>CM069446.1:47558631-47602992 GCA_035610835.1 Ophiura sarsii
CTGAAATCATTCACTCCATGCTCCTTTGTGTATGTTTGTGAATAATCCGGTGGAATAATTTCACTGTTTTAATTTAGTGTTGTATTTACATATGACTTTAAGAATCAGCACAGTGAACGACCACGATAGGAGTGTCAACGAGGTGATAAGATAATATTTCGAGTGACATGATGGAAAGTCAGCACAGTGATAGAAGATGTCACAGGTAAAAGGCGGGGTTGGGAAATATGTACGCTGGTCTGGACTTCAGAGTAAAAGTAACGTATGCTCTAGTCGTTTACTATACATAACACCAGCGTAATACTTAGCAGACGCGACAACATTTTGACTCAGCTCACTCCAATTGCCATGAAGCAAAATATTACATCGCAAGAAGTTCCTTTTTATTTCAGCGAATTGACTTCTCATCTCCGCCTATTTGGGATACTTCTTTGAATCCATACGTTGTAGTTTTAGCACACTCGTGTGGCATTTGAACGTTCATTTGATTTAACCATTCATCTAAAGGTGTTATATTCTTGTCAATTATTAATGATGAAAAAATTTAAAAAAATAAAATTAAAAAAAATTCTTGTCAATTAATGAAGAGCACAACATGGTCTCCCTACTGCACATATCTGATAACTGTACTGGGCAGTTTAACACGTTTAGCTTCATTCCGTAAATAGCGCCCTCATTTTAAAAAAAAGACCCTGACTACTTTAGCAGTTGTCGATTTATTTTACAGATTAAAGATATCACTACCACCACTACAGTGATTCTTGCACACACATCCCAACCCTGTCTCATCAGGGATAGAATGCGTAAGTCAGGCTACAAAGATAACGTTAATACCCTTTTCTAGTGATATCAAGATGCGAGGTAAGATACCGTGTCACGAACCAAGACTAGAAATCACTTGGATCTATTGCTCACTTGTACTGTCATTCAAGGATCTTGAGAGATAGATTGAGGGATGATGGCAAGACGCTGCTAAAGGCAACAATGCGTCAGATTTACCGCAACTGCCGCGAGCTAATCGTCTCGTTTTTCTCGCGGGTAACTATTGAAATTAAAGTAAAAATATCTTGACCCGCACAGCTTTAGCAAAAGCAATGCCTTAAAAAGTGAACAATATTGGATGGGAATTTACATATATCGGAGACACCTGAAGCGATTCCAACCTAATTTTTGAAAAACAACTCCGATTGTCAACCACTCTGTATACAACAAGATATAACTATTGCATTTAAGTGAAATAAAGCTTCTGCAAAAGCCATGAAGCTACAAGCTGCGTTTTGACTTTCTAATTGCACACTTGCTTCTATTGAAGCACCTACTTAAAGTCGACGAAGGGTGTTTAGCCTCAGTCGGGAGACTATGAATTGTATTTCTCGCCTTCAGTGACAAACATCTCTTTCTGATGTTGACCTTTTCCTCGTCGATATTCAATCAATGGGTTTGCGATGCATCAAGTGAACGGTAAAGTACTACAAATCGGTAGTGTTCGTTTCTACTTTAATGAGAACACGAAATGTGCACAGGAAATAGCCGATATTACATAGTATGATGGCGGTGTTCATGACGCAAGCATTCGCGCAAATGCGTGCTCTGAATTGTTAATGTATTTCACTTGACTTCAACCATGACCAACAGTGAATGGAGCTGAAAAAAGGTATGGACAAATTGTGCACATGGTATCGTTGGACTAACATATTTACGAAGACAGCCAATCTTTGGATTTGTCCCCAACATTTGCACTCAAGATCTCTTACGAATTGACCCCCCCCCCCCCCCCCCCCCCCTTTCCCCACCCCACCCAAATAAAAACCCAGGATTTACTGAATTAATTTAGCAAGTAACTATAAAGAAATAGGTAAGCTTCGAACTTCCCTGTATCATGATAGTGACTTGTGGTTGCAAAACTAGTCCAACAAGCTCTAAAGTTATCAAGCCACGCTATAAGCTGGTTGAGGAGATAATTTGAATAGGCTGGCTTAAATCGCTTTGGGTTCAATTTTAAGTATGGTTTGAAATCCTGTAATAACTAGCCGTGGGTTAAATCACGGGTCATATTTTGGTTTACAATTATATAATAAGTCTGTATTTCTTACGATTGAGTATAAAATGGTATAGAATGGAATTCGAATGTATGAAACCAAATTATGTTACCGATACTTTCGCTTAAAAAGGAGTGGGGGTTCATATTTCATTGAATGAAGATATCCAATTAAACGAATACAACATGAAACGTTAAAATGACGCAAGAGTAATGTTTAATTCTGAATCATTTCATAATACAGATACTCAGAAAAAAAATATCTAAAACCAAGGTAAAAGTTACCATGTCCATTCAAATCCTCCATTTTTAGTGCGCTGAGTGTCGCGAAAAATTAGCGTCAGTGTATTTGTAGTCAGGTGTTTTATCGTACTGATAGTTTCTATCCGCACATGGAATTAAAATTATGATTGTATATTATAGGACATTGTAGTAAAATGTTTATGTATCATATCACAAGAGCTGAAATGCCCATTTCCTAAAGAAAGGTGTCATTGGAAAAGCATACATTCTTTTTTGTGAATATCAGTTTTTTGTGTGAATTTTCATTATGTGTACACATTATTATCAGGTATTTATTGATTTGTTTCCAGCCAGAAATTCAATTATAAGTTTATTTTGTGATTATTGCTTCAAACCATAGCCACGTAATCATTATATTTTAATATTCTCCCAGGACTTTTATTGGATAACCATATGTATATTAATAAAAGTATTAATCATTAATTTGATTTTTCTTGTCTTCAATTCAATTGATCGGGTACTTCAAGTAATATTCGGCATAATAATTCGTCGGTAACTAATGGCAACAGGAACAAAAATGTGTAATATGTATTGAGATTGGCGGATCTCTCTATTATGGCTACAAATTGTTGTTAATGTATGCATTTTCTATTCTTCTAATACACGGCTCATTCGTACAAGGGCTTATAATACGTCAGATATATACGATAGTCGCTAGAGTAATACGTTGCATCATTATATGTAACCTAAACAATTGAACTGAGAATGAATGTAAATATTTCTATAATATTTATGGAAATATTTCAAATTATTTAGTTTGTAATTGGTATTCGTTCGTGTACGTATGGCGACGCACGATATTACTTTGGCGACTTTCGTTTGCGTATTATATACAAATCACTTATCCGAATGAACCATGCGTACTAATTTTGCAGTGCTACCTTAAGGATTCATTCTTATATTTTTGGTAAAGCTGCCTTAGGTGACTTGTTACTTAAAATAGTAATAGGGTTCAACTGCAGACTACTTAGCATACAGTCATCACAAAAAGTAACTGACCAGGTAATAAATGTGCTGATAACTCTTGAAGTATAACTCCTACATAAACATATTAAATGATAAACATGTTGAGAAATTTCCCTTCTTGAATTTGAGATATTACACGCTAAGAATGGCTGATTATTAAGGAAGTTACAATCCTAAATGTACTCTCAAGTCTGATATTAATTTTCACATTTTCATTTTAAACACTGGGACTCAGGCCGGCAAATTATTGATTGCTGTGGTAGTGGTAGTGCCAATTGACATGGATAGTCGGCCGGAGGCATTGTTACGTTTAATCAATACGGCACACAAGCTTTACCTGTCGTACTCTCCCCGTGTTGAAAAGAACATGTTAAAATGAAAATCAGACTTGCCCTAACGTTTGGGATCGTAACTTCCTCATTAATCAACCATTCTTAGCGTGTAATATCTCAAATTCAAGAAGAGAAATTTCTCAACAACTTTATATTTTAAATATGTTTATGTTTATAGGATTTATACTTTTAGAGTTATCAGCATGTTTATTACCTGGTCAGTTACTTATTGTGATGACTGTATATCGTTCCGGCAGCTATTGCAGAAAGAACCCCATGGCTCTGTCCACTACGACGGAGACCATATTGAAGGTTAACGACCTGGAGCGGACAATCTTTAAAAGAACAGTCTCATTGATTATTGATGCTTTGCGGTAATTAGTTTAGATTATCATAAGCCTTTTGGTATTATGGCTCACTTAATATTTAATCGCGACTTCAATAAAGCATGTCCCGAACCTAATTTAATTCCCTGTTCCTGCTTAACAAAACCGTTACGGTGATAGGTGATAGATATATCGTGTGTGCGCCCTGTATTGTCAATGTTTCACCGTTGACATATACGATTTCACTAACACTACTTGTATATAGTTTCCGATTGCAATTGTAACCACTTGACTTCACGACGGTTAACAGATAATGCGATCGACTGACAATTTGTAACTATTACAATATCTTTTATGCATTAATAGTCATTGATCTCACATTTCAAATAAATCTCTTTTAGACGGCAGATATACAGGTAATGCGAACTGTCAGCTTGAAAGCATATTCACTACATAGCTCAAAGGATCAAACTTCTGGACGGAGTGAAGACATCAAGCCCGAAATGATCAATTCACATTTCACTTAAATTAAAATTGTGTATATATATTTTTTGCCAGTCAGGTAAATAGATGAATTCTTTTCGCGAAAATGTATGATTCTAATAGTGTTGGTTTATGTCGTTGGTCCGGCCAGATTCTTGCAAATTCTGACGTTTGGGAGCTTAAAGGAGAACTTGTAACCGGCATGGTCAATCTGTTCTGATTAAGTAACCCACGGGCAAAGTTCATTATAGTGGCAATGTCTCCCCGTCATGCATCCTACGGGCAAAGTTCATAACAGTCAATTTGTCTTGATTATTTTACCTACAGGCAAAGTTCATGACAAGAAGTACACATGGCCTTGAGACGTGACTGCTGAATTCACGGTCAAAACCTTTTCCATCAAATTAGTCTTAAATCAGCCGTTTACCTTCGGGGCATTATTTCAGTCATGAACAGAATCGACAGCACTATACGCTAGGATTCACGCCATGTTTATTTAACCTGAGTTTAATAGTTTTATGGTTTACTTTCGGATATGTGTGTGAATAGTTCATATTATTTGCACGGTCCCAGGTTTATTCATAACAGGTTCACACTGACAAACTGTAACCAAAATATTGTCCCTTAGGTGGGAATTATAGATAAATAAGAATATACGTATGCGACTTCATCTATAATAATCCTTTTAGTAGGTGATATGGTTAATTTGAAGGCCCGTGTATTTCTGACGAGCTTCGGAACCAAACTTAAGAATCATGTAAATATGTAACACATTTATTGCATTGCTTTGAATTATGATGAGTTTGATAATAAACAGAGAATTAAGTTTTATGATGCTTTTTGAAATCATTTTGGATTTGTCCGAAACAGAAAGGAAATTATATTAAACAATCTACATTACATTTTTGTATTGAATAACGCGTGACCGTATTATAATTATTATAAATAATATTTCAAACGATAATGAAAATCTAAACATTTTATATTTGGTGCTTGTTCGGATGGTGTTGTAAAATATTACTTTAACGACTAGCAAATAAGTGTAACGTACAAAACTATTGGATTGAGGACTTAATGCAAGCTAAAACTGTATTAATCCGGGTTCCGCGTAAGTGTGTCATTATTTAAAAATTATTCTGCTGCAAAAATGCAGGTAATTGGGGTTTTACCGTTAGATGACTACCACAACCAAAGTACTACATTTAGAAAGATAAGTCATTTTAAATTTGCACTGTACACCTACGTGCATGTGTCCTGTTTATCTCTCCGTACCGTATTCTACCTAACGAAACTCCCTTTGTCCGTTGCAGTTCTATTATATGCATTTGTTTTAAATATTTAACTAACGTGATTATCCCTGCCTCGAGTCAAATACCATTTGATATGACTTTGATATAAATAAATCACTATGTGTAACAAGAATTGAGATAAATAGGTGCGGACAGTATTACAGGTTACTAGATTTAGGGAATTTACGTGTGACATGACCTAGTTTACTTTAGTTGATTTCAGACAAAATAACGGGTGACCGTAATAACGCGTGACCGTATCTGACAATATTTTGTGTTAACATAATGTTGAATTCATAATTCTGACAAACTTGATCATAAACTCTACCACCAACTACATGTCGGTTAAAACATTTAATTGCGGATAATCTATTGATGAAGATAAACAACCGCCTGCAGCCACGACTATTGTTAATTTGACATTTTATGCCGCGTTATAAAATGGTAACAAAGTCGATCAAATATAGGGTATTGTGATGTTATGTGACTATCATGTTCCGCAAGTTCATTTTTATTGTCAATCAATTTCCTTTTTAAACTTGGCCGATTGTCAATTCCTTATATATATATACTATAGAGTGATGGCATTGCACCTTTTTACGGCTAATGGTCTTGGATCTAGGAGGATCAACATGATTGACACGGGAACGATAATTTGTCAAAGGCATAATTAGAACGTGACAGCCTGACAAAGATCGAGAATAACATAATCAAATGAGGAGAGAGGGGAGTGCGCCATTATGGTCACCGTTAGGGGGTCTAACGACGAATCAGAATATATCCGTAAATACAATAATGCTAATAAAAAGCACGTGAGAAGAAAAGGTAAATTCCATTCATAATTACTTTGAGGTAATAACATTGCGCGCTTTAAATCAGTTATGCAAGTATGTAGCATATTGTAGAATTGCGCAGTAGTAACCAAAAATGTCAAACAGATCCGTGCTTTTTCTTTTACCATAAATCTTTCGACGACAAATTGAAATTGGTCGACCTCCTCTCTTTCATATCGTACCTCACTGTCGGTGAGACCACAGGGACTCGTAATTAGTTGTTTTTAACCATAAAGATGTGCTTAATTATGGCAAATGTTAAAAACAGATCGTGACATATGTGACGCGATCAAGAGGAATGAGTCGGATGTCGGGGAATCCCAAATTGAGATATGGCCAATTCAAAATGGCGGCTTACATAAGTTTTGATAGAAATTCATGTATACAATTTGACATAACTTTGGAACAAAACGTCGTATCGACATGGAGTTTTCAGTTTCTGAAAGCTCTAGGTGTCTTCCTTAAAACTGTATTAAAAACTAATTTCCGACCAGGGTCGACATCCGACTCATTCCTCTTGATCCCGTCACATATATTTATTAAGGCAATCCTTATATTGAAATCACTAATAACATATCGCAATTGTGCTCTAAAGGAGCAGATGGACTCGTCAAAATCTACATTGAATATTATATGGCAGATGTTAATGACAAACCCTGCATAACTCGACGGCTAAGATGCTTTAATCATTAGCGTGCCCGTAAGCGTGACTTGTAAATTATTTAAGAAGTAATTAGTTTAGAGATATTATAGTCCTTGGCCGAATAACAAAAGCGAGACATGAAAAGGTATCCAATACTGGTGAAATAGAGCTGAACTTATTATTATACAATTAGCATGCACGAGATTAAAGGTGTAAGTTCTGATCACCTATTTTTTTTTTTTTTTTAATGTTTTTTGTT
The DNA here is from genome assembly GCA_035610835.1 of Ophiura sarsii. Lineage (NCBI taxonomy): Eukaryota > Metazoa > Echinodermata > Ophiuroidea > Amphilepidida > Ophiuridae > Ophiura > Ophiura sarsii. Next base: position 47,566,104 of record CM069446.1, read on the forward strand.
CACATCAATATATTTTGGTATCAGAAGAATCCCCATATTTGTTTTATTATGTCTGTAAAATCTTAGGGGCCAGAAATGTTCCATTTATAAACTATAAGCTAAAATGTGGCCAATGACTGCCAAAGGGGGTTAAGCACCCGCCAGTTTGTGTACTAATCAATGGGCAAATTTCTTGTGACCTTGTGCTTCTAAAATAAGAACCATTGGTGTTATGCAACTTAAACTTTAGAATGTGACAATTTTAAGGATGACCTTTCATGTAAAATAGAAAACATCCAGTTGAAAATCGGGCCAGCAATCAGAAATCTACCTTTAAGTATTTCCATATTCACGCGGCATCACGAGCACATTATTGTCCGCAAAAAAACCCACAGAAACAATTCAGCCAAAATGTACGTCAGTAACAAACCCAATGTACTGACCACCACATACCAGTGAGGCCGAACTGCAAAACTCGTATGTATAGCTCGTATGTATAAGTGACGTGTACGTAAGGCTTCTACGATAATCGCCAAGGTATGTTAACGTCACATTACATACAAGCATTAACGAAAATTAAACTAACTCAATACAAGTGGTACAAAAACTCAATACAAAATATTTTTAACTCAATACAAATATTTCAATAATAATATGAAAAATATTTGCATGGATCTGAGTTCAATTTTTAAGGTTGCTTTTACGTACGGTGAGGCAACTATTACGCTGGCGACTATCGTATACGTTTTACTCTGCGTCATTTATACTCATAAGCCAAACGTACTAGTTTGGCAGTACTTCTTAACTCATATCAGGTGGTATGTTCTGCAATACATAACACGCAGGCGCATTGGAAACAAATAGAAGCATTTTAGCGGTTAGAAATTGCTGGATCATTGGTATTATAAACGAGATTGTAAGTTTATGACGCATGATTATGTTAACAACTACGATCGATTGGACAATCATAAAAGCGTATGAGCAAATATGAAACTCACGATACACGTGTATGCATAACATATTAATAGACATGTTCAAATGCAACTGGTAAGTTTTAATGTAATAACGATAGAAATTGACCCAATTAACATACTTGTCCATATTTGCTAGCGTCAATTAATGTACACTAATTCGCATGCACTTAGCTATTTATGATCACTTGTTTGTCGTAATGTTCATTCGATTATCTAACAGATTGTTGCAAGGCATTTAATGGCAACGTTTCTATTCTTATTCTTCAAGATACACATACAATCTATTACAGGGTGTTATGTAATGGTATCTAGTGCTATAATTCGTTTTGCGATATACTAGAAACATGTGTAGCATGCTTTAACCCTAGGCTACAAAAAGTAGTTGTTTCCATTTGAGCATGCGATAAGAAGGTCAATGAATCCACGAGAGCTACCCAGTTACAGTTACTCATAACTGTTTTAAACTCGTGTAATTAACGACCATTTGCATCTTATCGTGCAAAATGCAAGCCATTAAGCAATTCAGATACACAAACTGGGATCATCAACTACGTTAATTTGGGATAGTGTAAATTCTGACTGTATTTATTCTGTCTTTTTCTGTGTCATTTATTGAACAAATGTGTTATCAAGGTATTACGCCCTACGTATGTATCCATTTTCCGTATGTTTGCTATCTCCTTAGCACGCGCGAGTAAACTGCCTAATTTATGCTTTCCCATCTGCATCTTTCATCATCTATTTTATCCAAATGATAGACCTCCAATGTCACACCATTCACACCGTTCCACTGTCTGGGGGCAGGGCGAACAAAACAACAGATTGATCGCTCTGTGTAGCTGTCCCATCACCTAGTTTGGACTTGGTCCTGGGAGTTCTGGTTGGCAGTCTTCTTTTCTCAGGTTATATATTTTTTTCAATTGATTATTTTTCCATTATTCATTTATTTTTTCATATTTTTAAATTCCACATACCCTCCCTTTTTTCAGCAATTTTTGTTTGCTTTTTCAACTCAGCCTGCTTCCTTGAACTCCACAAAGTTCACTCTAGGTCATCCTACTTACTTCTATGATGTGGTCATGCATTTGCCTCTTTACATCTTCAACAAACTTGAAGTGATCTGTTTATGGTTTTCTCTTTATCATGCATAATTTGTAATCCTCTTGGCCTCCTTCTTACTTTTTGCCACTGTTTTATTCTTTGCAGTATGTCTCTCTATCTCAAAGGAACAACAACTGCCCTAGTGTGTTTCACAAACCTGTGTGCACTCTGACTTTCTTTTTAGCTTGACTTGTATTATGCTTATAGCATATACTTTTGTCTTGCTCTCTACTTAACTTGATAAAGACTGGTATATCCAGTCGAAACGTCGTTATTCTCAAATCCCCCCCCCCCCCTTCTTCATCTCCCACTTTCAGTTGGGATAAGTTTATATTTATTACATATATATATAGGTTGATCTTATAATCTTAATCTTCATTAATGACAAGACACTCTATATTACCGAAGTACTCAGATATTATAATCCTGATTATATCATGTTTCTTACATGTAAGCAGCTTAAAACAAAGGTCCTGTATAGTCCAGTTAATGGGCTAGAGAATTAATTTCAAGCTGTCTGAACATGGTATCAATTTTCTAATAATCGTACTATATGATACTACCTGATGAAACACAAATTAGATGAGTATGTGTTGGATGAATGGTTCCGTTGACGGAGCATCAACGACGGCTGACGTATCCAACAATTGTTTGTGAAATTATATGTGACGCGATCGAGAGGAATGAGTCGGATGTCGACCCTGGTCGAAAATTAGTTTTTATATTAGTTTTAAAGAAGACACCTAGAGCTTTCAGAAACTGAAAACTCCATGTCGATACGACGTTTTGTTCTAAAGTTATGTCAAATTGTATACATGAATTTCCATCAAAACTTATGTAAGCCGCCATTTTGAATTGGCCATATCTCAATTTGGGATTCCCCGACATCCGACTCATTCCTCTTGATCGCGTCACATATTGATTCCAATGCCCTTTCTTCACATTGAGGATGAGGATTTTTGATGAGCTGCATTTCTTTCTAGCTTGTTCGTTGCTCGAATTCTCGTTATATCTGTCCTTGAGGGTCACAGAAGTGAAACGATTGCCTAACTTAGAGCGAACATCAGACTATATAACACTTCTTGTGAATAAACCATCTTCCATACATTTCGAGAAATTTATATACATATCTTAAGATCATAACAGAATTAATTACATTATTGTTAAAATTAAGCTCACGACTAGTATTCATCCATACCAGCCAACAATTTTGGTTACTAACAATCTTAATATCTGGTTTGGATACATGATGTCAAGGTATCCTTTTTATGTTGGGCGTACGACGCTGGGTCAAGTTCGTTTCATTCAGAATGTATTTCCTTCGTCAGTTGAAGAAACGACAGTGGTATCAAGTTATTGCAACACATAATTGGTAGACGTAGACAAATATGTATTGTATAACAGATAACAAGTGTTATACAATACATATCTAATAGATGCATGAGTAAATACTATTTAGCAAATTCAATTATTACTTAAGTAAACAGTAATTAAAAATATACAAAAATAAATCATTATGATAGTAAAAAAAATTCCAATAGAATAATACCTGACGTTATGTGAATTGATCACATCATGAAAACATCTAAACGATGCTATGTTTATCGTAACGCAGGTCAAGATAACTGTATTTATAATTTGTAGTGTCGCCTCTCATTGCACCCTCATCGTCCGCTCCATTTCGTAGCCTTTAATTGTTTATAGATTTGGTTACGATGATCTATCTTTTGAGTATATCATTAGTGCAATTAACAACGAAGGAGTACTACTTTAGTTTGTATCTCCGGTACAATAAATGCTTTCTGCCGTTTCTGATTGTTATAGAATTTCTATTGTAGCATATAAACGCTGATAGGTGAATAATGATTTACTTTTATGGACTCGCAGGTGGACAGAATTACACAATGCATGTCACTACTACATTACTTTTATTATAGAGTAACTTTATACCTATATTATATGGTCCGAAGGAGGAGGATTACTAACGCTTATGTTAACATCAATAGATAATGACCTGGTTTTATTGATACGCAAATCAAACATTGTCCATATTTTTCTAGCCTTTTGAATTCTCTCCGCACCTGATCACTAAAATAAGGAGCCATAGATCGACATATGTCCTCACTCAATGAAGAATGCAATGCCCACGCTTCTTATTTAATACAAACTGACTGGACATCGCTGAAAGGTGTAACTAATATGAAATGTAATACAAAATGAAAATTGAGGTTAACATTTGCCTTTTTGTATTCATCCCACACGCGGGACACGTTCTTGAACCGTAAACCCCACATTGACAAGTGTGTATCAGTAGATGATTGCCTAAGGAGGCAATAATATCACTGAATCGGATATGATGAATTCAGAGAGTTTGTGAAATACTTAAGGGGGTTTGATCAATGCGACAGGTAAATAATAAGGTATTGAAATAAGCAAATATAAAACGGGAAATGACCTATGCAAGTTGTAGGAAGATGATATTAGGTCAAATTGACTGACGATTATAAACACATTCTGAACACTCATAATAGGATATTGTGAGCAATGTCGAGCTTGAACCATTATATTCATACACGGATGGTACGGGCTTGAATACCATTGTAGTTATGCGTTAAAAGGTCATGCAGTCTTATGTGACAGCTTTTAGAAACAAAATAAGTATTTTAGCATGATTTCCGAAGAGAACGCCTGACACAAAAAAATATGTAAAAAATACACTCATTTACATAATGTCCGCACGGAGGCGTATTTGGCAAAGGGCAGGCCGGTGATGCAACAATTATAGTATCCATGCATAAGTGTATAGGGGAGTGTAAATATTGTCCAGTATTTACACTACGGAGATGTGCGAAAAAGTTTACAAATTCCGACACTCACTTCGTGATATCACGCAGTTCCACCACCTTTGCAATCCTCTGTTTGAAAGACGTGACAAAGATCACAAACCTCTTGTCTGATGGAATTCTAGTACAGTGAACTACTCAATCATGGCATATATCGCCACAATCGTGTCATATCTCTATCTAGCGATCGACGAAATCCTATGTAATTAAACTAGTAAATCGGGTCATATCTCTATCTATATGGAAATCAAAGTAAAGCACATGTCACCTATTAATCGTTATCAGCCAATTGATCAACACAGTGTCATCATGCCATGGCTATACTGTTATCGGGACCTTTATCTTTTTCATAACACTGTCGTCTAACTTCGTACCTAAATCATAGCCACAACGCATGATCTGAGGTTTTTATATTGGCTATAATACATCGATGTGTTTTTATATATACAATTGTTGATTAGCATCGTCTATAGTAACTGTTGATACATGTATGTCTATGACACAGTTTAGAACTTTTTAGATCCCACAATAACAGAATCCTAGATAATCATGAAAATATAGATATTTGTACAATATAACTTGAGTTGTTGGTTGACACTTGAATAATTTGTCAGGTGATTGGTATTAACAAGGTGTTGTTAGAAATAAGTGTCACCACATCCAGGGCATTAAACTGTGTTTCTCACAGGGAAAAGTCATCTAATGTTGTCAATATGAGCCTCTGTTTTTAATATAAGCGACTGTTGGTAGTTTAAAAGATTCATTCCTGTTTTAAACCAAGTGACTGGTGCTGTGGAATAATCAACAATTGAGGACCCTAGATCTAAAAGGGGGTTAAGTCACATTGAGAAAAATAGCAAAAACGGGGTTTCATTGTGTCCATGTGTGATGTGGACTTGACCCACTCGGGTTTTACCTCCCATGGACTCTTACACAGCTTTACCGCATGACTTAACTTTAACATTTGAACAGAGGGTGCAGAGATACTCCTTGTAGCAGAAAACTGATACTAACTACAATTTCACAAGATTGTGACTTAACCCCCTTTTAGATCTAGGGTCCTCAATTGATTCTGTGAGGACAAAATGGCCAACATGTGAAGTAAAAATGTGGCAAGTCTCTTATATTAAAAGTAACCTAACGAGGCTAACAACTGAACTAATGAAGCTTTAATTGACAGAATTGAAGCTTTGTATGTTTTGTATTGGCATTGACTAATTGGGGGGGGGGGGGGGGTCCGAAAATCAACGCTACAAATTCCTAACAACACTACAAATTCTTACGCTGCTACAAATGATAAGATGTATCATACAAATATATATGCGCGCGCACATTTGTTAGCATTGTTATCTTCAAAGTCCTGAAATATCCAACAACTTTGGAACAATTTTCGAGCGAAGTGATTGTAGGACAAAATCCGTCGATATTGTAGTAGTCTGGAGGGAAATTCCGAGGTACCATATTAAATGTTATTAGATTTCTCACAGTACAAAATCAAATTAACCTCGGTCATGAAACGTCGTTTTATGTTAGTAACATAAGCCTAATTTACCTATTTAAAGGTACATGTGATAAATATTTATAAATAGGACTACATACATCATAAATGGATCAGTTTGGAGTGGAAAAACGATTCGTAAGCCATGAGAAAAAAACCTAAGTGTGCTCTTGGCGTACCTATTATACGAGGGGTATTCAATAAATACCTGCAATCATTGAAAGTCTCTGAACCGTGACATGTGTCAATAAAATAAACTTATGATACTTAAACTGTAAGTCTTACGCCTTTCTCACGGAAAATTACAAACATGTGGGTCATTTTTATCATGTTATTTCAGTACTATAAACATCATGGTCTCTGGGCAATGAATACTGACAAGAATCAGCATTATAAATCAAGCGTCAATATTAACACTGTTAACGCATGTACTATATATATTTACGAAACTAAGAAATTAAATCGGGGCGCATCTGACATACATATATTGATTTGTATACATTTCCAGTGGTTATGTGAGAACAGCGAACTCGGATTTAAACCCAAATAAGTTCGACGAAATTTGTCCATACAACGTAAAAAGCTTTTTAAGGAATGTGTTTATCCTAAAGGCACAACTTAACATCAATAACGGTTAACAGGTTTTATCCTCAAACTTCGATAGCTTTTACATCTTCTACTTCTGAATTATACATTAGTAGATATTTCTTTGTGCTTTTCATCTATCCGTCTGTTTCCAATTATGAACATGAAAATCGTGCGTCTTTCCGGGAGAATGGTTAACGAACCGTATTATACGCTCTCTGATTTTATCTTATACTCTTGGTAGTTTAAACAAAATGAATGCAATATTTCATTTCCTGCTATTCTTTATAGTCACGCTTTGTGAACCCCTGCAGGGTAGTGTGACTGTTTGTAAATTATTAATGAATGAAAGTTTCTTAACACTTTCCACGCGGCTATTATTTTTACAATACCAAAAACAGATTTTTCAGAAACCTTTCACAATTTTCAAAGTCTATCTCAAGGATTACTGACCCAATACTAGGCATGTTTGTACTTATGTCAATGCATTTCTCATGGTGATTCTAAATATGTTAATGAACTTCAATAATTTTGACATTTTTTAAACATTTTGTGAAATTTTTGAATGTCGTCTGCAGCCGCCTGCCGCGTGAAAAGTGTTAATATAGAGAACATTGATTATAGCGTAATATGAGTCTGATTTGATACATCTCGTCGAGCAATGACGTGTTTTTCGAAACAAACCATACATCTCCCATTGCACTCACAACTATAAGCTTAATTACTAGCAATTATATATAAGATATTGAAAACCAGCAATACCTTAATGATTATAACTAGTCTACGATATCACGTACACGTTTATTAAAACCAGTAACAAATCAATCATTCTATTCAAAAGTGATTTATATAATTATCGGAATACTTATGTATCAGATATGTAAGTGCATAATTAATTCAAGCAATAAGCATGGTTTCCATACGATGCGTTAATTAAATACTCTACAGTATGATTAGAGGTTCAAATTTTCGAAATGAAAGACGGAAATGGACCGAAATAAAATAAACACATTATATATAGAGGAACTATTCCGGATCGATATGAACAGACTGTGCTACAAACTGACATTTGCTGATACTTCGTACATACTTTTTAACCACATATGTATTTAAAGATACATTTCCGTTTTCATCGAACGTGTTAACGCTGCTAATCATAATGATCAAGAGAAGTTTAGAATAATGTTTTGCCTTCACACTTTCCACGCGGCTCTTAGTTTTACCATATACAAAACAGTTTTTTTCTTCTTCAGAATTCTTTCCCAATTTTCAAATACTATGTCAAGGATTACTGAACCAATATTAAGCATGTTTGTACTTATGTTAATGCATTTCTCATGTTGATTCCAAAATGGTAATGCAATTCAATAATTTCAACATTTTTGAAACAATTTGTGACATTTTTGGAATGTCGTCTGCAGACGCCTGCCGCGTGGAAAGTGTTGATAGCTTGCCAGAGACATTTTGCCAGTTCGATATCATGAAGTATTTGGAGATGTCTGTGTGCGTATTATATATTTTCGTATAATTGAATAAAGAAAATAAATGTTGGGGACCGCAACCTGAGTAATACAAACAATATGCACAGTTTAGTATGAAAAGGGTTAATATAGATTAATTGTTTTGTATCAAAAAATCAATATGTTTAAGTAACCCTAGCCTTTCAAGTGACAAACGTTAGCTATTCCATTACTAATTATTGCTGATTTCCAGTATGCAAACGCAAGTCATTATCTTTAATGGGTTTACTCATTTTATTTTAGTGAGAAAATGTATTGAATTTTACTATTGGCAAAGCTAATTATGATCTAGCCAATGGTCTTATACCTAATATGAACAATGAATACATTGGTGATGCAGAACAACGCTAGACTAGTATAGCAAAAACATTTTATTGCACCTGTGAGCTAGTCAAACTTGATGAAATTAATCCACAACTCACCACGCTTGTAGCTTTAATTGCAAACGGGATTCTATAACTGATTTCAATCTCGAGACGCCAAAAGGTCATTTATTTTCTGACCATCAAATCATCAGCTTGAATTGATTTTAATAATAGCGACGACGTCTCGAAGATGGACATCTCTTAATCAACGTGACTTAAAAGTTCAAAAATAGTTTTCTGTTCTTGGTATTAAAAATAGCATAATCGCAGCCAAAATGTCGTAAACGCTACTAGGGATTGAGGCAGTGCACTATTTCGTGGATAAGGACGAGCAAGCCTTGTTTTCAAGGAGGACTTTTTCTAACCTTAATTTCCAAGAAAATATTGCCCTTGTACTTGATTCAATGTACATGTATATCAAGAATACTTGTTTTCCGAATACTTTGTGCTTTTAATTGTTCTCGATAATGATATCGCAATTTTTAAAGATTTAAAGTTTTTTTACAAGTCAAATTTTGTTTTTATTAGAGCTTTGGAGTAAGATAAAAGCAAACACCCGCCAACATACAACATAGGCAAACTAGCCCGTCCTCGGATTTCGCCCACTTTCCAATAACGCTTAGTTAGCTTCCTATTTCCGACGGTATACACAAAGATGATTTTGTGAACGATTCCTGAAAGCAGTGCATCACAGCTGCGCTCACATGAAGGGATTACCGTGTATAGACTGCGAAACCATGCCCTGAAGTAATTAATAGTCAAGGCAATCATAATTTCACCTTTAATAGACATAAAATAGATAAATGAAGAATCCTGATAAGTCTCATAATATGTGTGTTGTTTGCAAATAGTGGTTCTTTAAGAAGAACACAGATAACAGATTGATTTATGTTCCTAAAGACGGACAAAACTAAAGCCCTCAAACCGCAAAATGCTATAAAATTTGACACCCAACAACTAATGAGCCACCATTAACATTTACTGATTGCATCCAATGTACATTGTAAAGTTTCAGCCAGCATTGTGATTTCGTATTACCCGACAACCCGGTATAAATTCCTCCTTGATAATTTGACCCAGCATTTGTGATAAATTGATTTAGCAATCAATCAGCAATGGACAAACAACTCCCTAAACGGTTTTACATAATTACATACGAAAGTCAGGCTTTATAATTAAGAGTAATTTGTCCGCAACTTTGACCGTCATGGCTAAAAATGGCGGAGAAAAACTCTTCGAAAGGACCGATTGAACCAGAATTTACGAAGCTTAGATAATTCGAGTTTACCTCAACTCGTCATAGGAGCTTGCACAATATCAAATTATCTATGGGATGTTCGTTTTAATATTCCCGTGGCATGCCTTGGTGATAGGATTTCAATAACTCATTATGTTTCGTCTTATGTTTATTATCGAATGACATTATCGTATGGCCTGCAAGGACAGGCTGGTATTGTGTTTATAGCCTTCTAAGGTTAGGCCGGCGTTTGTTAAATGCACGATAGTGTGTATTGTGTTTTATGGATAGGCTGGTATTGGTAAATGCGCGATAGTTTGTATAGTCTTCTGTGGACAGGCTGGTATTGGTAAATGCGCGATAGTGTGTATAGTCTTCTGTGGACAGGTTGGTATTGGTAAATGCGCGATAGTGTGTATAGTCTTCTGTGGACAAGCCGGTATTGGTAAATGCACGCTAATGTGTATAGTCTTCTATGGACATGCTGGTATTGGTAAATACACGATATTTTGTATAGTCTTTTGTGGATAGGTTGGTATTAGTAATAGTCTTCTGTGGACACGTTTATGTTTGTAAATGCACGGTAGTGTGTATAATGTTCTATGGATAGGCTTGCGCGCCCGCCAATTTAAGGCCATGTTTCCATACCCGCCAAAAATGGAACCAAAAAAAAAAATGTGAGGACATTTTTCAAGTCCTTGGATTTGAAATGCATAAAAACGTATAGGAGTAGTGTCCTCACAACTTAAGGGTGTTTGGCAAAGTACTCCTTTCGACGTCAATATATATAACATAGTTTTATCCTTACATTTATGGTAACATAACTAATTTTGTCCTCATATGGGTTGGTACTCGACTATAGATGTATTCTGTGTATATTTCTTCTAAGGTCAGGCTGGCATTGTTAGATGTACTATAGACCATTTCAAATCCGAAAATATACGATCGGTTCCGAATGTTTCCGATTAGCCGATTGTTTGACACTCGGTTCCATGACCTGTCAGCCCCTGACAGGTCATGGCCATGTGCCGGAGAAAAACAACGTGTTTTTCACCCGTCTGCCCGTGTGGTAGATTGCGCTGGTGTTGGTGATAGATTGTATCCTTCACTAAGTTGATGTTGCAGCATTTCAGTTACAAAAACGAGTGAGATGAAAGAGATTTGGGGTAATATTTTCGCTTTTTACCGTCTGCTCGATACATTTGGAATTTGTCCGTCAGCGCCTTTGTTGATAAAAAACGAAAATAGTCTCGTTCCACGTTTTACTTCTCATGTGTGCACGCGTGTGTGTAAATACAGGCGGACAATCAACTAGGGCAATGCTGTGAATGCGATTAATTGTTGCGAAGAACGCGCAACGCACCTACTCCACGTGACCTGTTTTTCCGAAGATTTCCGATCTCAATTTGAAATGGTCTATAGGCTGGTGGGGGTGTGTGTGTCCAGTATGTGTATAGTCTGCTATGGAGATGCTGGTATTGGTAAATGCAAGATAGTTTGTATCGTGTTCTGTGGACTGGTAAATGCACATGCGTTGGGTTGGTACTCCGGTATAGTTGTATTGTGTGTATAGTCTTCTTAGGTGAGGCTAGCACTGGTAAATACACGATAGTGTGTATTGGGTGTGTACTGTATGTGTATTATAATAGTCTTCTATTGACATGCTTGTATTTGTAAATGCACGATAGTTTGTGTAGTTTTCTATGGACAGGTTGGTACTGGTAGATGCAGGAGCAGGATATTATGCATTGCCTTCTATCAACGGATGTAGTTCGTATTGTACGATAGTACTTGGTCTTTTATGGAAATACGACTACGGGAAACACGTAGCATATGTGTCCATTTGATAAATCAAAAGTGTTTACATTCTATATAAAAGTACGTATACATTAACTAATATTGAATATAGTGATACAATATATACTTGGATTTATTTTAATAGAACATAAATAAAATTAAGCGAAATAAAGGAACTTGATAAAACAGTGGCCAGATATATGCATTTTAATATGGCCTTGGTAACTTACGTTATTCGTATTTGATCGAGGGCACTGACCACGCTGATCAGCGATATGATATGTGTTATTTGTTTATATAGCGTATTCAATGGAATCTCCTCGTTCATTAACGCATAATGATATAAAGATCTATTCATTATTTGAATGTCCAGCATTTCTGTCATTTTCATGGTATATTACATCGTAAACGCTGACTAATGACCAATAACCAAATGTTGTCATTGTCGTATGTTATTCTGGAGAACCTCGTAAAATCTTTCACCTCTATTTACCTTATTTAAAATTGTTACTTACAAAATTGATTTTCAGGAATAACTGTGTTATTATTTGATTTGTTATCAACTCGCCTGGCTAGGGCCATATTCACGTATCATTTATTACCATTGTGACACAATCAATTTCATATCAACGTACCAATATGGTCACTCAAATAAATGTTTAATAACCATGTCTTTATTTTGCTTAGCTACGTCAAATGGCATGACCCTTGCTTCCTTTTCATCAATACAAACGTTTAAGCCCTAAACAATCTAAATATGTCAGTTCATTTTCAATAGTATCGCAATATCAACTTACACTGCGCTGCGACGGGACAACATTGTTCAATTGGCCCAACCAACCTTTTTTTTTGGCCCAACCAACCTATTTTTTCGAATTTTCAAACAAAAACAGATTTTATTGTTTGTTTCGAGGAAAACAATTGGAAATATTGAAACATTTTGAACATTTTTGAAACAATAATTTTCACCAAAAACAAAAACCTGAAAGGTTCATTTTTTTCCCGTAGAACACATTTTGTTGTGTTTTTCTTCGCCTTATTAGCCTATTATTGATACCAAAATCTAACCAAAATTAACATAATGTCAATATCAGCGCAAATTTCAATTTTCAATCTCAAGTGTTGGAAAGAACACGTTTTACAACCATTCACCTAAAGTGTATATTTTTCTAGACACTCTGTAAACATTAAGCAACTAACTGAGTTCATGAAGTGTTTATCAGGTGATAAAAAAATCGTAATTACTGCTGAAAATAATATTCATAATTGCGACATAAAAAATAACCTTATTGAGTCTCAAATGCTTCATTTGAAAGACTTACAAGTACCCTAACTTAATGAAGTTGTTATTCCTGTATTCACCGTTGTCATATGGTGTATTGTGCGCGGTGACCACGATGTGATTGTACAGTGTCAAAATTGAAGAGCCAAACAATTCTTTGCTATTAATTCAAATTTAATGGGACGTTGCTTTAAGCGCTAATATGATTATACGCGCATGTATGACTTTAGACGTTTATACAGAAGTGTTCGCCGGTTTTCTGCGTCTAAATGTGTAGCATGACATCGATTGATGCGTGTAAATGGGGCTAAATATACACTTTTTGCCCGGAAGGATCTGGGTAAATATTATTGTCGAAATGTAGGAACTGAGAAACGTGAATATCTGAGAGAAGATATCGATGACAATGCAAAGGTCAGCATTTAAGCGTTTGAAACTGAGTGTGAAATGTAATTTGTAAACTAACTGAGAACACACTTCAATTGTTAAAAGATTCAGAAGGAAAAAAAACCGGGATAGGTTTTGACTGAAAATTACAGGCTGAGTTTTGTTTAATATGGATTGAACTCATAATTCAAACAAGAGGACATTTCTTCAATCTAAACGCCCGGCTAAAATAGTTATCACAATGTGTACAAACCATACAGTTAGTAGACGAGGTTATGGGCTCGTACATACAACTTAGTATTGGTCAATGACAGCGTTTAATAAATTTGAAATAAAAAAAACACAATCACATTTGTAATATGTGACAAAGCGTTATTTCCTATTGGTTTAAGTTAATGCATTTTATGATTATTACTTTTAGGTTACAGCATTTTATTATTAATATTCGTTTTGAGCACAGTTGACGCACATCATGTCAATATAATATATAATGGAAAACGTTTGCACGCTGTAACTTTTTAGAAAATATAAATCACGTAGTATTAATGGGAATTCAATTTGGTTTAAATATTTCACTGTTTTCAAGTCGTGATCACAATTGAATCGTGGGAAACAAATCTTGAGTTGGCGCAATGCAGTGTGGGTGCGACGTTAAAATATTCTTTGGGTAGTTCTCTAACTAAAATGAAGCGTGGTTGTTAATTAGTTGTTCTAAATAACTATTGAGGTTAATGTCTGTGTTGATTTTATTGTAAGAATTCTGGCCGCGTCCTTGCAGAGTTTGTTTTCATTGACCAGGCGAACGGACGTATCCTAGTTTATCTACGCCTGGGGATATTTTTGTCGTAGAAAATGGACACTTGACTCAGAAATTGACAGAATAAAAATCGTCAGAAAATGAAACAAGAAATACGCGTCATGACATTTGTGTGATATAGATAACATAGAACCATCATAGTAAGTTACTTAAGGCCACCTGGTGCGGAATAATTTAACTTGTTTTATTGTCAATATTGTTACGATTGTATTCTGCAAAAGGTGCCCATTTCGCCTTCATTAACTTTAAAAGTAATATTAACCTGAACCAGGGCTGATGGCCACATTTTACCATTTTAGGTAAAATGGCATACGGTTGATCAACTATAATTCTAAAAACAAGAACATAATGATTTGCTTTTCGCCTTGTCAATGGGCATGGAAGGACGGGATTGAAGCTAGTCGATCGCATACAACCAATACGAGGGTCGTATGGGACACCAACCCCTTTATATTTGTCAAATTTGTGTTTAAATGGGCAATTAAGCCACAAATTTAGTCGATCGCTCTGTATATTGTCAATATATTTTACGACGGTTCCCTGTAAATGGTGCCCATTTTGCTCTCTCTCTAACTTTGAAAGTAATTTCAACCTGAAATCGAACTAATGGCCATATTTACGATAGAGTTGATTAAGTATTGTAACTCTTATAAATCCAAAAACAAAAATGAAATTATTAAAATACACCGGGGAAACAATTTCAAGATATCAATAAGTCTCGAGAGCTCAAGAACATAATAATATGCGTGTCGTATGGTCATTAGGCAGTGAAAGTCGGGATTGAATCTAGTCGATCGCAGAGAACCAATACGAGGGTCATTTAGTAGGATACCAACCCCTTTGTATGTGTCAAATTTCTGTAGAAAGGGGAAGGCCAAACACTCAACACGTTTCACCACGAATTAAGTGATTTTAAGTGCTTAGATTTATGACGTTAAAATGTCCAGGCAAATTATATCAACAACACAGTGTTCATAGACAGTGCTATTATAGCATGGTATAATAGCGATGATCTTGTTAATGGATACTTAAAATAACATGTTGAGACAGTCAACCTTTCGCCATTGTTATTCTTGTATGCAAATTGCTTTGAGTTGATTTTTTGACAAAATTGTAAAATTCGAACGGACTGTACGCCAGGATCATAGTACATAAAACGTTTCAGTTAAAGATTCATCTTTATTTTTCTTCAGTTTTTCAACTCCTCTTAGGAAGATTGTTTTTGAATTTGTAAGTTGACCTTCATGATAGTCGATCGGTCAGACTTTAGAATTTGACAATTTCTAATAAAGAAAGTATTCTTAAATATTACTCGTAACCATGCTTAAGAAGAGTTAAAAGGAAAAGTTAAAATAAAGTCCCATATACTGGTATACCAGTATATGGGACTATATCGTTCAATACTGGAACATAAAAGTTGCCAGTGTTGGTCGATACTGGTACGATGTCATTGTTCCAGCATCTTTCGATACTGGAACACCAAATTATGTCCAGGATCAGCCGATGATGGAACATATTTTATGTGCCACTGATTTTGTTCCAGTATCAGACTATCCTGTGTGTTCCAGTATCGGACGATACTCGTACAGTCCAGAACCTGGGACCTATAGTACATTTTCCCGTTATAACTCATAATGATCAATGGGGCTATTTTATTTGTTTGAGGGTACTGGTTTTTTTTTTTATAATTAGAGAGTCAGCAAATCGAACTTCCTTAAAAAGCAAAGTATTACACATAATTCTACATACCTAAAGTTGTCGTACTATGTTTGCCTTTGTCGCGCTTTCGAATGCTTTTCTAGATTTCCAAGTGTAAGGTTTCATTAGCATTGTGATTCTCTTTTTAACTGAATTGATTCTTGATATGAAATACAGATACAAATGTCCTTCGTATTTACAATGAATTTCATGGCATCAAAAGCAGGGACACTTAGCATGTGAATCGAAATATTTCTAACTCGATTCCTTTTATTAACATATAGCATATATGTGTCTTGGCTATCTGTAAATGACCTTGTCCTAGTTTATACCTCTGACTAACAAGTAATAATCAAATTATATCAAACATTTCTAATCAATTATCATACTGTTACTGTAAGTCGGTTGGTATAAATTGACATGCCTTCATTTTGCTCGTTCTATATTGTGGATGTAAACTTATTATATTGTTGCTAGTTTCTAACATAGCACTCTTTTCAAAATGCGTTAATCTAAATTTAGTGTATTGCAACATGTATCATGCAGCCTTTGGTAGATTTTCAAAAAAAATGATATACTGAAAAAGTCTTGGAATATAAATATCACTATATTGCTGATAAAGTCACGCCTTTTAGAATAAAGTATAAATAATAAAGTAAAATCAATGTCCTTTTGTAATTATTTCTCAATCGGATGCGCGAAGCATGTTTATTACACTTCCTATTCAGCAATATAAATGCAGATTTTTTAAAGTTAAGAGATATAATTACAATACCAAGTTAAATCCTATTCTTATAATTAATCTTATCCGAGATTCAGAACGCTAGGTTGACCTCGTATTGAATTATAATTCGGATCCCAAATAAGACCTGTAATAAGATTATGAATATAAATAAATTCACTTTCCCGAAACCCCATAATGATCTTTTCACCTAAATTTAACTAGATTTTCCCTTGACGCCTTGTATCTCTCACCATATTTTCATGTGACGCCTTGAAACCTTTACGGGATTTTCAAGTTACACTCGGTATTTCACGTGAAGTCCATCATAATGTAACAGCCAACAATGCATGCCTAGATATAACATCATGTTCGTGTATCTTCATATTAGTTGTTAAGACCCAGAATCAAACAAGAAAGTTTTTTGTTTCACGCTCTACCTCTATTCACCGAGCATGGATTTAATAAAGGGGCTCTAAAATATTTGAAAAAAAATGATTCGTGCATTAGAAATGATACCTAGTTAGGTGACAGGATCGTTTTGTTTCTGCTCTTTCCTCAATTCACTGAGTACGAATTTTAATATATAGGGCCACTGGAATATCTGAAAATAAAGTGTGCATTCAATATAATACCTCTTTAGGAATAAAGTACAGATAACACATCTCGATATGAGGTTTCTTTCATTGTCTACAATATACTTTAAATCAAAGAAGATTTTAAGGATATCCCACAATGCATCGCGGGAGCACCAACCGACTAAGGCTTTTTCACGTGATGCATTTGTGGAGCTATTAAGTTTTAGAAATGAGAAAAAGGAACTCTGAGAACTAATTTATTAATTGATGTAAACTAGAATCTAAGAGCTCCAACGATGAATGCACTATGATGCCATGTTTTTGTGCATGTGTATATGGAAACGGAGACGAATTGAAGACCTGATTAAGGGCATTTTGCAAAAACGCTATGCATTGTGGTGGTGTCTTTATAATCTTCTTTGACTTCAAATGTAACATTGATTGACAGCATGAGTAGATTTCCATCAAAATAGACAGAAACACCGATTGTATTAAATCAAGATTGAATTAAAACTGGTATACGACATAAGCAAGTTTACAACACAAAATAAGGTTTGGTTTTATTTGTCATGATTTGTTGACACAGACATTAGAGAGAACAAAGAAGTTAAGAAACTAACCGATCACAACGAGAAATGAAAAGAAATTTAGAGATGTAATGACAGTTGATCAAACTCAGAATTCCGTACTTTGAAATGATTGCTTACGTGTAACTCCAACATTGATTTCAGCAAACCAAGAAAAAACACCCAAAAGGTCAACATTGAATTGGACCCAAAATGTTGTGGAAATCAACATTCTGCGATTACTTTTTTTTCTTCTTACAGTATGCGGAAAAAGAAATACAATTCGTCAGTATTGTTTGGTTTGAAAAACAGAAAACTCTAAATTATATCGTGATATTTGTTGGATTTGTATGCGGATTTATATCAAGGTTTAAGTGTATACCGTAGATATTCGATATCTAGCCATGTTTCTGCCAACTTTGAAACTCTGAAAGAGATGGCGCCCTCTCGCGATTAAAGCCGGCTTTTAAAAAGATCATTCTAACAAAATAATTTCGGCGGCGCTGAAAATGACGTACGTAGGCCTAATGTTCGTAGTATATAGTCAGTTCAGTCAGTCATTAGCGCGATCACTAAAACTAGAGAGATAAGCTCTTTCTGTTATGAAGATCCCGTAGATTCTCCTAGTTAATTATGTTGCATTAGATGCTCGATCATTCGGAGATCGAAATTTGTAAGTGTGTTTTAACGTTAATGAATTATCATCGAAATTATAGAACCCAGAACGCTTGACCTAAAAGTTGTCTACCTCTATAGTCCATCTTACTGCATATGGGGCAAGAGTTCCAACAGTTCTGACGATATACATTTGATTGTTAGCTTTCAGTGTGTGTGTTATCACGTTATGTATATTTCAAATAAAATATACGCCCCCTAAATTTCCTAAAATTACTGATTTTTGGTCGAATAACTCGATAGACTACCACTAGTTCATTATTCATTGAACACGACGGTTGCTTCAATGAGTAGTATGGCCGAGCGGTTTAGGCTTTGGACTATAAATCTATTGGATTCTCCCCGCGTCGGTTCGAATCCTGCTGAATACCTTTTGTTACAAAAAGCGATTTAGTCTCTGTGTATTGGGAAATGAAATGACGTATATTTTTACTCAACACATTTTCATTCATGGATGTAATTGCCTACCTCCAGACACACACCAGAGTATCTTAAATGCATTATTACCAAGATTTTTCACATTTTAATGTCGGGAACCTTATAACCTTTAAAACATTTACATTCCAATAAATGTGTTAATGCAAGATTTTTATTCAAATATGTTTTCTATTTATATTAGACCTACTCCTTTATTTTCATATCAGTTTGAAATATTAAGGTGCTACACTTAAACACTCTCCACGTGCCAGGCGTCTGCAGACGACATTCCAAAATGTCACAGAATATTTCAAAAATTGAAATAAGTATACATGCCTAGTATTTTTTCATTAATCCTTTGGATTAATTGGACCAGAGAGTTGTTATAGACCTTGCAAGCTGTTTATATACAATAAAAGCAACAGCCGCATGGAAAGTGTTTAGGGCCTATTTACAACCCAAATTGTTCCTATTTTACACGGGGTGTGTATTTTTGTTGTGACACAATCAGTTGCATAGATGTAATCGTTTCGTTGTCATTATCAATCGTCTTCTAAAAATGACATTAAAGATCGATAATTGCTCAGCAGCAAAATGATCGAATGAAAAGCTCAACATTCTTCAATGGGTATTTAAGCGATGTGCAACCAAGCGTGAATCAGTATTCAGCGTGCCATGTAATAAATAATATTGAATTCATTGGTGTCCACTGGAATGAATAAAAGTCAGGAAACTATAAACAGTTTGGGGAAATAAAAAAATAACATGAAGACTACCATGAAATATACACGGTCTCGAACCCGGGTCCTCTCGCTTCTGTGGCCGGGGTTTACCCACTAGACCACACGGAGACAATGTTCAAGTGAGCACCACAAGACAAGCCTTAATGTATTAGCAGTCGTAGTCGTGTCAGCAGTTGCCACAGTTTAGTGAATCTATGGTCTATTGTAGACGACACGATTTTATTTTCACGTGGAATGAGGATGTCGTCGTGCAATTCATATGACAAAATATCAGCCTTAGGCGTAAAAAAAAATTGTTTCCGGTAGGCCGCGCGCTTTTAGTTTTGGCGACGTAAATTAATACCGCATTTCATTTTGTTATTCTCATGTTTTAAAACATATAATCTCAAACGCGATTTAAATACAAATTACCGTAATATTAACATTTTACACCAACAATTGAATCTGACTGCTCTGGGAAGCCCAGTATGACATGGGGCACAGTAGTAATAGTATACTGGCTGTGATTATTTGTGTCTTCAGGGTTCGCGGCGCGGCGTATGCTAAATTGCAAAAATTGCCTTTAGAAAGTCATCCCACCGCACTTCTCCACCCCCCCCCCCTAAAAAAAAACAACCCCACACCGCATCTCGCATCTTGGTTTTCAGACCACCTAGCGGAAACAAATTTGTTTTTGTTTTTTTGCCTTATAGGTATAACAGTGCCAATAATAAGGCATTTCAGTTAGGTTCAACGCAATGTGCCTGCAGCCTAGGTTTATTTTTACTACATGTAAGGGGTGCTATAACAAGTTGGCTAAAGTCGTGTTTGCCGGGACGATGCTCGAAAATGCTATTTTCTGAAAAATATGGGTTTTTTTCTACCGAAAAAATGACGGTTTATTTGCCATGGCCTTGACTCTTGTCGGCCTTGAATCTTGTTTTATTAGGCTTTAACTTTTTTCGATCATCAATGTATTGTTCTTCGCGTTGATACCCAATTTAACTTGCTGAGACGCCGATTTTACATTTAAAATACGACTTAGAAAGTGGGTTCGATTTGGCTATTGGGTCGAATAACTCAACAGTTCACCACTAGTTCATTATTTAGTGCACACGATAGACGCTTCAATGAGTAGGCATGGCCGAGTGGTTTAGGACTATGGACTAGAAATCTGCTGAATTCTCCCCGCCTGGGTTCGAGTCCTGCAGAATACCATGTTTATTTTATTAAAACAGAAATTGCATCCTGGATAAATATGACTTTCCCTTCAAATGAACCTAAGTTGATCAAAATTGATAATCGTGGCGCAGGCCAACCAAAAGACGTAATCTTCCCCGGTTAATTTTCACGTTTGGCGTCTGACTGCCAAGCATCAATGATATAAAACGCATGCAACAAATTAGTGTGAAACATTGTTCATCATTTTTTAACCTTATACATTAAAATATTCATAGTGTTCCTCATTAATTAATTATTTCATTTGTTTATTTATTTATTTATAAGATTTTGCTAACATAATTATCATTTTTTATATCATCTGATTCGGAGCGCACAATGAGAATTAACCAATATTTGTAACTTTTCTAAAATAACAATTAATAGGTCTCTGATTCGCATTCAAACCATAAAATTATCGGTACATGTACATTCGATTTATTCCCAACTGCTAGTCTAATCTGATGACCGTGTTAACTATCACGCTACACCAAGGAGTATATAATGGCTACACGCTTTGGATTCAACGATTGAAATGAATAACATCCCAGAGGAAATATTTACCGTTCCAAAAGATGTGTTACGTAATAACTTCTCTGGTTATTGAATAGAGAATATTGAAGATAGAATAGAGACTATACTTATGCGTCCCCGTAACAAAGGGTTACCCGCTTTCGCTGTTCAGATCAATTCAATGCACGACCTTCAAAGAATGACCTATTATACATTTGGCGGATTATTTTTATTTTGAATCGAGTATCTATCAACATGTGTAATTGGCACTGTGAGAAATGTATCGGATTTACCGCGCTGGGGGGGGGGGGGGGGGGGGGGGGGGTGGGGGTGGGGTGGGGTGCTTGTCACAATCCCCCTCACACATCCCTCTCAAGTTAGTTGTTGTGACTCGTTGAATTCTCAAAAGTTGCCAGCTTGGCAAAGTCATTTTTATTTTGCCCAACCCCCACCCCACCCCAACTCATTATTAAAAACCTAGCTACGCCACTCGAATAAAAATCAATCATACATGTATAAAGATATTTTTTCTTTTTTTTTCTTCTTTAGGATAGGCTGGTTCCTAAAAAATATTAACTGGTGACAAAATAAAGTAAATTGATAATTTTGGGATATTTTCTCTATAGTCAGTGTTTTTAAAATAATTTTGAATTTAACTGCTTAATAATATATCCTTAAAAATATCGAATAGCAACAAATGCTATTTATGAACAATAAAAGATACATTGGTTAAGTCGAATATGACCTGCCAGAGTCTAGACCTCGCCCCTCGATTCTCCGTATTGTACGTCTGCTGTTTTACCCCGTTACCAGACACTCACACTCGTATACATGTAGTCATTGGATAGGTCCCGGGATAGATTCTTGATCCGAAAATTATATTTAACGGACTATATACTGCGACATTACTTACGTCATTTTCAGCGCCGCCGAAATTATTTTGTTAGAATGATCTTTTTAAAAGCCGGCTTTAATCGCGAGAGGGCGACATCTCTTTCAGAGTTTCAAAGTTGGCAGAAACATGGCTAGATATCGAATATCTACGGTATCTTTATTGTATCTATTGTAGTTATATGCTTTAAGGTATCACTGCAATACCAGTTCGTATGACTCACACGTACAAGTGACTTATTCGTAAGATTGTTAACACTTTCCACGCGGCTATTGGTTTTACCATATACAAAACAGATATTTCAGAAATCTTTCCCAACTTTCAAGGTCTATCCAAAGGATTACTGAATCAATACTTGTCATGTTTGTACTTATTTCAATGCATTTCAAATAGTGATTCCAAATATGGTGATGATATTCAATAATTTTGACATTTTTGAAAACAAAATTGGGAATGTCGTCAGCAGACGCCTGCCGCGTGGAAAGGGTTACTATTGGCACCTAAGTAATGTTTTGCATCATCACACGAAAATTGAAGGGAGACCTATTGCAGTAAGTTTATTCTTCATAGGTGCTAAGACATACGGAGATGCACCATATTACGTTGGTGTCTAGACGTTCGTATGAGTCTTGCATACTAATTTTGCAATGAGACCTAAATATTGCAAACATTAAACAATTATCAAACATTTAAGCAGCTTTATAAGCAAGGGTGAAAAGATGTCCTCAGTCAAGTTCAAACTTGGAGTCATTGACTTATGTGACCCAACATGAGTAAATGGGGTGGAATGATGCAGTAGCTAATTTGATTTTAGAGCACAAATGTGGGACAAGGTCAAAATAAGTCAAATTCAGAACAAGTTTCATTTCTGATCCTTGATACATCTTGTATCTAACCAAGACTCAAATGCATGAAAATAAAGATTTAAATTACGTTTTGAGGCATTTAGTTTTCATTTACTTCATTGATTTGTTAACAAAACAAACATTTCAATTACCCATAACCTGACAATTTGTATTTTATGTTTTAAGACAAAGTATTTTTCGAGCATCTGTAACTTTGGTTTGTAATATGATATGACATTTGACTTTGGTACAAAAATATCCCTCAACATACAAGGTGTAACAAAAAACGTTATACACATTTGAAAATACTATTACAAATATTTCTAATGTCATTTTTGTTTCAAGGGTTCTTTGTTTGCAAAGGAAATGTCTTCAGCTTTGAAATAAACTTTATTTCGTTCAAATCGGGGATACTTGCAGAGAGATGACCAATCGTCTAAACTACTCTTAAAATGACTTGGGCCAATTTGCGTCTTAAAAGTAACAAAATCAAAGAGAAGCTGGATTGAATGAATCCTCAGTAAAGTGACTGTTTTTAGAGGTAAACAATGGCAAGTTGTACGAAATTGGGTAATCAAGCGTGAAATATTTAAAAGCAACTTATATTTTATGCTTCATTACCCGTTTGTGTATGATTTGCGTATGCTTATCTCTAAAAAACAGTTAATTCATATGTTCACACTATGATTCATCATTCATTTCAGCTTCTCTGCGATTCTGCTACTGATGCAAAGTGTCCCAAGTCATGTTACGACTAGTTAAGACAATTGGTCACTGCTTTGCGATTATACCACCGAGTTGAATGAAATAAAGTTTTATTTCAAAGCCGAAGACATTTTCTTTGCTAGCAAAGAACCTTTGAAACAAAAATGACATTAGAAGTATTTGTAATAATATTTTCGAAATTGTATTACTTATTTGTGTCACCCTGTATACAAATTATCATGATATCAAAAAATCAATATTCATACTTTCCCATTGCGCCTCATTTACTCGTGTTGGGTCACAAATAGCATCATCATCGTCACCTGTCCATTCATTTTAGCTTTATTTTTGTACATTTGAATTAAGATAAAACAATTATGATGACGTTATTTGCTTCCTACGTGGACATTTCTGACAAATTTGCAAACACAACTATAGTTTATTACAATAGAACGACGTGTTTTTATTTGATACTAAGAGAGAATAGACAATTCTTCTGTCAAATTTGCAAACAAAACTGTTGTCCATTACAAGAAAATTACGTGTTATTATTTGATACTAAGAGAGGAGAGACCTCTGTATATGTCAGCATAACGCCTGTTGTCGTCAATGTATATTGATAGAAAACAATTACATATCTGTTGTATGAACAACTGGTACTGAAATAAAATAATCACATCAAAATACAATTGTGTTGACGCAGTCCTATGCACATATTAAGCACAAATGACGGAAGACACGTCAAGTGTGAATAACTGAAGTGTTTATAGTTTTTATCTAAAGAACGGAAGTCCATGTTTGTATTAATTCATCATTTACGCCACTTTACATGCTTGCTTATTTGCGAATATTGTTTATATTAATATTAAAGTGTCATTACATTCAAATTGGATAATATGTGATGTATCTGTGAAAACCAGTCGGATGTTCCCAGATTTGAACTAAGGATTATGAGTCAAACAAATAATTAAAACATTTATATTTATTTTCTAGGTTTTTTTTTAGAAAATTCATTTCCAATACTTTGTGTAATCATCTTTCACGAAATTTCACCTTCAAAAAATAACATAAGTCACTTTTCTAATTACCTTTATAATGTTAATCTATTGAACTATGTATCTTTATTGGCCTGTTCTAATGATTTCTTGTTTTGTAGCTATTTATGACGTCACAATCATCATTCACTCGTAACTGGTTTTGTAGTGATCGAAGCAAAATGATCGAAACAGTGCGGTAATCAGCACAGTTTCAGGTTTCTTATAAGATCTAAATATCTCCAATATGAAAAATCCCACCATGTGGCCGGTTTTCACAGATTACATCACATTGTGTAACATATATTCAAACAACAGGGTACATTTGTTTATTATTGTAACGTTTATAACGAAAAGAAAATAGAAAGTCACTATGAAAACGTGACGTTGAACCAACATATTGATGTAGATATGAAAGTTTGAAAAAAGCATGTGTGAAAAATATTAATTTTCATTATTGGCTTTGATGAAAAACAGGTGTTTGTTTTCGACAATTCAATTTGGTATTTTCCTCCTGGAATTGTGTTGCCATGGTTTTTCATGGCCATTTTTGTTCTCGGTCTGCAGACTTGAACAAACCAGAAAAGGCTTCAACTGTTTACAAAACTAATATCAATATGTATGGATTATAGACAATATTCACCCGAAACACTTAAAAACACGCGGCTAGACAGTTCGGGATTCATTGTAATTGTATTGCAATGTATAATTCAGCGGAGAAGTCGTTTATCAAAACTTGATGTCAAAATAAATAACATCATATGATTTAATCCTCTTATCCTTGGTGTCAATCAAATCTGGTGAAGCATATTTAGAGCATTATGGCTGATTTGTTATTACTGGTGGGCGTACTTCTTTCTTCAGATGATCCAGAAAAGCTATTTGCACAATATTAAAGGGGCACGGAGAGATTGACAATACAAATGAAATTTGAAGAAAGAAAAAAAGAGTTTAAATAGATAAGGTATAATAGATCCCTGAAACGTAATATTTCATGGGAAAAGGGTTGAAGTGATGGTGCTAGATAGAAACTCTGTTGAAGCCATTATGTGCCGAATTCTACTGATAATATCGATGTGATTCTACAGCGAAATTACCAAATTTGAAATAGTACATGATATACTGCGAATTAAGGTAAACGGTTTCATATGGTAGTTAGTATGTGCCTAAGTATTACTTTTTTTGTAACAAAAAACTATTTCCAGGAAAATTGAGGGCGCACTCCCATACATATCTTTTAATGCCCCTTTAAGCTACACAAAAAGTTGTGATTAGTGTTTTCATTATTTTGGTTTGTTTTGTTTTGATGTTTTGCTTTGTTTTGATGTTTTGCTTTGTTTGTTTAATTGTATTTACTTTTGGGTATTGTATCCTTTTCATTGTTGTATTTCTTAAGTGATTACGATTCATTTTTACTCACCCTGCACATCAACCAAATACATTGCAGATTTAGTAGTCGGCTGGTTGGTTAACAAGGCAGGTTGGCCATGCCACCTGTCTATAATGTTCTTAGGCTATGTGTTCTGGCAATATAATTGAATTGGTTTGCAACGTTATTAATTTTGTATATTGTACAGTGTCTTAGCAAATGTCTTTCGTCGTATAATAAGTGTGTTACATGGTTATATTGATAATGAGTAGACGGACGCTTTTTAACACAATGCAGTCCTCAAAATAAGTAACTGACTAGGTAATAAATATACTCTTAACTCCAAAACTATAGCTCCTACGTACATTTTTTTTCTAAAATAAAGTTGTAAGGAAATCTCTTTTCTTCAATTCGGGACATTGTTCATGAAGATCGGTTAATAATTGAGACCACTACATTGATAAGGATAAAACAAAGTGCAGTTTACATTTCACACTTTGGTTTTGAATACGCAGGACCGCGGGTATGCGTAATGGGCTGCAGTTACTCAATAATCTGCCTGTTGCTTGTCCGAGACTGCGTGTCGACAAACAAAATGTTAAAAATGAAAAACTGACTTTGTTTGGGTTTTGGGCACATAACTGAGTGAATATTCATTCAATCTTCTCGTGTAATATCTCAAATTTAAAAAAAGAAGTCTCCCTACAACTTTATATTTTAATATGTTAACGTAATAGCTATAGTTTTGGAGTTGAGAACATATTAATAACCTGTTCAGTTACTTATTTTAAGGACTGTATCAATACGCTTAAACAATTGTGTTCATCCATCCATCCATCGGTTGTAATGAACTTTCAATTATTTAATCTAATTGGTCATATCATGTTTCGAATAGCCAATTGGTAAACCACTCTAAAGATAAGTATAGATAATTCCTATTTAATGAGCTTTGAAACGTGATTTGTCATTTTACCATATAACGTGTATTCAAATGGTGTTAATTTGTTTATGGATTGGCCGGGTTCTTCCTCATGATTAACGCCGTGGGCGTTCGATACGTAATACAAAGTGATTGTCCTTTTTTGGCTGTAAATGTTATTTATTTTTCATAACTTTGAACAGCGTTTTAGTCAATAGGCAGATTGTGCAAAACTATTGTATTGTCCCACATTCGCAACATTACATGTAGTCCGTGACGCTTTGTTAACAATAATGATCTTTGAGTCACGCGGGTACATTTATCTGTAAGCATATATATCCGTCTGCACACATTTGCTCGACAAGTTCAATACAACACCCACAAACATAAGATGCATCAGTAAATGGATGAAACTTGACGCTTTATCGTTGACGTATCTCGTCTAACGCCTTCACTCTAGGCATCCGTGAACCTGATTTATTACGCGCTACCAACACGTTCGACAAATATTTGTTTGACAAAAGGGGACATCCACTCGGGATTGCGTGTAAGCTTTGTGTACAGGCTACAATAGTCTGCGGAATTTTAACTGTGTACAATAGACAGGGCCCAGACCAGATCAATGTAGTTCTTGCTGTCAGATTAGTCTCTAAATTGTGCCTTCATCTTGAACCTTTGCGAAACCTGACATAGTTTTGCACCCGACACGGAATGTAGCACTTTATTGTATTCTAGGTATGTTAAAGAAACTTACGGGTAGTTTACTTCCCACTATCCCACGTAGGCTCTAAGACAACGTGAACCCTGATTTATTACGAGCTACCAACATGTTCGACAAATACATTATTTGTTTGACAAAAGGGTACATCCACTCGGGATTAAGTGTAAGCTTTGTGTTGAGGCTACAACAGTCTGCGGATTATAAACTTTGTACAATATACAGGGCACAGACCAGATAAATGTCAGATTAGTCTTTAAAGTGTCCCTTCTTCTCGAATCTTTGGGGATTGACATAGTGTTGCAACCGACACGGAATGTAGAACATTAATGTATTCTAGGTATGGTATGAAATTTACTCGCTACCAACACGTTCGACAAATATTTGTTTGACAAAAGGAGACATCCACTCGGGATTAAGAATAAGCTTTGTGTACAGGCTACATTAATCTGCGGAATTTTAACTGTGTACAATATACAGGGTCCAGACCAGGTAAATGTAGTTCTTGCTGTCAGAATAGACTCTAAATTGTGCCTTCATCTTGAACCTTTGCGAATCCTGACATATATATAGTTTTGCATCCAACACGGAATGTAGCACTTTATTGTATTCTAGGTATGTTAAAGAAACTTACGGGTAGTTCACTTCCCACTATCCCACGTAGGCGCTATAAGACAACGTGAACCCTGATTTATTACGAGCTACCAACATGTTCGACAAATATTTGTTTGACTAAAGGGAACATCCACTCGGGATTAAGTGTAATCGTTGTGTTGAGGCTGCGACAGTCTGCGGAATATAAACTTTGTACAATATACAGGGCACAGACCAGGTAAATGTAGTTCTTGCTGTCAGATTAGACTCTAAATTGTGCCTTCATCTTGAATCTCTGCGAATCCTGACATAGTTTTGCACCCGACACGGAATGTAGCACTTTATTGTATTATAGGTATGTTAAACACATTTACGGGTAGTCTAATTCCCAATATCCCCCGTGGGCGCTAAGATACATTCACTTAGACTTTCATTTCGGAACCAAATTTGATATTTTTCTCAAACATTAAACTCGTTTTTTTTCTCACAAAGATCCTAGTGTATTTGCACTTCGTGTACTCTACTTTTCTTTATTAATTCATTTGGACTATGTTAAAAACCAACACTCCGGAACTATTGAAGATATGACTGTGTAATGAGGTCCCGTTCTGTCACATTACTTTTACAACATGACCATTTTTAACAAAGATTCTTTTTAGTCGCATGGGCAAATTCAATCCTAAACATATCCGTCTGCATACATTTGCTCTTCACTTCCAATACGACACCCATCAACACGAGGATTAACATCGTGACGCTATGTCGCTAACGTACCTCGTCTATCTAATTCACTATAGGCATCCATGATCCCTGATTTATTGCGAGCTACCAACATGTTCGACAAATATTTGTTTGACAAAAGGGGGACATGCACTTGAGACTGCTCATAATATTTATGTTTAGGCTATACGATGGTTTGCCGAAGTTTTACCTTGTACAATGGCTTATAGACAGGGCAGAGACTAGGCTAAATTGACATTTTGCCTGTCAGCTGTGTAGCCTTATCATACGTCTGTACCTTAAGATAGTTGTATGCAGACGACATTCCCAAATTTCACAAATGTTTTAAAAATGTCAAAATAATTGAATTCCATCACCATATTTGGAATTACCATGAGAAATGCATGAAGATAAATACTAACATAACTAGTATTGGTTCAGTAATCCTTAAGATATTTCGAAAGTTTGAAAAGGTTTCCGGAAAAAAACTGTTTTGTATAATATAATGGTAAACTAATCACCGCGTAGAAAGTGTTAATGGAATCACGGCACTTACCAGGTCTCGATATTTATGGTTTTTATTTCTGACAACTGTTGGGAACAACCCTAAATAAGCCTCCCTTTTAGCCATGTTATGTCCCATTATTATATAGTGGGTGTGGTTTTAGATGTCAACAGGCAATCTGATTGGTTTTGGCTGATTTTCAGCTGATATATATGAGAGCGATAATATATAGTTTGAGCGGGCTTAATTCATATCTTAAAGAGTATGGTCACCGCGTTAAGATGTCCAAGCGCGCCCTACATAAAGTTGTAACGCAGCGTTGGGGTGTGTGCGTGTGCTAAAGAACGCGGTTATTCGAAGCAGGAAGTAGGTTAACAACTCGCTGGATTCGCCGATTTGGTAAAGGCATTATTTTTTTATGATAAAATATAAAATAACCAATCAATTAAATGAGAATTAGAATAAAATATTGTTATATAGTTGTTTTGCTATAATACGTTGGGTTCATTATGCATATGCTCTACCATATTTTTGTCGTTGTGTATAGCCGCCTTCGACTCCAAATATGGTAGCATTTATACTATGAGATCGGCATATATAACAAAACAGCTACGAGCTATATTTTATTTATTGTTGATTTGCAATGTACCCGAACCTGGATGCACGTCCGAGTGCTTGCCATTTGCAGTGTAGATGGTGCTCTATAATTATACAGCATGTTCCATACCGACGATATAGCGATTGGTCGGTATGGCGATCTAGCGATTGGCCGGTATGAAGATAGTGATTGGTCGGTTATTAATTCTCCTATTCTCAGATTTGGCTGACTAGTGGTCATGTCCCAAAAAGCACTGCTGTGATGTAAGTCCCACACGTGGTTTAGACAACGATAACAGCATACTAACAGCCGTGTTATGACCTTGGGGGTCTTTGATTTACACATGGAAGTGTTAAGGCAGGGGAACTTAATGAGAAATCTTTATTTATATATTGATATATCAAACAGCCTTCACCTGATATGAACTCAATTTAGGCGGCGCTGCCAGATCAATACGCTAAGCTCCAGCGTAAAAAGTGACATTTACATATGTAATGGGATTATCGGATACAATCCTTAATAAAAGGGAAAGATGTAAGCTAGTTGATTTTAACACTTATCATCACAGTAAAAGATATCAGCATACTAACATCCTAACACAGACGTGTTATGACCTCAGATCTTTGATCTATAATATCAAAGTGTTAACTGGTTAAGGAGAATTAACTTAATGAAAAATCGTTATTGATATTTCAAACAGCCTTAACCTGAAATGAACTAAATTTAGGCGGCACTGCCAAATCAATACGCTAAGAGTAAAAATGACATTTACACTAAACTATGGGATTATTGGATACAATCCTTAATAAAACGGGGGGGGGGGGGGTGGTATAAGCTCACTCATTGATTTAAACACTTATCATCACATAACAGTCGTGACAAATGTGATCTTTGCTTATCAAATCAAATGTATCACCTGTTTCAAAATATCTCTCAATGCTATCTCAAAAGTTGAATTTTTTTTATTGAACCTCCTTGAGGTTGTTTCTCTCGTTCACCTATCAAATCTCGAAATCATTGACCATTTGATATTTGTCGGTCTGTAAATTTACGATAACATACATAATACATCGCTACCTACTAATTAACAGACTACATTCATGTTAGTCGTCTGACATATAATGTTAGTCATATTGGTTGGTCGCTGTATCTAACCACATAGCTATTAAATTTCCCATAATCCATTGCGATGATGCAATTAGATACATCTTCGTGTTCTTCAAACGACACCCATGTTGAGAATAAATGGTCTAACATGGGTCGATTGCAGTAAATAAATAATAAATATTTGTAAGATCTAGCAGTGCTCCGCTCGTTGAATTTACTCTTTGTAACATATTTTGCATTGGAAAGCGAATCATTATAACAAAATAGTAATGAACGAAAGGCATTATTGGTAGCATATTATATCGCCTCACATATCTCACCATTCCAATAATTATAATATGTATATACGCCATCTCAGTTTCATTCCATGTGATGTCAGGATGCTTTTAGCAACTTTTAGTAACCACATTTCCCCCATCATGATCACATTAGTAAAGGATTCAAAACTTTTATTCCGTGATACCAAATAACTATACCAAGGGTCTGAGATGTTTAAACCAAGTTTTTGATGATAAAAACATGTTTCGCAGTCACCGCACGGATAGTGATTTTGACACCGTCTGCTTCAACAGGTTGGGAATCACATTGCCAGTGAGACAAGGTGACTTGGCGAGATAAATTGCACCAGCGACTGTAACCTAATACCCGTATCTGCTAAGAACCACACGGATTTAGGAATAATGTATATACTTTTCACACAGTGTGAATGTCATTTAAAAAAACCCGATATAATCACATTGGAAAGTTCCTAAATCTGTGCATCTACAATTTAAACAGGTGTTCAATGTAAATCATTTCGCTAATACAGTACAATTTGGCAAAAGAATATAACATGTGAATGCAAAACATATCTGGAGGCCGACTTTAATTGCCTTGAATTGATAACTACAATTGATATTTAGTGGTGATTGGTATGTTGCCAAGAAATTCAATGAGGAAGATTTTTTTGAAAGGTTTGTGACACCCAGAAATATGAAATTTATCAAGCGCTGTAACCTTTGACGATTAATGTGATGTATATAAAAGTATATAATTTTGGAAAGAAAATGAGTCACATATTCCATTTCTGGTATCAAATGTCACTAAAAATATTGAGTTGTTTAATTTTGACCACAAAATCACTTTTTTGGCTCACAATGTTCAGTGATTGGTAAAAAATGCCGAAATTGCACAAAATTAACCTGATGCAATTCTCTAGGAACACATTTTTTATTTCCTCATAAAATGATTAATTACAAATTTGTGACCAAAACGTGCCAAACATTTTCAATGTCCGTCGACTTAGTGTTTGAATTAATGATCCGTATAAATTAACATTGTCCTTATCTGTTAATCAAAACACCTCAAATATTTGTGTACAGGGTGAAATGCATTGAAAGGTTCAAAGGCATATACGTTTGTCCTAATGTTCATTAACATGTTCTACAACTTCCCTATACTTATCAACTATATACAATGCATGTGGCTTTATTGATTTATATTCACGAATCATGTGTCGAATATGAGTATGTTATGCCAGTAGCGCAACATGGTTTTGGGTTAACGTGTTTCGCTATGGTGAGAGTAATCCGCGAACTACTTGTAACCAACGGTAGATATTGTTCTTGTAATAGCACATTCAATGTTCGAACTCACGATACATTTACATGATGGAGACACACAAATGCATCTGTGTCCGTGGCATAATTGTCCCATTGAAATACGTGTAAAAAGGCCATATTTCAAGACACCTCTTCCTACCTCCGGTTACATTTATGGTATACTTGTCACCTATAACCATTTTAGCAAGATCTAAACCTTAATTTAAGCCTTGTTTCTTCAGGGGTTATCAACCAATTTTTCCTCTACTGACCCGCACAGAGCGCCCTCACTTTTTTCAGGTTTTCTGGCATGCCTAGTGTTTACCATTTAAGCAGGTGCTTACGCCCTGGGCACTATTTAGGTCGATACATTAAAACATATCGTATTTTATCATTGTAGGTGAAACGGATAGGTCCCATTCGTTCATTTAAATACAAAAATACCATCCCCGGATAATAAAATTGCCCGAAAACCTCACATTTATAAGCCTAGTTTTCGTGCTTATCTGGAACTACTACAGGGTTACAAAAATTGCGCATTGATTTGGTGTAATGCTCCTTTTTAACAAAAGGATTTTTTTGAAAACATCTATGATACATGTTGCATCATGATAAAGTGTCACTCAAAAAATTCAAATTCTACTCCTAACACGGCAAATATACGACAGAGGCTTACAATATTTAAATATTTCATGAGGTTGGGTAAAATGGATGAGATGGGATTAGCCCGCGGGTCTTGAACAGCTTGGTAGTCGATCAATCTGTTATCGAACCATATTCCTAGAAGAACTTTTTTCCGCGTGAAGACAGCTTTGTTTCATGTCACAAGACTTAAGCGCGTCGGGCTATTATCATGCTATAGATGTTATGTAACGAAGCGCATCTTTGCATGACAACACTAAGCCGTATTTAATAGAATAACTCCATGTCAACCAATCACATGCTCGAGATCAAAGCTGTGTGATATCGTGACATATATTACACAAGCAAGAACTAATGTAATTTCAGGAAGTTTTCCAAAAGTATTTTAGAATCCCTAAGATATTTAATTAATTAGCTAACATTTTGTATCAAACAGTGTTTTTGATTGTTTTTAAACAAATACACTATTTTTAAAACAGGTAAAATGAACAGCGCTACTCTTTAATTTCCCAGTTGAATTAAAGATCTCACCTGTCTAAACTTTAAAAAACATGTTAACCGTAAAGTAAACCACCGAAACCACTCCTGCATAGTAAATTGACTTCGACTTCCAAATGAGGTACTTGGCATTTGTTTTAGAAACACTCTGTCGGTAAGTTCACTTGAATGAATGTTCATAATATTAGTGCACAAAGATAAGGGAATGCATAAACATACGGACATGCTATACTCGTATACCAAATAACCTTTGCTCGATATATCACAACCGATGTTTTGTTTTGTTTATTTGGTGTTGGTGGGTATTTTATCGGGTATGGTGCTGCAATTTTCGTGGGTAGCAAGTGGTGCTCTAAAAGAGACTGCGGAATACAATTACATGTTTAGCATTCAGGATGGCAGATAATGTTGGATTCGAGCATGACAGTAAGACATTAAGTTTATAGAGCCACAGTAGGTATAATCTTGAGTAAGGATAATATTACGTAACTTTCGCTAAGATATTATAGTCAAAAAAGGAAGTGTGAATTAAGAGTCTCTTAAGCTGTTGTTAGAAGTACTAAAGGCAGCACACAACAATAGACTGAAAAGTGATGCTTACATCCTATGATTACGCTTTATTATCTATATTCAGACTTGTTTAAGCGTAGTTGAGTCGCCGAAGGCTGACTATATAGTTTCGTTTTGCCATTTTAAGGGTGTTGCTCCAGCCAAATAGTTTAGCCCAATGACGCGAAATGAGGACAAGGCTAAATTTACATAGAAGTTGTACGGTAGAGCTCTGTTTCGATTTCGAAACACACCCCGTTGCTGCGTCGCGCAAAATATAGAGTTATAGATACTTGTGAGAATAAATAATTACATTTATAGGTAAAATATAGGTGTCTAATTATCCCGAAGTTTGGTCGAGATTCAAACCATCCAGGAAAGTGGTGTAATCGATGGTTCAATTGTGATTTTGTACGATTTTTTTTAGGAGAAAATGCGTAACGAGTCGGTCCTGTGAATATTCTAGAAGACACCTACAAGGTCGGTTAACGCAAAATATCGAGTTACGGGTGTTTGTTAGACTAAATAATGCTATATGTAGGTGGAGTATAGATTTCTCATTTGTTGGAGTATTTTTTCGACATTCAATTCATCCAGGAAAGTGTTGTAATCGATGATCCAATTGTGAATTTGTAGCATGTTTTTGAGCAGAAACTGCGTAACAGCCATTTTGTTTCTATTTCCAAAAGCATCAATAATTAGGGACTCCTCATGCGTCGTCCAAAATATCGAAAAATACGCCCATGTTAGAATAAATTATGGTATATGTAGGTAAATTGTAGGGTTCTAAAGAACTGGCTCTGTTGTCGAAATTCAATTCATCCAGGAAAGGTGACAATCGATGGTATTTGTAGCATGTGTTTGTGGATAAAATGGCGTAAAATGGCATGTTACAATATATTGGGCTGTTTACGTGCGGGAAATATTGCAACGGCTAGCACACACAGGCCGATGTGTCACTGTACATTACCGAGATTGAAGCCTCTGAGTGTGATAGCGCCCTCTATTTGCGAGTTACCTCACGCGTTTCATGTGCCCTTTCGTGTTGTCAATGATAGCGTTGTCAAGATAGCGCCCTCCTTTTACAAGTCACATGTTGCGTACCCACGCACCATAGATGCCATCCCTGGTGGACTTTAAATCGGAAACGATGCGTCTCAGTCTTAGTCTCAGTTCGCCTAAAATAAATATCGTAAATTCCTTCGTTTTCGAGTAATTTTTCAACAGGCAGATTTATTCACTGGATTGCGAGCGTAACTGAAACTGTGAATGGCCGGGGAAACGGTAAGTGTTTGTCTTTTAATAACTTTCATGACTTTATTATAACTTGAAGTTGAAGTTGAAAATGTGTAAAATTAATATGATAAAATAAGCTTTTTTATTTATTTAGTTTAAGTTTTGGTTGCGATTGACATTTGACATGTTGAATTGAATAGGGCTTGATAAAGTGTAGCTCTGAATCCTAGCTCTATCTCATCTAGACTTATAATAGTAGTGATGGTCAATAAATCATGAAATTAATAACGGGTGATTGCGATTTTTGGATGATATCTCTTTTCATTACGAATTTACAATGTTAACTTTTTTAGTAAGTTCAACAGCCTAAAAAAGGGCATTCAAATTCAATCCAGTAAAGTAGGCCTATTTCTTGGAATAAGTAAAATATCAGTGACATGACAGTGACTGAGGTTGATGAGATATATAAACCAAGGTATACAGGCTATATCTTGCTTTCATTACAATTTACAATGTTAACTTTTTTAGTAAGTTCAACCAAACAGCCTAAAAAAGGGCATTCAAATTCAATCCAGTAAAGTAGGCCTATTTCTGGAATAAGTAAAAATATCAGTGACATGACAGTGACTGAGGTTGATGAGATATATAAACCAAGGTATACAGGCTATATCTTGCTAGCTAGATGTCCCGTACGGAAAATTAAAAGACTGACATGATTGTATTATTTATTTTTTATGCATTAAATTTTTTAAATTAATCAATTGCAAGCCCGGGACGAGCGGGGACTATATAAATCATAACAATGAATTTTATTCCAGTCACGTCAGCGTTCATCCAAATGTTGAATTTGCAGCATGAAGAGCCTTGACAACCACGCCACAACGC
>CM069446.1:47603092-48032284 GCA_035610835.1 Ophiura sarsii
ACACACGATCATCTGATGATGAAATTACCCTGAACTGTTACTTATACACTTTGAGCTTCAAAAATGTTACCTGCCAGTCGGACGGGTACCTTTGAATCTTCACCCGCCCGACACGAAAGTTACCCGCTATGGGCGGGCGGACGGGTCTTATTTCCATCCCTGCACTTGCTCTAGTAGCTTATTTATATCATGTATCTACAATACGTCCGGGGTGGGGTGTACATTTGTGTACCCTAGCGTACGCCCCGGCTGCATTAATTTATTAAACGTAAAGAACATTTGGCCAAACACTGTATACTAAGCAAAAAATCACGTATAAAATGGGGAAGACTTCAAATATAAATCCAAATCAGCACATAAGGCCAAATAAAATTTTAAAAAGTTTCTCGTCCCCGCCCGCTTCCTTTTTGCCGGCCGGCTCCTTTTTTTATTTTAAAAAGTTGGTTTTTTTAACCCCCAAAACACTTTTTAACCACAAAAGGTATCGGTTTTTTCAATGTTAAGTCAAATAAATGTATAAACACATGTAGGCCCTATTTTGTTTTTCCTTTTGTTTTCAACAAAGTTGTAGCCAATACAAGTTTGAAAACGGTGTTAGAAAAGGTGGCTGTCATTTAAGAAGTTCAACAGCAACTGGAAAAAAGGTCGAAAGCGGATTTTTTTTTTTTTTTAAAAATCAGTCCACCATTTTGGATCCGCTATTTTGAGGAAAAAAGAAAACAAAAAAGGGGCCTCCTTCCTTGTTTCAAAAAGCCCGGACGAGAAACTGTTTTTTTTATTTGGCCTAAATTACAGTTGAAACGGGACAAACAGATGACAACTGCAGAGACAATGTGGCAGGCATTCTGTCAGAGCAGGAGCAACTAGGCCTATACAAATACAATGGACATGTATGATGTATCAGTCTCATCATGTACATGTATGCCTATACTATTACTATATACGCTTTTATATTCCGTCAATGTATCAAATGTTGTAAATGGTAACTAATATCGCGCCCCGGCTAGGGGGACACAGTTTGTACGTCCTGTACACTCCCACGCATAGCCGGGCACCGGTATATTAGCGATGTACATTCGCCATGTCCCAGGTCCCCAAGAGCCGGGCTTACAACAAGTGCATTTTAACAATATTTTATTTTTTTATGTTCACTTTTACAAGGATTTCAATATTTTATTTATCTTTTTTTTTTTTTTTAAACTGTTTAAAAAATCGCATTCCACATTAGGGTTTTGGAAAAAAAATGAAGAGCTTTGAGACAACAGATTTTTTTAAATTATAGCCTTACGGGACGTGTAGCAAGACAGCACCGGCGTCAGGAATAGCACTGGATCAAAAATGTGAGAAGTCCCATGACATTTTTAGGACCCCGTAGGACTTCAAAAAAACAAATTTAAGGGGTCCCGAAGTTTAGGTATTTGAACAATTTACTTTTTTATGGACATGGACAGTTTTGATGAATTTATATTGTGAGCAAAGGATTGATATGTAATTTACAGAATTTCTTAAGGTTTCCATTTCCATTCATCGTCAAATTTAATTTTAATGGGTCCCTTCAATTTTGATCGGGACCCGCAAGTCTTTCCTATTTGAAACCTGATGCGTCACTATAAGAAAGTGAGAGGTCTAGGACGCGCAGACGCGTCAGAATGCGACCCCTGACCGGGGTACATATTATTTGATCATTAAACATGAATCATGATAATCTGAAGCAAAATTTTGACTAATTTTATTCAGAAAGGTTGAAAAATATTGATAGATGAAACACCGCCTACATGTAGATGTAGACAGTCGGTGTCGTAAATTTACTGTAGCAGGAACAAATAGAGGGATCCTACAAAAATGTAATTCAAGACAGCTATGTTGGAAATAGAATACTTTTGAGATATTCAACCAAGACACTCATTCTTAGCAAATAGTTTGACTAATTTTATTCAGAAAAGGGAAAAAATGTAAAAAATGAAAAAATGTTGATTGAAATATCTGACGTCCACTAGTTAGTTACAGTAACAGGTTACTCAGTACTTTGAATCAGTAGTTTGATAAAGGTCGAGTGTTAATGACATGAAATTTCACAGGTCCTCTTATTTACTAGGATTAACGCCAAGTCAGATTCTTTTATTTCATACATGTAGCTCTCAGCACAGGCGTTGCATCCAAAGGTTAAACATGGCCTTGTCTAAACTACGAAAACTAACATGTTACAGTTGGCTTCATAAAATTAGTAATTCATAATTATATACTAAATGTAGTGGGAATAAGGCGATCAAAATTCAAGTCAGCTTTCTTGGAATTTGAAATAGGTTGAGCTATTTTACACATGATACATGTATCTTAAGCAAAAGTTTGACTAATTTTATTTAGAAAATTGGACAATATTGATGAAAAATATCTGATGGGCAATTCCACGGTAACAGCACGACGGTTTGGAAGATATTTTCACACTTCATATGCAAATAACATACACACTTGAATTATTCAGAACATTTTTTATTGCACTAGTACAACCTACACATAGAAGAAAAAAAAAGAAAAAAAATCATTCACATTTATGAAATATGAATATTAATGAGTGCGGTAACCGTAACAGCGTGGTGACGCTAAAATAAAAAGGACATAGGGGTCATTCCGTGTCAAATCAACCAATTTTCTAAAAAGTTCCCAGGTGACCCGCTCAGATTTTGATGAAACTTCATTCAGATTAATGGACTATGGCAAAAATTAACACATGCAAAAAAGTAAAATCATACTCCATGTCGTTTTCCAGATATGGCCCGTTGAAATATGGTCGAGAACGTGTTTTCTCCCGTTCAAGATTCGCGGAAAGTCATATTTGTAATATCGTTCGACTTTGGAAGCTTATATTTCAGTCTTCGTACTAGGTAGAAAGCTGAAAGTTGGTATTCTAACTTACTTTTGGCCATATTTCAAGAATCTGACCTCAAATCAACTGTATCTCCTTTACTTTTATGATATTGCCCCCCAAAGTAGCCACTTCATTCAGCCGGAAGTGTTTTTTGGGATTTTGGGGGTCATGCTGTGACCCCATGGGGGTCACATGAATCCCATATTGCATATGAGTAATCTAGGGTCACATGTCTATAGCCACAAGCAAGTATAAACTCATCAATGTATTTATAAAAAAAATGGCATGGCTCCAAAGTTGGGTCCAGGTGAAAAAATGTCGAAAAGACCCCCTCCGTCTTGTCAATGGTTGACCCCGCGACCAGTTGAAACATTTTTTGAGATTTGC
Source organism: Ophiura sarsii (assembly GCA_035610835.1). Taxonomy (NCBI): domain Eukaryota; kingdom Metazoa; phylum Echinodermata; class Ophiuroidea; order Amphilepidida; family Ophiuridae; genus Ophiura; species Ophiura sarsii. The sequence continues at coordinate 47,606,346 of CM069446.1, forward strand.
ACCAGTTGAACATATGTATCATATCTACTTGTAAACCAAATTTCAGCTCTGGTTCTCAACTCCTTCATGGTAATGCCGAGTTTTCATTTTTTTTAAATTGGGGTATTTTGCCCATTTTCTATGTATCATGACTGCTAAATTTGGCAACCCATTTCAGATTTTGACTAAGTATTTTAAAGGAACATTTTTAAGAAAAAGTGTCCCAAGAAATTTCTGTCACAGAATTGTGTCATTATGAAAGATATGGGGGGAAAAAATTACACATTCATTTTTCAAAGACGAAGGGGGTCTTTTCGATTTTCAACTTGAAGTTTTCTATTCTACATGAAAGGTCATACTTAAAAAAGTCGTGTTCCAAAGTTTGAGTTGCATAGCTCTAATGTTTCTTATTTTAGACGCACCAGATGCTGTGAACTGTACCCATTGATGAGTTGTACACAAACTATATCGGTGGTTACCACCATTCGCGGTAATTCGACGTTATTTCATCGATTTCTCCGTAATTATACCGATTTAGGCCATCAAATTTCAGTATGATGATGATGAGAAAAATACGAGCTTTCATATGATATGAAAATCTCCGTATGTTTGAAATAATTCTGTGTTACGAAAATGTGATCGGGTCATAGCTACCTTTAAAGCTCTGTGAACTTTTTTTTTTTTTAAGTTTCAATAAGAAAGTCAGCTATAACTTCCCTGTATAAAAAAGAAAATATCTTATGATTTTAATGATACAATAAACAAATTTGCATACGGTAACAGCGTGACCAAAGGCTGACCCTATTATATCAGGGTTCCCAACCACTCAGGGAAATCAGGGAAAATCAAAATAACTTTTTCCAGACAGGGAAAACTCAGGGAATTTGAAAAAAAGACAGACACTCAGGGAAAACTCAGGGAATTTGATGGCTCAAGTGGGTAATTATTTTGGTATTTTTTTGTCTAAGTTTTATCCATTGACTGACTGGCTATGGTGGCTTTTTTGTGTGCATATGTAGTGTGACCTAACACATTTCCAGGCAATGAATAGGTGTAAAGTTGAAAAATTTCGCGCGCTACGCGCACATTTCTTGGCTCACAAAAGTCTTGTTGGTTCATTTTCATTTCTCACCCCCCAATATGAATAGCCAACCTATGTGACGGCTATTCAAACTTAACAACATGGTTTCAGGAACGTTTTCTGGATTATTTAGGGGGAAAAACTAGACATTTTGGCTATATGTTAACCCTAACCCCGGTTTAGGATTTTTGACCGGGATCACAATTTTCGAGGAAAAAACACCAACTAAATCTCCAGGAACCTGCCGGGATTCGATCCAGGGACCCTCCGTTCTCAAGCCTCACCTTCCCACCACTAAGCCACGGTCCTCAGCTACACATTCGTGCAGTATACTGCACTCATTATAGATCGGTTGACTATGTCATTGAAAACCGACGGCGCATGCGTTTGGAGAGGGACTTTGGATTAGCATTTTTTTAGCACTCAGGGGGGGGGGGGGGGGGGGGGGGTTAGGGTTAATAACCAACCCACATAATTATTGCCTTCCCAACTTCCGATAAAGTGAAAATATTTTCTCAGGGAAAAATCAGGGAAAAATCAGGGAATTTTGGTCTTGTGAAATGCTGGGAACCCTGTATGCAAAAAGATCAAACATTGACGATATAATGATCTCCAAAACCTACACATAGTGATTGTTGATTTTAATTAAATTAAATCACATTATAGTGTTCTTTGTTAGTTTAAAATAGATAAAATACCATATTAAATACAATATTAAGTTAATCAAATTATCCAATTAAAACACATTTAACTTAAAAATTGTATTGGAACTCACTGTATAATTAAATGAGGGTCACACTGTTACCGTCACGCTGTTACCAAAAAAGTAACAGCGTGACATATTGCTAATTGAAATAATTAATTAACAAAAAGTAGTACTGCATTTTGAAGCATGTATGTTATAGGTCTATGGGAGTGTGATTTGCATTGCAAGTATTATTTAATTTGTATATATGCAGAAAACCTTAAAAACATTCATTTTTTCGGTAACAGCGTGACATTTTGGTGAAATCTTAATAAAAATTGATCGTTGAGTCGCAACGCAGAGTGTTTTTTTTTGTTTGTTTTAATTTAAAGAATAATATAAGTATGTAACTTGTAAGAGCTCACAACTGATAAAATAATTTTAAAGTGATTATTTTCAGTTTATAAATATGAATAGCATATAACTAACAGATTTTACAACAAAATTAATAAAATTAGTAGATTATGCTAATTAAAACAGGGGGGAAAACACGAAATATGTAAAAAAAATGAAAATAAAGTTCATATCTGGAAAATTTAGACTTTTAGTTTTAATTTGATACTATGTTAGGATATGAATAACTTGAAAATTAGTGGTCATGTCCACCTTTGCATGGAATTGCCCTGATGCTGATGCTTTAATTTCATAGCTCTAAGACAGCTATCATCATGATTCATAGCCAGGGTTGTAGCTAGCCACATTTGAGTGCCTGCTAAAATCTCACACATTTTTCGCCGCTCTCTGGCATTCTGAACATTTTGTGGTATTTGATGTACATGTGGTTAAAAAAATACTTTGAACTTTGGTCAACTTTTTTTTGAATTACCCGGTATAGGTCTTCTTATCAAATATTTTGTTGTGCCATCTTTCTTTTTAATTTGTATTTGTGGTTCATCTTACTTTTATTCCCAAGAAACAATGTTTGGCATGTAAACGACGTAAAGCGGAGACCAAAGCTACATTGTACATTATTCAAATTCTGAAAGAAGTGTTTTATTCAGTACTCAATGGACTCATACCCTACTCAAGCTATAAAATGATGTTGAATTAAGAACTAATTGAGTTCATGAAAAACTCTCAAATTAATCACAAAGTCTGTTTCGCATATTTGGGAAATACATACATGCGATGCAATTTTAAATGCGGATATCTAATTTTGTTATTTTGTTAATTTTTTGCCCACTTTCTTTTGTTGGTTTTTAGTTGCTCTTTGAGAAAAAATTTGGTCATCAATTTTTTCAGACAAGTATGAAAAGAAATCCCACACTTGGGCTCATGAGACAGGTTTTTTTCTTCTTTTTAATTTTTTTTAATTCCAGCACCCTATTATTGAAAATTAAATGCGCCGAAAAGAAACAAATTTGGCACATGTATCGCTTCAGGATTGGCCCCACTTTCATTAAGCCATTGATACATTCTTATATTAGTCTTGCCTTTTTATTTGTAATCCTTGTTTACAGATCGTGATGAGATTAGTATAATAGGAATGGTACTTTTATCTACTACGTGTAACTTGTTTGACTGTGATTCAGTGCCTGCATAAGTGATGGTGGTATACCTTCAACATCTCTTGGCTTGCATTATGTGGATTCATCTGAAGGTATGTTTGTTTCCATTACACATGGTTCACTATGAAGGTGGGCCCACTGTACATTGTCAGGGTGCTGGGATGTTAATGCTGGCCCCATTCATGACTATACTCTATTTCTCTTCTTCTGGACAGTGACGTAACTTTACAGGCCCAGCATTTCACTACAAATTATGAAGGTGTACTTTTGGACATTGGTACTATTGGGTGTGCTTTTGAAGTTCCTCAAAACTGCACTTACCTCAAAATGCCTTTCAGAAGTCAAAATAAGCCAATTATGTAGGCTTACTATCATCAAACCTACTCGCCACTATATTTTTCAAGGTAAAAACGTACGAGGTGAATGCCGGGCCCCAATGATCATAACTATACTATATTTCTCTTCCTCTGGACAGTGACATAACTTTACAAGCCCAACATTCTACTTACACATTTTCTATTATTTCTACACAGTATATGTGTATGTCAATACCTCCAGTGGGCAGGCCTGGAAAAAATGTTGATTTCCTGGCAAGCTAACCCAAATTTCCCTCTAAAATGGAAAATCTCACACTATTTCTTATATATGGGCAATTCCAAGCAAATGTCAACCAAATAGCCAAAATTTCAAATGTGCATCCAAAGTTTAATTCTATGCCTATAAGGCCTAGTAAAAAAATAAACATGTTTCCCGTCCCCGCCCGCCTCCTTTTTGGCCGCCGCCTCCTATTTTACTATTTACTATTTCCGAAAATTCTGTAAAAAAACAACAACTTTTTTTTAAAATTTTTTTTAATTTTTTTTTTTTAAATTTTTTTTTAGTGATTGATCCTTTGCCCATAGGAATGGCAGGTGTAATTGAAATGCTATATCATTACATAGCATGACACGGAATTATTGACATGGCTTCTCAATTGAAATAGTACCATGGGGACCAATACACGTAGGCCTACATCCTTTCGATCAATGATATTTTGTTCCTCATTCAACCTGAAAAAATGAAGAAAACATAAAGAAACAATGTATACTTGGCTCTATATATTAGGTAAACCTTTTCATATTGTTATTCCTCTGGCAATTAGAGTGAAAAATCCTGTTTAGGAGTGTCTGCAACACAGTCAGTTGGTCACTTTTGACTTGGCGGCCATCTTGAAAAAAATATCAAAAAATGGGAAAATAGTAAATAGTAAGACCCTCCCTCCTCCTTTTTTTAAAAAGTCCGGACGGGAAACATGTAATTCTTTTTACTATGCCTAATGTAGGCAAGAGTCCAAAGTTCAGGAATTTTTAGTTTGTTTAGTGATACTATGTTTTTTGATGTATAAACTAGCTAATTAGCATAAATTTGCATATTTGCAGCTTACAAAATCAGTGAAAAGGCTTGTTTTTATTTATTCCATATCTTTTAGACACATAGGTATGATGTTTAAATAAATGTCAGGCACAATAGTAGTACTGATGGGAAAAGTTTTGATATAAATTTAATTTTGATCAACGGCCGATTAGCCTCGTTAATCCAGGTAATTAGTATGCATTGCATAATCTCATGTCATTCCGCAACGCAAAAGTACAATTTTTTAGGATAGCAAGAAAAAAAATGTACCCTATTTTCATTTAACTATTTTTTCTCTGCACACAATTGACATGCTTCACAATGATCAAAAAAAAATTGGAAAATTCTGTTAATTAATAGCCCTAACGAGCGTTGCGGAATGACGTGTTGCGGAATGACGGTGCGGAATGACAAAGGTATTAATCCCTATATTTAGGCAATTTATTGAGCAAATTGTGATATTTTTGTGTACTTGGTATAAGATCATCCTTATTTATAAATAATTCATTCAAATATGGACACTAAACTTCTAAAAAGTTTCAAAATTGATGAAAACTCATAATTTGCTGAATTAGGCAACTTTGATGTGCAAGCTGTTGAATTCGGCAACTTTATCACAAAATCATGGCTACTTTACCTGTAAATGATGATTTCAATGTGAAAATAGTTAGGTTACTTGTATTCACGAATTTGTAACATATGAAATGCCACTGATTACTCTTTCTTTTATTTTTTATGCATATTAAAGCATAAAAACATGTTTTTTCTTTTCTCTATGGAGTTTTGCACACAAATTCACACTGTCATTCCGCAACGTCATTCCGCAACACCTACTTTTATTTTTTGATGACCTACTAGACATCCTAGCTGATGATTAAGTTTTATGAAAACGCTTTTGTCAGTTAGCTAACACTTCAAACCTTCTAAAAAGTAACTTCAATAATGATACACTCTAAAAAGTTCACAGAGTTTTCACTTTGTGTAAACATGTAAAAAAACACCAATCGTCTGCGTCATTCCGCAACGCAAATTTGCATATGCAAATTAGGATACTTGGAAGCGCAGTCTAATTTTTTCCCTAGGTTTATTTTTTTAGTATCAATCGCTATTATCAAATAAAGTTGTAAAATGGGAAGTAACTACAAATCTCTGGGTTTTACACCCAAAAGAAAGTGGATTTTTGTGTGTAAATGTCATTCCGCAACGCGTGGAATTGCCCATATCTTAATATGGAAGAGTAAAATTTCCCTTCAATTGCCAAAATTTCCTGGCAAGGAGCTTCCCAATTTGCCCATTTTTTCCAGGCCTGCCAGTGGGTGCACTCGTTAATGTGCTGCAATGACACACCTTCTTATGATAATAGACTATAGTCTATCTTATAGACCAGGGTTGTCTCCACGCCGGTCGGGTGTAGCCGGCACTCACGCTGGCCGACCGGCACACTAAAAAAAAAAGGCACTTTTTTCTTCTTTTTCTATTCTACATGGATAAAATCATTAAATTGCCTCATAAAATAAGAAATTATGTGGCAGGAACCCCCAAATAGGCCAAATTGCATTACAAAAAACCTAAAAAAACCCTAAGCAGGCCCCTGGACCGCGCGCCGTGATCCGCTGCGCTCCGTTCGCTACACTCACTCTGCTCGCAATCAGTAAAATTAGCCGGCACTCAAATTGCTCTGGAGACAACCCTGTTATAGACATTGACTAACCCCAATGATATTGTATTACACATAAACATGATGATCATGCTAAATGCTTAATTTCTATGCCCTTTCTTTTCTGCAGCTCTGCCAAACTAGTAGCAAACTGTTCAGATGACACCAGCATTAAAGAGGAAGTGGACACTGGCAGTAAAGAGGAAGTGGATGGACGCCAGCAGTGAAGGGGGCACTACTGAAAGAGAGAATGGGCACAAAGCTATAGATTGGGACAACATCTCAGGTGAGTACAAACTATTATGACATGACATGACATGATGCACTCAATTTGAATGACAATGAAGTAACAAAAACATTTGGGTTTCCTTTGACATTGTCTATTTACTTTTTTTTTCATTATCAGGTTCTGCAATTGGGTCTCCTGCAATTCAAGACCATAATTTTGTTGCTCTCCAACTGAAGACATTTTATTGCTGTCCAACTGAAGAACATTGGGCAAAAGGGAAAAGCGAGATGCATGTTGCCAAGGTACACTTTATAAAACAATCAGTACATTAATATTAACCCCAAAGAAGATTTCTTGATGTACCCCATAATGCTTAGCGCCCCTACAGTATCAGCAGGGCTTATCAGCAAAACAAACAGTCCCACACATGTGTTAAAGTAATTAACAGCTGGAGGTCGTCTGACCTCTACCATCTAAATGCATGGTGCAGATAGGGTAACTTATATAAATATTAAAAGAAGTTGAATCCCAACTAAAACTTGTATTCATAAAAATAAAGGGTCTTTAAGAAAATCAAAAGAGGACTGTATTAAATACACATCAATCATATTACTTGCAAAAGGATTTTCTTAAAGACCCTCATTTAACAATTTTATAAGCATTTCCTTGCACTGTAATGTCAATGGGAACCAGTAGACACTGGTGACAGAAATCCTGTGGTCATGTGATGAAAGTGAAGCATCCTGGGGTGCATCAAGAAATCTTCTTTGTATTAACCCTAACCCCGGTTTAGGGTTTTTGACCGGGATCACAATTTTCGAGGGAAAAACACCAACTAAATCTCCTGGAACCTGCCGGGATTCGATCCAGGGACCCTCCGTTCTCAAGCCCCATATCCCAACCACTAAGTCACGGCCGCCCTCAGCTACACATTCGCGCAGTATACTGCACTTATTATATAGGCTCGGTTGACTACGTCATCGAAAACAGACGACGCATGCGTTTGGAGAGGGACTTTTGATTAGCATTTTTTTTAGCACCGGGGGGGGGGGGGGGGGGTGGGGGGGTGGGGGGGGGTGGGGGGGGGGGTGGGGGGGGTGGGGGGGGGGTAAATAGTGTGTATATTAAAAAAATGTTATTGCTATCATCTAAAGTTAAATGAAGACAAAACAGAAGTTCTGCATATCACATCACACTTGAGGCCCGGAGATTGTAGGCCTATTTCATAAATGTGTGTTGACGTTGACGATGCTGAGATTGAACCGTCTTTAAATGCACACAATCTTGATGTTCTTTTTCAAATGATCTCAAAATGGAATCACATATTCATTAAGTAAAAGTCTGTTTGCTTCACATACAAAATCAACCAAATTCATCAGTTTCTTGATCAACAAACTAACTGTTAAATGTATGGTTATTACTAATTGTTAATCAGATACTAATTGTCCTTATGTTTGTATATTTTGAAACACAGGTAACATCAATCAATGAAAATGATGTATGCTTGTCTTACATGAAACAGACCACCAACACTTGCTACACTTGGCCTGAAGGGATGAAGCATTCTACAGACACCCACTAAGTGACATCATTTGTTCTGCCCACTCCAGAATATGTGATGGTTGTGGGTTCATGGTTGTTAAACAGATTCCATTTGACCCAGGCCTAAGAACTTTTTAAACACATGGTGTGTTCCCCAGTACAGCTTTGACATAATGCAACCCCTTCAGCTGAAATAGAGGCTAAGTACTGTTGTAGTAACACTATGTCAAAGCTATTTCGATCCATAATCTTGTTCAGACATGAGAATTCTCCTGGATAAAACAGGAATTGTGTTGGCTTTTTTAAAAAATAAAATCTCATTTGTACCGTGATTCCAGTTTGTGGCACAATTTATACACATTTTTACAAGTATTTTATTAACTGTTGAGTCCCATGCCTGATGGTAGAAGATACTACTGAACAAGACCTCCTCCTGCATGAAAGAGCTGACAATTAGCACAATCATGTAGGAATGTAGCAATATCACAACATTCATCAGCCGGAGAACCAGTAGTACTGCTTCAAAATGGATAACAATATTTTAGTCTTCACATATGATGAATGATTAATTATGTGCAGCTATGATTGAAAGTGATATTAACCCTAACACTCCCGGTGGATTTTCCAACGAAATTTTTTTTTCAAGCAAAAAAAGCACACACAACAAGAGGTGCCACGCCCCAGGGTTTGAACCCACGACCTCTCGGTTTGAAGTCGAACGCTCTACCAACTGAGCCACGGGAGAAACTATGCTGGGCGAGTGTACTCGCCCAGCTATGTAGCCCGGGCCATCATTTCACTCAAAAACCTCAGCGCCAGGTGGAACCGACAGGCTGGGAAATGGGATTTCATGGGATACTGGCAGGGATACTATTAATTTTGGGATAGGAAAGTCCTATACTAACGTACGTAGTGAAAACGGACCCTTTTGCATATTTGTATAAATTATGGTAATCGTCCGGAATGCGTCCGTGACCGGCGTTTAACGCGTTTAACAATGTTTAACCAGGTTTAACGGAATTGTTAGTCAGCATAGGTTTGGGGGCGCTGTAGATTTACACAGACGACGGTGGCCACGCGAAACCTACATTTTGAATTCGTAGTGAATAACACGTAATCGCGAATATTAAACTTATCATTTTGACAAATTCATCATAATTAGAAGAATTTTTATCGTTAACCGGGCGATGACTGTTAAAAATAATTCAAAATGGTGCACTCCCGTTGCCATATTGGGTCGTCTGAGAGACGTGTGGCCAGCGTCGCGTCGTCTGCTACAATTACGCCTTATCGGTAGAACAGCGCCACCAATTCTATGCTGACTAAGTTCAATTTAAAAGTGGACCCGATCGGCAAGCTCAGTGGCACACCCCTGATACTTGGCTGTAAGGGTTAATCCAGGTAAAATTAGAGAAAAAAAGTGAAAAATTAAAAAGAAGAAAAAAAATCGTTCCTTAACCCTAACACTCCCGGTGGATTTTCCAACGAAATCTTTTTCAAGCAAAAAAAGCACACACTACAAGCGAGGTGCCACGCCCCGGGGTTTGAATCCAGGACCTCTGGGAAATGGGATTTCATGGTATACGGGGCTGTAAGGGTTAATGGACTCTAAATGATGTGGTCACTGTACAGGGTGTATCAAAAAAATTAGGACTCTGTTTCATGACGGTGTAATTCTTATTATAATCATTGTACCATGACCAATTTAGTCTCAATGTAAAGCCCAATTATTTATTATGATATCCTGAAAATATAAGATCAATCCGATGCAAAATAAGAAAACTAGAGTACTTTGCGTAAACCATGTCATTTACTGGTTTGTACAATGGGATCTACATGTATAAGACCAGTAAATAACATGGTATACGTTTCAATACGTTATAATGATTGTCAACATAATCTATCAGTCAATAGCAAAGTTTAGTTTGGTAATCCATTTAATTCTGGCACAAATCAATACTGGCTAAAAAAATCCGCAAAACAGATGCATGCATATTCTGTGCAAATTTAAAAAAAGTGTTGTTAAACAGTTCTCGAACCCACTGTGGATGGTTCATTGAGTTACAAATCGAGTACTTCATCATGTAATACTCGACTGTTACTGTGTGAATTCCCATTGTACAAATCAGTATGACATGGTTTACACAAAGTACGCTAGTTTTCTTATTTTTAATCGGATTGATCTCATATTTTCAGGATATCATAATAATTAATTGGGCTTTACATAGAGACTAAATTGGTCACGGTCCAATGATTATAATAATAATTACACAATCATGAATCAGAGTCCTATTTTTTTGATACACCCTGTATAGCAATAACAATAATGGGCAAGAGTAGTTTTAAACTAACCAAAATTAACTTTCCAGAAATGACAGATAAAAATAACAACACATGTATGTAAAAATGTATGCATGATATATGTTTGATAATAAAGGGTTTATCTATAGGCCAAACTTCAATATTAAAACAATCACATGATGTAAAGCTTCAAATATTGGCAGCACGGATTTTTTGTAATGATAAAGTTATATAAATACAAGCCATGCGTTACTGTACTTACCTTGTCAAAAAAGTGTTGCGTGTGACTGTGGTCCATCATGTAAGTTTGATTATGGTTGCGAGTTTATTATCAACATACCATAACTATATATCAACATACCATACATGATCGCGAGTTTATTATCAACATATCATTATCAACATGCATGAGGATTGTATATTTTGACCATTTTGGAAATTCCGAATCTTCATACACCGTGTACATATACTTGCAGATTTGTAAAATAAACCAAGTGTTTTATTAAAAATGGGCCTGCAGAATCAGTACTCAAACTCAATAGTCTTTGGTCATCTTCATTTCCTGAAATGGCTAACCTTTTAGGAACATACTTTATTCTGTTTGTGTTTTACAAAGCTAGATGGAAGATTAAGGGGTAGTCCAACATTATCACCATTTTCATATATGTACAGACTTAACTTAACAAATTTATGGCTTGAAAAAAATTCCTGCCTCTCAAGATCGCCATTTAAATTATGTACGCTTAGGGTATTTTTTATCCCTCCCCTGTTACGTACGCTTTGTATGTAACTGTATGTGAAAATGATGGACGACCCCTTAAAACATTTGTAAGAGATAATTGTAACTGAAAAGGTTTCTTGTATGGCTGTTATAGTGTTCTTGTATATGTGTAAAACAGTTGTAGAATATAGTTATATGTAATGTACTATGTTATTGGTTGTTATACAGGCTGTCCCAAAATGATTAGTACCCATACATGAGAACTCTTTTCATGATCATGATTTTGAAGTTATTAGAAATCGTATCGCTCTGTAACTCAGAATATATTTATGATATATGATCAAAAATGTAAATCTGCAAGAAAATTTACTTTCTAAAAACAATCATCAATAGAGAGAGCCCCCTGGAAAAGATCACATAATATGCCTTTAATTACCTCTCTCGGAACTTCATCAACCACTAACAGCAACTATATCGGCGACTCATGGTTCCGGTTGGATCCAAAACATGCCTACACATAACCAAACCATAATTAATGCCAACCACACTAATCACCAAATAGGAGAACCGCTAAATAGGAGAACCGCCATATCCGAAAACCGATAAACTCGAGAACCGCCATATCCGAAAACCGCTAAACCCGAGAACCGCTCTAGTATTTCATTCAATATAGGTCGACCAGGAATGACGTCACATGCCGTCGACAAAACAAACAACATGAAGTCAGCAAATTTCAGATTGCACCATAACCAAAATGGCTAAAATATATCCCTTGTGTACCTCCTTGATGAGATGCAACTGGACAGAAAATTTGCCCATGAGATACTTCTGCATACTCATGTTATCATGTATACACACATGCACATTTTCAGATGTTTTTTACAGTTGCAAGTCCGAAAATTAGGTGAAACTATTCGCGAATTTTGAAAATGTTGCTAATGTAAACAATAGTCGCTTACACGGCCTCACGCGATTACTATGAACGATATTGTGTATGGTTGAGTAGAGCGAACAAACGGATGTGTTAAAACGTTGAATTGCTTTGTTGTCAACGGCAAATGACCCGGATGTAACAAAAAAATACCCAGATGATTGGGGCGACCTATATGTAGCATTATATGCTCCAAATTATTCTATACTTGTTATTATACATGTTGTATTTGATTATTCACGTTCTATTCACTATCTTTCTTTGTACATATTAATCAATTTTCCCCCACCAAACAACACTCACTCTTCATCATTTTTGGCCAGTATATAATACTCACCAATCATGAATCATTAATCACAGGGTTACTTACATACAGTCAATGCCTTTAAATAATATATAGATGTATGTATAAAAGAATTGAAAGAGAAAACCATTAACTACATTAACACATGTCCATTTAAGGCAGTTTTCTCTCAATTTAGACATGAATGTCACGCAAGCCATTACTGATGGATGAATAATGTATTTATGTGCGAATATTTAGTATCATAAATGAAGATATGTGCGAAATGTTTATTTTGCTTACAAATATATGATGGAAATGTGCTAAAAGCAATGTTGTGTATGCTCTAAATATTTATTTAATGTAGCAATAACGGCGTTTTATTCATATGTTACAGCGAAAATGTCACATTAAGAGGGTGTTTGTGTTTTTGGTTGTTATACATGTATATCGTCCGGACTACTATCTTTTAAAACATTATTAGAAAAGAATTTGAAGAGAGAGAAAAGATTCACACATATGAATATTTGAGACAAAATTGTGACTTTCTTAAATCATTCAAAACGGTCAAAGTTTGTGAAGCAATATAAACAGCATTGAGAGACAGTGTTAAAGGGTGCCTATACCATTTTAGATTTCGATAAATAACAGAGGTTAGTGAAACATGCTTAGCAGTTGAAAATCTAAAAAATATCCGAGTGGATCAAATATGCATGCAAATGATTGATATCCCTTCAAAATGACCAGCGGTCGGGTAATGATAGTTTTGATTGTACCGTCAAATGATAGCATTGTTTTACATTGTATCGCCCTGAAGCAGCGTAGATATGTCAGGTGGAATACAGTACATTGATGTAAAGGCATGTGGAAAGAAAAAAACATGCACGTATTGTATACCATACGATTGTGTATAAATGCGGGGGTGATTATAAATATATATATTGTATGGATATTTATCTATTGTGTGAGGAGGGGTGTGTCTTCACTGATATCTGTCGTATAATAGCCAGTGCATGTCCAAAGTGGAGGGAGTGCCCCCTTCCCACACACACCCCCACACACCCCCACACAGTCGGTTGAATTGCACCCATTCGATTAAATTGTGGGGGGGGGGGGTTCATTGGTTTTACCTTATTTCTATCCAATTCCAAGACGTCATTCGTAGCGCACATGTCCACGAATATAATTATAAAGCCAGTTTAGAACCACATTTCATGTTTTCAAGGAAGAGATGATCGGACAAAATGATATGAAGTCATTCGGGGGAAGGGAAGACATGCCCTCTCCCCCCTCCCTCTATCTCTCTATTTCTCTCTCTCTCCCTCTACCAGATAAATCAAGGACACGCCAGTACGTTTAGCCCATCAACATATGTGTCCTCAAATGAGAGGTGTTGACATTCTGACTGAACAGCGATAGACAAGACATGAGATCTACATATCAATACACAAACCGGTTAGGACACAAATTATACATCAATCTCATGAGGACACTTAAAGTACTTTAAATAAACAGAAATTTAAAGAGTAAGATAGGCAGTGATAATCCATTGATGTGCAGATGCTGCTTCGAAAAACATGCATTTATGCATGTGGAGTACCAACAGGTCACGATTATATTAAACACTAAAAGTGATTGCACGGTATTCTAAACCAGGACTTGCTAACATTCCAATCAACTAATACAAACACGCCAAATACCAAATTTTATCTTCAAATTACTTCATTTCCATGCTTTGACGTTGATTATGCCGGTACGTGAATCGCATAGACTTGAAACTATAATTGCCACTTAGCATTCCCAAGTAGAATCACCCAGCACATAGACGTGCAAAAGCATAGCCAATTAAACATTGTCTTTTTCTAGTTTAAAGAACATAATTAGCCGCACGAACGTGTCTAATGACCTTAATCAGAGGACTACAGAAGAAATCGAATTACCAACAAGTCTGTTTTAATCATTTCTAAGTAGGTCAGCCAATCACAGTCCGATCATTTGTTAGTTACTCAAATTGTCTTAAAGATAGAACGAGACGATGGGACACTATAAGACTCATTAAGGGATGACTTCATTGACCATTCCAATTTTGACCTTTCGAATTAGCGACGGCCTCTCGTCAAGCATATATATTCCTTTGAAGGATTATTCGTTGATATGTTGGAGGCTGCGCCCTCAATATGGATTAAAACTGGGATTGTACATTTATACAATTGTATTCCATGTATGAACTTGTAGGATTCAGACAAATCAGGCCTTTTATAGAACAAAACATTGATTCAAATATTCTTTCCTATAGGACCATGCGCTATATATATAGCTGGGGAGCATGGATCCATTTTAAGGTTTGTCTGGTCTCGGTCTGCTGGCATAGTTAGTTATATTTTTACACCACAATTGTAGTCCGTAGAATTACAACCTAAGTAGACATCCTTGCCGACGTGAGTGTTTAACTGACCTTTGACCTTGAGTTAGGGTAAAAGGTAACATGTGTTTCAATATGTTTCAAAATCATGTGCGCTCCCCAGCTATAAATAGTCACGATAAGAAAAACATGCCGGGCATATTTCTGCTTTCGTGATTCCGAGAAGCAACATCATAAATTAACATTATTAATGTTCATCAAATTATGAAGTAATTTATATAAATAATAATAATTCTTCCCTTTACCGTGGACTCCTGTTTTGCAGAGTAGTTGGTCAAAATGTCGACGATTGTGAATGACACTTAGTCATTGCTGATTAGAATCATATATAATTCAGATATACTCAGTTTGTATTGTTACTCAGGTGAATTATTACAGCGGTACGGTTGAAAATACACAGTTCACAATGTGTGATCAATATCTTATATTAGATATTACAACATTGATAAGGGGGGAAAAGTTATTATTCAAAGGTTGATGAACGAACGGAAACTCATGTGTCATCGATCATTTGATCAGCATTTGTATAATGAGCGGATTAGTTTTGCAATATCCGCCTCGGGTGGAGATTTATTAAATCAATTAATGTTGAAGCCTGTTACAATAAAACATTTGCTAAGAGCTTCAGAACGATAGGATGTGTTTGTTATTGCATTATCTGAATAAATACAGGCATACAAAAGCATACGCGCCCATGTTTGGTCATTAGAATACGGATATCATGTATCGATTCTTTAATTATATGACTATCAAAATATAGCAAATCCGGCATATAAACCCCTAATGACCGCTGTCAAGATATCATTATCCTTAAGTCAAACATATGGCTTATTTGTTGAAAGGTGCGCTAATAGATTTTATTTGAGACTGACAAAATAAAAAGGAAAAAATGATAGCTGTGTGGTTATATCTTTGAATTCGACTAACAGGACAATTTTGCATGATAAAAAGGTCATTGTTAAAAGGTAAATGTCGCAGCATAATGTAAACGTGAATCATCGGGACCTCGATAATACGTTATCGGCTGTACCGCAGGGGACCATGCTAAGGCTTGTATTGTAAAATCCAGACACACAGAGTGTTACACTGTGTTACTTATATTGTTATCCTTTATTTAATCAATTATTTAAGATGCTTGATGTTCTAAGGTCTCAGAAAAGTTTCAATAGAAAATCAACCTTCACTTAAAACCGTATAATTGACAGTATTACAGTCTGCATTCAACTATACGTAAAGCATTGACGTTGCTTATTAAGTTCAATTATCAAATTCTACGTTAAGTAAAATGTAGCCCTTTTCGTAACTGTTTCATGGTATAACAAATAACGACTTTTACTATAGTTTGACTTATTTCGACGATATTAAATAATTTCACAATTTAGAAAATATCGATGTCCGGATTGGGGTGTAATTGTACTTTGGTCAAAATCTCTCTTTAATAAGAGATGCCGAAAGTACAAATTGTAACGTTCGCATCTAATATATCCATAACGATATTAACGAGGCTCGGCAATTGATTAATTCGTAAAGAAGTTGTCAGCTAGCAACCATTTTTATCGGATACAGGTACACACAGTCTTAACTTAACGGCTTGTCAACGACGGCTTTTTTGAAACAACTTAGATTTTGTCTCTCATGGCCCAAGTTATTGATGTTCTGGGTTTTCTAAATTCCTGTCAAAAATATATCGGTAAAACATAATCTTTCCCCGAAGGACTTTGTTACGTCTATACTTCCTTACTAAGCTCCTTAAGTACTCAAGTTAATGTAAGGTCCATTGAATTATATATAGAGAGTTATGCATATCCTCTGAGCACTATATGCCGTAACGTTGTCAGAATGAAGAAGGCAGAAACTGACTTTATTGACGTAGAGCACAAAGGCATATGTTACGGGCCTGGCATAAAGCTACAGCTATTATAATTGTGTCGGTGAACGATAAAATTCAGATTTTTATTGAGGTCATCATCCTGAGAATCCCGATATATTGATGCGCACACACATTGGTAACCCAGTGAGGTGTGTAGGGCAAAGGTGTGTTATGTATGTTACACAATCATTTTTGGAATACACTTCATGATAGCCAGATAGTCAAGATTCAGTATTTACGCGATCTAACATTATGTTAGATCGAATTTCTCGAATCCTTTATTGGACTGCAACATGTAGACTCCTCCCAACATCTCACTCCATTCAAAATTGATACTAATTATCATGAAATTGAAACTGTTTACGGTTGTTTGACAAACACTAGTCTGTCTTCTGATCACCGCATGATCAATATTCCACTCTATACTGCTACATCTTTCATCATGATAGAAGTCATAATTCATAATAGTTCAAGGCTTGTAAAACGTTAATTGTGATGGGTACGAAATCTGAATCTTTGGGAATACTCCAATGCATCAGTAAAATTCATTTGACTGACATTCACTATTGAATTCCATACATAAAAACATACATAAACCCCACACACCTCACACACCAAGAGAATTAACACGAGATAATATTTTCATTAAAATTAAGCGCCCAGATGTATCAACGCGCGATACATCAATGTTGTGGCATACCTTGCACCCATATGGCTAGACAAACTGCGTTAGTACAGGAGCTAGGATACAAACGAAATTCTGGTCGCAACATATCCATTCAAAAAGCTATCTTACCAAATCATGAGTATTGTTTTATTTAAATAGATTAATAATAGTGGAATAAGTGAAAAATCGTTTGTTTGATGTTTCGCCTTAACGTTATTTTGTTTACGTTAACGTAATTTTAAACAAGATACGGAATAAACCCTAATTTCCCCTTAATGTTGGTTGGTTTAAGCCCGTAATTGCACCAATTTATACTGATAATGCGGTCATTAATGTGTCGGACTGCTGCTCTATCAAAAACGCCCCCATAAGGCCAGATTGTGGGGCGTATACGATAGCAGACGGTAAATTTATAAATGTTGACCTTTTTAAACCGCCAATAGCGCAATCTTTCCCACAATGCATTCATACCAACAAAAGCAAACTAAGTTCGCCGTGCACCAGCGATATTCAACTAGTGTTTTGATTAAACAAAACAAAAACTTAAAAGAAGAATTGAAATCTATTAAGGGACCATACGCTGCCACTCGATATATCATTGATCAATGGTCCCGTCAAACATTGACACGTAAAAGTTGTATCATGCCCCAGTCATTAGGTTCTTCTTTACACTCGTCACGTTCAGCCATCCGTTTGTCTACTAGAATTTCCAGTAATACGCTGATTCATTTCAACAAGGACAGGACTACAAAAAAACGCAAGCCAAGATGTAATATCAATTGATTTTGTGTTGTATTACGCCGTGCGTGACGCGCTCTGAGGAGTGGTGTCGATGCATGCAAAAACCGGCGACGGGGCAGGCTATGGTAAATGGGATGGGGGTCCGCTGGGGGTAACCTAATCTCCTCAACGTTGCAATTTCAGCTTGCTCAGGTGTACGTGCGAGAATATTTTTGTTATGTAATTTATGTTAGCATTCGGTTGCACCATAATGCTATCTAGCATATCAGCGGTATTTTTGGAGATGGGGGATTAGTACTCTAATTACTTCGGAATGTACTTAATAAGTAATTCTATTCTCAAGGCTGTATGGCGTTGTTTTTTTGTAAGCATTATAGTTGTTACCGATGAAAAAACCATGCCACCAATCCCCCGACTGGGTGCACCAAACAGCCTCACCCCAGGTAACATGTGTACTTCAAACTCGGAACTCGGAAACTATAAATCCCGTCTTAAATCAACCCAATGTTCTTGAAACTGTGTAATACGCAAGAAAGAAGAAAACATAGGATTTCCGCAGCCTGTTTATTTATAATGCACGAGAAGCAGAGGGGATATTAGGTTTCACGTTAGCCTCTTCGAATTACCGCTTTTTATGTAAATTTCTGAACTAAAAGAAGGTACGGATTTACCGCATTTAACGTAGAATCCCTACTTGGCCATTCCCTTCGGTTTGAATGAGGGTGTTCCTATTCATACTATTTATCAGGGTCAGGTTTGTCGTCCCGACAGGTTTCAAGCTGCTTATTTAAATTAAAATATGTCTGACAAAACAATACCGGTTTCGTTTTCATAAAATATAGTATATAGCTCACAAGGTTGTCAAATGATGGTACTATGTTAAATGTTGTATTCCGCACATCAGAAAAAAACATTTGCGTACCATAAAATATAATGTGCACTGTTATTCAAAAGGCAAATCCAAATTGCCATTTTTAAGTCAGAACTGATACCTTTGGAAATAATGATGCATGTTTAATGGGTTGTTGATGTTTGTAGTTGCCTGACCATCCTCTCAGCACATTGGTGCGTATGTTCGGGCACTAAAGGTGTTCTATTATTGTCTTAAACAGGTTTGGTCAATCAGGGAATTGAAAAAGAATACTAGCATATAATGTGATGGTCTTGTCTGGTCTTGCTCATTATGACGAGATTCTTGCACGGACGTGGTCTGGAGGAGATCACTGGCGGCAATTAAACATAAGTTTTGTCCCGCTGGTGAAGGATATTATGTTATTACAGTTTTAGCTTTTCATTTTTAAGGTGTCGTTTGATACGAGGTTTTTGTTATACAATTGACGAGGTCGGGTGCAAGTCGCTATTAAATAGAAATCCAGTATGACCAATTTGATATTATCAATAGTCGTCTGATGTGTAAAAAAACCCAATAAGATGTGATGAATTTTATCTATAATTTGAAAAGGCAGGTTATCATTGTGTAGCTATTTAATGGACTTGATCGTTTATGATTGTGTTATCGACCCTGTCGGGACGACAAACCCGACCCTGATAAATAGTATGAATAGGGACACCCTCATTCAAACCGAAGGGAATGGCCAAGTAGGGATTCTAAGTTAAATGCGGTAAATCCGTACCTTGTTTTAGTTCAGAAATTTACATAAAAAGCGGTAATCCGAAGAGGCTAACGTGAAACCTAATATCCCCTCTGCTTCTTGTGCATTATAAATAAACAGGCTGCGAAAATCCTATGCTTTGAAAAATACGGACCAATATTCTTAGGACTGTGAAAAAGCAAGAGTTTGTTTGTTTCGTTGTTCGTCTGACATCTTCCACTAAAAAAATACTTTGTTTTTAAACTAGAAAACTAAGAAACATTGTTCAAAGTACTAGAGCTAGTCTAGCATTTCCATTACAGATATGCACCTGATGATAACATACTGTTTATAGTTGTTATTTTTTTGTCGAACCGCAAAGGTAACCTTTATATGTAACTAAGGACAATAACTTTTCCTCGGTGCGCAGTTCCTCTTCCTTAGGAAACGTAACCTACTTTGAGATCAATATTTTTTGTGAGCTAAATTTGTCGTATCGTTTATCTCTTTATACGTTCAAAATGTTTCCTCGTGTTATTGTAAAAAAATGATGTTCATATATATATTATAAGATTACGCACTTAAACGGAAATGCAAGTATTTGCAAATGCATTCAACGTTCTGTAGGGAATTCATAAATATAATAGAATATTGAGGGAAAATAAACCGATTACACAAACTGTTGAAAGAGTTTGTAAATATAATATATAGATTTGTTTTGTAAAGATTTGCTTGCGTTTATAAGTACGTTATAACCCTGGTGCATACATCAATCAATATGTTTGAACTTTGTAAAACTGTTGCATTTTCACAGTCCTAAGAATATTGATCCGCATTTTTTTAAGGTTTCTCCATACTTATATAAAATAAACCGATGAAAAATTTGATCTGTCCACGCAACCCGTAAATCCCTCTAAACGCGTTTAAGCGAAGTGGCACTCGATTTTTTTCAAGCATTTGTCAACATCTAGTACATCATTCGTGTATATTATGTTTCCCTTAGCATGCTCAGAGGATCACATCAAGGCTCTATGATAAAATACTAGAAGGTTCTCGTCCAAAACAACAAAATATGTTCCGATCTTCCCATTTTAAAGTTTATTCCTACGTTGCTAAATAAATATATTAATCAAAGTTAAACGTCGTGTATTAACGATTCTTCCACCTGTATAATTACCTAACCTCTAAATAATGAATTCTTAAATATCACCTCTGTCTGGATATCAATAAATTATATTATGTTGCTTCGGGACTTCTTTGAAATAGAGGTCAGATTGACGTAATAAACAAAGGGTATTTCGAATTAGTTTATTTACCGCAGTGATTTTTTCATAATATTCAACAATGTATTTAAGAGGAGTATTACCCATTTTTATATGAAGATTATCAAGCGCTGTAACTTTTTTTGAAATATAAATTTTATGCATATAAAAGTATACATTTTTGGAAACGAAATTAGTCACAAAAACTATTTTAGGTATCAAATGTTACTACAAATTCCGATTTAAAAAAATACCTGTTAAGGGATGGCATCCAGATTCGTAAGGATTGAAAACCGTAGATCGAAGAGGGTAAACGCACTGGCTGTCCGTTCACGGGAATTGGTCAATGCGTTCGCTAAGCATGGCTAAACACGTATTGGTTAGTCATTATTAAACCGCGTTCCGTTTATCTACACACAACTGTCCATTTATCCCAGTGCGTTTACCCTCTCCGATCTACGGTTTTCAATCCGTACGAATCCCTAAAACCATGGCAGGTAATAGAGGAGGAGGCCAATCGCGACACCGCTCAAACGAAATATGTTTGTAGCCGCCTATTCATTGCTAGGCTTAGGCGTAATTCACTTATTAACGTCGTAAGAATAACCCTCCTTGAAGTGGCCTTTGAAGACTATTGTTTAACTGCGATCGACCTCATGCTCGAGCGGTTTTGATGTCACTTGTTTATTATGTATATAGAGGCCTTACGGGATTCGGTCGGCTTTTCAGAAAGGAATCAACCACGCGTCGTCATTCACAGCATTCATACAATCCATTCAGTCTATTCTTTGAATTGACGCGGGATTTTTGAAAGTGATGTAGACTCGCATGGATACAATGGGATTTGTAGCTTCTTATAGTTTTGGTGAACAAAGTCTAGTAGTCTGCCTCGATTCTGCTGTATGCATCAGAAATGTAGCAATATTTGATTCAATATTACATTTTTCGGTCAACTTCGGTCACGATCATATCATCATAAATCAGTACGATATACGAGTAAGTTTAATTTGAACTATGTCTGAATTACAGGAAATTGTAGGAAATACGTGAAAATGACCAAATTGTCGGACTTATTTCCTAATAATTCACAGTTTGGGAATCAAATTTCCCTAAACAGAATGACGAATTCAATAATTCGTAACTTTCCGAATATACCGCCGATTTCGGTAGATGTTTTGCTGAAATGTTCGTTTCCCTGAGATCTCTTTCGGTGGTGTAAACTATTATCACGCATGCTGACGAGGGACCAAACATCCATTATCTTAATTAAGAAAATAGATGTTATGCCGCTCGTACGCATGCGTGATAAAAATTAACAAATAAAATCTAGAAACAGTTTTAGTGCGACTACGTACACGGGACATCAAAACCACTCGAGTGTGGAGGTTGGTCGCGGCTATACACATGTTTTGAAAGGCCGATTCAAGGAGGATTATTCTTACGATATACAATAGGGTGATAATTGATCATGAAAGAAGGGAATAGGATTAGAAATAGGGCTAATCTGCGAGTCAGCTCCTCCTCTATTACCTGCCATGCTAAAACATAGAACGCTCTATGTAAGCGTACGGGGGCGGAGCTTAATCTCACGCCCAGATCTCACGCTGATCAAAGCAGTGCGTGGATCACGCAGTACGCAATAAACGGTAAAATCGTCAAAGAAATTGTGGATTTTACTTAAGAATACGTGCCGACGTCACCCCAACTCGGGAAAGAAAAAGGCAGTACGTATATCTCTCATCCTCTTTTTATACAATTCTTTAAATAATGTATTAACAGAACCCTCAAACTCCGAACTAGAAAAGGCAGTACATCAATATTTGTTCATCCTAATATTAATATAGTCAATCTCATAGCCTTACTGCATCAGTGTCCTTACAGTAATAGAATACGACGGTTTCAGTCACCCAGGGAGCGACAACAATGAAATATGAATATCATCCCGTATCGCAATCACACTTACAGCGTGATTAAATTTTGAGGTGGCTTTTTAACTGTATTAACAGCTGGGTTATTGGCACAAATAATTTTATTTATGGAATCAGTTCATATTATATTCACAGCTAGTTGTCACTTGTAAAAGTGATAGGTGATATTGAGTCGTCAATCGAAGTACATATAAATATGATCAGGGGCTTTGTGAACTGTGATAAAGTAGGGTAGGGAGTTATATAGGACAATACGATTTAGTAAGATCGAGCAGTGGCTTAACCTAAAGAAGATTTTAAGGTCTTCCCACAATGCATTGCGCGAACACCAGCCAACTAAAGCTTTTTCACACGATGCATTTGTCGAGCTCTTAAATTTAGAAATAAGAAAAAGGAACACATTATAACTGATTTATTCATAAATGTAAACTAAAACATAAGAGCTCAAACTATGGGAACCGAGACAAATTGAAGACTTGAATTAGGGCATTTTGCAAAAACGCTATGTATTATGATGGTGTCTTTGAAATCTTCTTTGGGCTTAACCTATAGAAGTTGATTTCTTAGAGCATGTATAGAGGAGTCTGAGTACCGTATTTGGATATCTCATTGACTTTTTTGGCCTGGCTGTTTCTGGTTTGAGGGCGATTTTAACCCGATTCTTGCTTGAGATGACGCTGTTACGTAATCCGTTGTGACGTCACTTTGTTTGGTTGTAGGTGACTATATCTTTATTAAGGAGTGCGTAACCTTTGTGAAGTTTGTTTGTTTGTTTACACGGTCGGTCCGCGTTAGAACACGCTGGGTCCTAATGGGACAGACACAAAAGCATGTTAGCCATATGAGATGAAAGTAGGAGAAGGATGGAAGATTGTTGCCCTCAACGTGTACTATTTAAGAGGAAAATGTACGTGTCATCAACATTATCCATTCATATCAGATTAGGAAATAGAAATATATCGTAGTTAATACAAATAACCTCATACATGAAAACAAAATGCTTTCGTGCTCACGTTAAATGACTATGCCCTGATATGAATCATTAAACATTAAAGTTTAACTCATGTTCGATAGAGGTTCAACGAGTATATTTTCAAGCTCATTCACGTCATCTGTTAAACAGATACATCACTGATCATGGATATGGAGCGGCTTTTATGTCCTGGTATACACCCACATAATGTCATAGGCGTGGTCGGGCTCTCAGTGCAGTAAAATGTACATTGAAAAGCTCACAATATGAATTATCCAAAGATTGCCCAATATCTCCTAACAAGTGATACTTTTAGGAGGAGGTGCTAATTCAAGACACTCCGTTCAATAAGTGAACGGAGCTTTTCCTCTAGAAGCTCACGTGGACGCATTTACAAATCATGTTGCGATATGCCCGATGTTAAAAGGATGCACCCCCCCCCCCAAAAAAACAAAACAAAAAAAACAAAAACAAAAAACACCAAACAAAAAAAAAACCTAACCACACACCCGTTTGTTTTAGATAATACAAAACAGGCAGAACAGGTCTCTGTAGTAAAATCTTACTCTACAGCATCATATATTTACATTTCTATTAATACCGGCATGAGCGCACCGTTTTTGATATAGCCTTAATCATGTGAATTGTGCCCGTTCAATGTTTCAATTCACCCCAATGCTCTCTTTGTATAACATTGCCAACAAAACGAACGTCGCATAAGGCATAGTTCAAGATGCACGTGTGTTTGATAATAATATCTATAATGATATATTTTTGTTACAAAACTAATTGTTTTTGATATCCTCTCTATACAATAATTTAAGATAAAGAAATATCATATTTCAGAATTAATACAAATATGCTTTCGTGCTCATTTCAAATAATTATACCCTAATATTAGTTATTGAACATAAAGTTTCACTCAAGATTCGATAGAGTGTCAACGAGTATATAAGAACTCTTTCAAGTCATCTGTTAAACAGATACATCATGGAGACAGAACGGCTTCAAGCCCTGTTATACACCTACATAATTGAATAGGTGTGGTCGGGCTCTCCGTGCAGTATATGAACATTGAAAATGTCACAATATGAATTATCCAAAGATTGCCTAAGATCTTCTTACGAATGATACTTTTATTAGGAGGAGGTGCCAATTAAACACGTTGGGTTCAATAAGTGAAAGGAGCATTTACTCTATATAGAGTGTACGATGACGTCAGAGCTGGACAGTATTTTTATGTTGCGATAAATCCGAAGTTCAAAGGAAGCGCCTGAATATTGGATGTTGTTGAACTGTATACAATTACTTTTGTATCCAATGAGGGAAGGTTTCTGTCATCAGTTAAAGAAATATGTTTGTGCACTATCGTGTATATCATAATTTCTTCGATCGTTTCCTATGGTTATGAAACGAGATGTGCGGGGGAAATGGTCTTGCTTGACATTTTTACGTTCCATGTCCATAAGATGGGGGTGTAGTATGCGTCGTGTGTTGAATGTCTCGTGACGGTGCGGGGGAAATATGGTAGGAACTGCTCAGCTCTCCGGAAATGCTGACAAAAATCCATCGTATACTGACCGGAGAGGGTTGCTTGGGCAGGATTATCACTCTTGACCGCTATAAACAAACATTTTCCAGGATAACATTAACCAGTTACAGGAAAATACTGAACATCCGAACTGTAAATCGTCAGTGAAGTGATCAATTAAATATCGTGTAAGGAAGCGATAGTCAAGGGTTAATGCTGAAGTCACGATATAAGTGATCATGTTCAGGACCAGCAAACTATACCGTACCATGTTGATACGACCTGTTTTTCAGATCTTATTTGCCTAATGATGCGGTACTTGGAATAATTAATGAAGGACTTCTCTCATCTGACAAGGGACAGAGACCAAGTAAACTGTATGGTTTTGTAATCAAGGGGTTTGAATTCAGGGTAACATTACCGATTTATGAACGAATGGCCATGATTCATACCAAGGTGAATTTGAAAGTAAAATATGTAGCTGGGGACATGAAATTCCCTCACCTCCATCTGATCAAGTCCAGTGTTACGTAGTCATACTCCCATAACTATATTTACAAACAGGAAGAACACTTGACCTGTAAATCAAAACAACCATAGAATCCCGGATTATCTGGTAAATCCCCATAGTCCCGTGTTCTACAAAGAGCATACCACACGGTGGCGGTTAAAAAGTTTGCTATGACCTCAATCCACCAATACAGGAAGTAAAAAGTGCATCCGTTGGAGGAAAAAAAATGACCAGAAAGTCTTCGGAATCAACTCTATCTCAAGTGTCAGGGACTGCTGATGTATTACGGTCAATTAAGGTTCCGAAATGAGCCAACAATGACATGTGGTGCTTTAAATTCTTCTGGCAATGGTAACATTAAAATGCATTAAAGCAAAGCATTTTGGGATGTATTAAGCACATGCCAACGGTAATAAAGCAGAGCATGTGTCCTTAATCCTTGTTGAAACAAAAGGTGGATGTATTGTTTCAACGGGTCTTAAATTCAGACGAGATAAGGATGATGGTGTGAATTTGCCGTCATGCTTGAAAACTTGTGATACTCTTTCGGATATAAACAAGACTTTTAATTGATTGCTAAGATTTGTTTTCAACGGGACCACGACTCTTTGATTAAAAGCCTCCAATGGTCAAGATCGACGGATGAGACAGCTTAGAAACACATCAAATACTATAGTTAAAAAGTAAGCGTATAAGCGCGATTTTGGCATACGCAAACGTCACGAACACAATGACACTGCGTCATTGCGCGCCAGATTGCGCCATGCGAGCGTTTTGCGCGCAACGTTCTTCTAAATTCATTTGCTGCTGTAAGCAGGCTTCGCCAATATGGAACTGATCAAACTATAGACATAGTTTTGTTTGAAATTCAGAACAGTCAATTCCTCTACGTTTATACTCCGTTATAGCGGCTACATATACCATACTCATTGTAATGCCCATCAGCTAAAAGTATTAAAGCGGATACTATGCATGCTATGAGAACAAGTGGATCTATGGATTTTAAGTATGGTGCAATCATTGTGTCATTTAACAGTTTACGTGCCTAGAAGAAGAAGCCTGTTTTCCAATGTTGGCATGAAACTTAGCCTACTGGTGGTAGTAATATAAAGAGACAACACACTTGTTGATTGCATCAGAGTGTTAAGAGTCAGTCCGTGTAATTTTTTAGAATTGATTCTATCCTTCAAAATATAGATTTTTCTCATAGCTTGTGTACTGGTAGGCCCTTGGGCACTAACAACCAGGGTGACTTTAAAAAAATAAAAAATCGACCTGTTGCCATGGTAACCCACCGAAAACCAATTTGGGCCATTTTGGACCATATTTGCCCTGAAATTTACTCAAAATTGTCTTATGTCAAGAACTCACCGTACCAAAACGGAATAATACTTGAACTTTCCAATATAATCATCTCAAAGGACAACTCTTCCCCTACTGACTGCATCATTTAAAGGTAAATATCTTACACCTAAAGGTAAATGCCAAGTATTTAAAGGTTGCCTGTTTTCAGTTTTGAAATAAAGGCGATTTTTGACCAAATATATTGCCTTAAAAATAATTCTGCCAGGGGTGCCAGAAATTTGTCTTTGCTGGTGTGAGTAGTTAAATGCATTGCCCTTTCAAATCTGTAAAAAGTAGCTTGGGCAAATGATATTCCTAAGTACAGTGTTGCCAGGAACAACAGCCTTTTTGAAATCTGAGCATTTTGAATAAATAAGCTTTTTTAACCTTATTTGTTATAAAAGCATGTGTTTTTTCAATGATATTCAATTAAAACATATTCTAATAAATCAGTTACATTCTTGTGGTTGATTGCAAAGGTAATCTGTAATAACAATTCGACCTGTTGCCATGGTAACAACCAAAAACCAATTTTGGCCATTTTGGACCAAATTTGCCCTGAAATATACTCAACATTATCCATACCATAACAAAACAAAATAATACTGGAACCTTAGAATACAATCACCTCAAAGGACTCCTCTTCCCCTACAGACTGCATCATTTAAGGGTGAATATCTTATTCTTAAAGGTAAATGCCAAGTATTTAAAGGTTGCCTATTTTCAGTTTTGAAAATCAAGGTGATTTTTGACCAAAAGTATTGCCTTAAAAATCTCCTTTTCAGGGGTGCCAGAAATATGTCCTTGCTGGTGTAAGTAGTTCGATGTAGTGCCCATTCAGATCGGTAAAGGTAGCTTGGGCAAATGATATTCCTAAGTACAGTGTTGCCAGAAACAACAGCCATTTTTAAATCTAAGCATTTTTTTTACTAAATAAGGCTTTTTAACACTATTTGTTATAAAAGCATGTGTTTTTTCAATGATCTTCAATCAAAACATATTCTAATGACTAGGTAAACTCTTTTTGGGGTTGATTGCAAAGGGTTATCTGTAATAATAATTCGACTTGTTGCCATGGTAACAACCAAAAAAAACAATTTTGGCCATGTTGGACCAAATTTAAATTTGCCATGAAATGTACTCAAAATTATCTTATATCAAGAACTGAAACCAAAACAGAATAATACTGAAACCTTAGAATACAATCACCTCAAAGGACACCTCTTCCCCTACTGACTGCATCATTTAAGGGTGAACTTATTCTTAAAGGTAAATGCTAAGTATTTAAAGGTTGCCTATTTTCAGTTTTGAAATTCAAGGTGATGTTTGACCAAAAGTATTGCCTTAAACATCTCCTTTTCAGGGATGCCAGAAATATGTCCTTGCTGGTGAAAGTAGTCCGATGTATTGCCCATTCAGATCGGTAAAAGGTAGCTTGGGCAAATGATATTCCTAAGTACAGTGTTGCCAGAAACAACAGCCATTTTTAAATCTAAGCATTTTTACTAAATAAGGCTTTTGAACCTTTCATTATCAATGTGTTGTGAACATGTTTACCATACATATACCTGTTATGTATATTCAGTATTATGCCTATACCTGTCTGTATATTCCAAAAACATTTTTCTCTGGCAACACTAGATACTACTTCGTTGTATCGCTTGTCTGCATGCTATATACTGTTCACAAGAAAGGTTGTAATTTCAGCTACTCACACTTGCAAACATGTTATTTTGTCAACACTGATTTTCATAGGTTTAGCTGGATGCTGCTGGATTTATGTACAGTCTATGTTTATGAAATTGGGTGTTATCCAGTAACCCAGGCAACACTCTTTTTCATATTACTCTTTGAAAACAACCACAAGAATGTAACCGAGTTAATAGAATATGTTTTGATTGAATAGCATTGAAAAAACACATGCTTTCATAACAAATATTGTTTGAAAAGGCATATTTAGTCAAAATGCTCAGATTTTAACAAGGCTGTTGCGCCTGGCGACACCGTACTTATCATTTGCCCAAGCTACTGTTTACAGATTTGAAAGGGCAATACATGTAACTGCTACTAGCTGGAAGAGGGATTTTTAAGGCAATACTTTTGGTCAAAAATCGCTTCTTTTTTTTCAAAACTGAAAATAGGCAACCTTTAAATACTTAGCATTTACCTTTAAGAGTAAGATGTTTTTGGTTGTTACCGTGGCAACAGTTCACATTTTCATTACAGATAACCCTTTGCAAACAACCCCAATAATGTAACAGAGTTATTAGAGTATGTTTTGATTGAATATCATTGAAAAACACATGCTTTATAAGATATAACAGATATGCTTAGATTTAAAAATGGCTGTTGTTCCTGGCAACACTGTACTTAGGAATATCATTTGCCCAAGCTACTTTTTATGGATCTGCATGGGCAATACATCGAACTACTTACACCAGCAAGGACATATTTCTGGCACCTCTGAAAAGGAGATTTTTAAGGCAATACTTTTGGTCAAAAATCACCTTGATTTTCAAAACTGAAAATAGGCAACCTTTAAATACTTAGCATTTACCTTTAAGAATAAGATTCACCCTTAAATGATGCAGTCAGTAGGGGAAGAGGTGTCCTTTGAGATGATTGTATTATAATGTTCCAGTATTATTCTGTTTTGGTATGGTCAGTTCTTGACATAAGATAATTTTGAGTACATTTCATGGCAAATTTGGTCCAAAATTGTTTTTGGGTTGTTACCATGGCAACAGGTCGAATTGTAATTACAGATTACCCTTTGCAATCAACCAAAAAAAGTTTACTGAGTTATTAGAATATGTTTTGATTGAATATCATTGAAAACACATGCTTTTATAACAAATACGGTTAAAGAGCTTTATTTAGCAAAAATGCTTTGATTTCAAAATGGCTGTTGTTTCTGGTAACACTGTACTTAGGAATATCATTTACCCAAGCTACTTTTTACAGATCTGAATGGGCAATACATCGACTATTTACACCAGCAAGGACATATTTCTGGCACCCTGAAAAGGAGATTTTTAAGCAATACTTTTGTCAAAAATCACCTTGATTTTCAAAACTGAAAATAGGCAATCTTTCAATACTTTCAATTTTCAATAGCATTTACCTTTAGAATAAGATATTCACCCTTAAATGATGCAGTCAGTAGGGGAAGAGTTGTCCTTTGAGGTGATTGTGTTCTAAGGTTTCAGTATTATTCTGTTTTGGTTTCAGTTCTTGACATAAGATAATTTTGAGTACATTTCATGGCAAATTTGGTCCAAAATGGCAAAAATGGTTTTTTGGTTGTTACCATGGCAACAGTTCGAATTGTTATTACAGATAACCCTTTGCAATCAACCCCAAAAAAGGTTTACTGAGTCATTAGAATATGTTTTGATTAAAGATCATTGGAAAAACACATGCTTTTATAACAAATAGTGTTAAAAAGCCTTATTTAGTAAAAAATGCTTAGATTTAAAAATGGCTGTTGTTTCTGGCAACACTGCACTTAGGAATATCATTTGCCCAAGCTACCTTTTACCGATCTGAATGGGCAATACATCGAACTACTTACACCAGCAAGGACATATTTCTGGCACCCCTGAAAAGAAGATTTTTAAGGCAATACTTTTGGTCAAAAATCACCTTGATTTTCAAAACTGAAAATAGGCAACCTTTAAATACTTAGCATTTACCTTTAAGAATAAGATATTCACCCTTAAATGATGCAGTCAGTAGGGGAAGAGGTGAGTCCTTTGATATGATTGTATTCTAAGGTTCCAGTATTATTCTGTTTTGGTATGGTCCGTTCTTGACATACGATAATTTTAAGTATATTTCAGGGCAAATTTGGTCCAAAATGGCCAAAATTGGTTTTTGGTTGTTACCATGGCAACAGGTCGAATTGTTATTACAGATTACCCTTTGCAATCAACCACAAGAATGTAATTGAGTTATTAGAATATGTTTTAATTGAATATCATTGAAAAACACATGCTTTTATATCAAATAGGGTTAAAAGGCTTATTTAGTCAAAATGCTCAGATTTCAAAAAGGCTGTTGTTCCTGGCAACACTGTACTTAGGAATATCATTTGCCCAAGCTACTTTTTACAGATTTGGAAGGGCAATACATTTAACTACTCACACAAGCAAAGACAAATTTCTGGCACCCCTGGCAGAATTAATTTTAAGGTAATACATTTGGTCAAAAATCGCCTTTATTTCAAAACTGAAAACAGGCAACCTTTAAATACTTGGCATTTACCTTTAGGAGTAAGATATTTACCTTTAAATGATGCAGTCAGTAGGGGAAGAGTTGTCCTTTGAGATGATTGTATTGGAAGGTTCCAGTAATATTCCGTTTTGGTACAGTGAGTTCTTGACATAAGACAATTTTGAGTAAATTTCAGGGCAAATATGGTCCAAAATGGCCCAAATTGGTTTTTGGTGGGTTACCATGGCAACGAGTGGTTTTTTTATTTTTTGAAAGTCACCCTAGTTGTTAGTGCCCAAGGGCCTACCAATACACAAGCTATGAGAAAAATCTATTATTTGAAGGATAGAATCAATTCTAAAAAATTACACGGACTGACTCTTAAATACCTAATATATCTAGTTGCCATCTGTAAATTAAGTCAGCATACTGGCCAAGCTAGTATACCTTAATCGGATCATAGATTTTGATAGTTGGTATCGGCTTTTGAATACTCAACATACCTTTATTAACTTAGTTGCTTAGTACCGACATGAGCGCACCGTTTTTGATATAGCCTTAATCATGTGAATTGTGCCCGTTCAATATTTCAATTCACCCCAATGCTCTCTTGGTATAACATTGCCAACAAAACGAACGTCGCATACGGCATAGTTCAAGATTCACGTGTGTTTGATAACGCAACGCTAACTACCTCAGCGATCTAAGACATCTCAAGTACCGAGTGATATCCATTTCATTTTAAGAGACACACACGGGGCGTGTGCTATACACGCCCCATTGAAAATCCATTAGCATCAACATGCCTGTCATTATTTTTCGTCCCGTTAAAAAGTATCGTGTACCGACACGAGACACGCTACGAAATGTGCAACTAATCATCGATATATTCCATGTTACGTTACTCATTAGCCTTTAGCCTTCAACAAACGTGTAGATGATACTAGGAACGGACGGGGATTATCTATGTTTGCCTGGGTGGGAACTGTGCGTAAACGCTCAAAGGGGCAGATATCAATGGCATCCTTGAAACATCCTCCTCGAAGCGCCTGTCTGGTTTTTCTATTTCTTACATTCTTATGTAAAACTTGTTGACTTTATCAAAGGTGTAATGCATGCAGGCAATGAATAACAGCAAAACTGCTGGTATCTCACTTAATTATCATAGTGACATTGCTAAGTGCGCTTACACTATATTAACTGTTGTTTTCCAAGCATACTGTTTCCCCTGTAATGGACGATGGCGTTTGGACGTAATAATGATGACAGATTACCTTCACCTTGGTAAACATTATCAAGGTAAACTACATAAGTCCACTAATAAGCCTGGTCAAATACGGCTGCATATTACAGAATATTTTTTGTCTGACCACGTCTTAACGAATTAGAAGACGCATGGTCGGAAACGGAGATTAGCGCAGATCCGTTTGAGCTCGTTTAACTCATTAAGAAAATCGAATTTTAAAATACAGTAGTGCATTTACACGAGAGAGTAATTTTAGACACCATGACAAGAGCATCACGTTCCAACAATGAACTCTTGCTCGTGTGAACTATAGAAGACTCTAATGTCAAATGGGTGGCCATTCTTGTACGTGTGAAACGATTCTAATGTCAAATATTGGTGCTCATTCTTATGCATCTGAAAAGATTCTAAAAAATGAAGCGTGTGATTTCGGCTCAGACAATGCACTCAAGATACGTGCAATGGGCGCTAAATGAACCGTTTGAAAACAAGAACACAAATACGTGAGCATTTTCACGGGCTTTGTGAAAATGTCACACATCTGCTGGAAAACACGTCAGGAGTTTTGTGAAATACACCACGTCTGAGGTTAAAGCTAGTTTTTGGCTTTTACATTGTAATGATACAAATTCAAACTGGAATATTGTGCCTTTTTGTCATTGTTTGTCTTTTTTTTACCAATGTTATACTTATTGTGATCTATAGGTAAGTATAGTGCACCAAGGTGCTTAGTGTAAAGCCTTAGTTAAATGTAAATTATAACTGAATTATGACACTTTGAAGATATATGGTTTAACTATCTTATCTATGTGTCACAACCGATAAAAGTAAAAGTGTTATAAATATTTCCGTTTCTGGTATTTTGTGGCAACGATTGCTACGGCACCACTTTATTAATAAAAATAACCCTTTTGGGGCATTCAAAAGGAAAACGGTTGAATTTGAAATTCAAACGCCTTGCGCGTGTAATATTTAATAATACCTGTAAGGGCGATGTGTAGATGATGAATTGAAAACTGTTATATTGAAAATTATTCTTTGATTTATTACTCAAAAAAGGAACTATTTACCGCACGGTTTCATGTTGTCAATTTCAATTGCTCATTTCCTACGGTATTCTCCAACGCTGAATTTTTTCAATAGAGAATTAGTACGCAAGAAAGGCGTCACGTACAGAGACATGTCTTTCACTAGAAATCCCCGGGAGCGGACGTATTAGAATAACACACACTTCAACCTGATTAATATACCCACCTCCTATTGAAACCCCATGATTGACAATATTGCTGACAGCGCTCTACTTCTGTTATATTGTCCGCTACATAGTCAGTCATTTTGTGGGGTTTTTTTTGGTGCCGGGAACATATCAGACATATGACAATAAGGTTACAGTTCTTTCTATGTGCTTGGTATTATTTATACTATTACGTTGTAAATCATGGCGTTCAAGAATGAAATGAGTTGGTTGTTTCACCTACGACGTTTATTCATATGCAGTGGGATTGATGTGTTAATTGTAGTCATTGTTCCCTATGAAGATATCAGACATTTGACAAAAAGGTTACAGTTTTCAATGTGCTTGGTAGTCTTATACTGGTGTGTTAAATGCTTGGTGTTCCAGGAAGCCATGCTTCTGTTTCACATAGGAAGGGCATCAATTTGCATTGTATAGTCACTGTCCATAAAACGCCACCAGTACTAAGGGATTTATTGTCTTTTAATGTAATAAGTGATGATAAGATGCATCCATCCATGATGAAATCATATGAATCCTATGTGATATAGTAATATTGCATCTCTAGTAACTGTTTTCATCACATAATAATCAAATTTGATTGAAATATTGAACACTTTATTTCTAATAGCATCACAAAAATGTATTTCCAAATGAGAAGCTCCGTATATACTATGCAGATCCTCAATTCAAATAATACAAATAGTTTGTGCAATAAACAAATCCTCACAATGACGGACGCCTTGATACAACGAGCCTTTTAAATATCCAATACGGAAAATATACATATATGTGGTCGTTGACTGAGAAATATTTATCATTTTACTAAGTGTTTTACATAACTGGATATGCGTGCAATATGAACAACTCATCTTCACTAAGTCAGTAATATTGAATTCCGCAAGCCCGCTACTTGAGACGCGTGCTTGCATTTCAAAATAATGTGTAAATGTACCATCTCTGACTAACGCGATTTTAAAATGCAATCTGTCTTCAATTGTTCAGCCGTAAAATCAAATCAGTTTCTATTTCGCGCCTTAGCGATATACATTATATGGACAACTACCAAACGTTTCGAATCCAATAGCAAGATTTTGTTCTGAAACGCAGACTATCGAAAGAAAAAAATGATTGTAGACGGTGTTCACGAACTTGTTGCGGTCTTCTGTATAGAGAATCTTTCTTATAATTTACCATATCATATTAAATCAGCCACAACTGATTTGAACTCTTGAACAGTTCAAATCTTTGCTGAAAACTTACCTATTTAGTTTCCATATGCTTTCCCCAGCTTTACTTGGGGAAAGCTGTGTGTATGAATTACACACCGCTTTCCCCAGTAAAGCTGAGGAAAGCTGTGATGGAGTGTATGGAAACGACCCCTTAATGATAATGCTTAAGTTCTTTTTAGAGTGTATGGAAACTACCCCTTAATGATAACGCTTAAGTTCTTTTTGTTTTTGTTTTGTGTTACCATTATTTGTGTATTATCTGCTCTCTGTTCTATTTGTTCGCGCATATGGACTTAATTTTGCCATGCGCTCAATAAACATGTTTCTTATTATTGCTATTATTATATTATACTGAAATAACCCATTAAGGTTTCCAAAAAGGATAATTACATTTGAAGAACAATACAATTATTCAGAGGAGAGATCTATTTACATACAATTAAGGCTCTTAATGCATTTCAAATATAGTTTTACATAAGTGATCCTGGTGACCTATCTCTAGTCTAGACATCAAATTATATTGATTATTGTTTTACTATTAGTTACAATGGGTTTATGATTATTTTAATCCGTCACAATGTTATATATGGTAAAAGTATTTTATTTTTATTGATAATCTATCGAGCAACACATGTTCATTTAAAGGGACACAATGTCATGTTGATTTTTTTAAATTTTAATTTATTTACTTCAGAATTCAAGATGAACTTTAAAAATTGCCATTATTGTTGTTTCTACTAAAAAACCACCCAGCAAAACTTGATTCAAACAATGTTTTACATATGTTGGAATACGACCCTTAACCATGTAAAATGCTGGTTGCGGCTCTACCAGCATTTTTTGAATCGACGTTTTGTTGTATTGATTTTTCTTAATCCTTATAGGTGTAAGTTCATACATGTAATACAATTGTAAAAGTATTCAAACCCCAGTTTTTATCATATATATTTGTAATTGAGGGCGCTGCTTCCACCACATCTCTTAATGCCCCTTTAAGTAAAATCACCCATCCCTTATACCATACAGACACACCTGAATTGCTGCATCCGGCAACTCCTAATTTGGATATGATAATTGACAAAGTGTGCATTGTTGTTCTGCGTGAGGTGATATTGCATTAAAAGCGCTATAAGTGATAGCTATATATATTTCTATTTCAATTCCATATTCGTTTATCCATGCGTGCTAGTTAACCATCAAACTGCGATATCTCTTATAGTCATAAGGAATACAAGATCATGTAGTATGTGCAGTTAATGTATCTCTTCCAAAAAATTACCAATTATCTTCTTATTTATTCCACGCAAAAAAACTCGACCAGAAGTCAATTGGTAGAAAATGTAGATGTAGCACACATAAATACATTACTTGGCGTCTCACAACAAAGCAATCAAAGAAATTGTTACGACTGCTGTACATTTCGCTGTCTTCTTACAAAGGGGAGAGAACCTTTGGATACTATATTAAATTTAATTCTAACACATGGCATGTTTTGATCAGTCATCTGCTGTGTGGTCTTGTAAAAAATATAAACCATTGCAAGGTGGTGTGTATTCTTTCTTTCAATTCATTTTCCCGTCTGGATACTTTCATCCGTTATAATGCGTCAGTCTGTATCTGATTACCAAACGCTTGTTTAAATTAGATTGATTTGAGCCGTGAGTCGTGGTTCTTAACTAAACATTAGTGATGTCTTATTGGTGTCTATATAAAAGCGATTAGTGTTTAAACAGAACAAACGATAGTTGTTTTCGAACAGTCTCGATTTTTTTTTTCTCCAGCAGGTTATTTGTTTTGATCCATAGTTCTTTAATTCCCATTAGCCTAAATACCATTACAGCTTTCAGTTGCGTAATCAGATGTTATAGATTCAAGGAAAACAACAAAGAAAGCCTGATTTTGAAGGGCATAACTTCGTTAATTCTTAACCCATTGTCATTGATACTAGTAGTAGAGCAGGGTAATTCAATGTTCGGGTTATGAGGATGAGGTGCGGAAAAGAATTCTGAGAAGGGTAAAGCCCCTGGCTTCTTATTGGTATAGCCACTCTGGCCATGCACCGAAGGGTCCTGCTAATGGTTAACGAAACAACTATTTTGCACACACGTTTCCTGTGTAGTTTGATGCGCAGAAAAGCATTATTTGCAACGCGTTGTTGGCTTCGTTTCCATTGGCTATTAGTTTTACCATATACAAAACAGATTTTCAAATTTTCAAAAAAATACCGTACCAATACTAGGCATGTTTGTACTTAATTCAATGCATTTCTCATGGTGATTCCAAATATGGTAATGGAAATCAATAATTTCGATATTTTGGAGACATTTTGTGAAATATTGGAACGTCGTCTGCAAACGCCTGCTGCGTTGAAAGTGTTAAGAGTTAAAGGAACTAGCAACATCAGAATAAAGCGGAAGCCTAGCACTAATCGCTTGTAGTGTTATCATAATAATCAAATATACGTTGCACCAGGAGAAATGATCTTAAACGGTGTATGACTTGATATGTATACCCCTACGCGGCACTTCTGTCTGCAATTCGTTACTGTTTCAAACGGTTAATATGCATACCGCAAGTGAAATGGTCACTCTTTAACACTTTCCACGTGGCAGGCGTCTGCAGACGACATTCCAAAACTTCACAATATGTTTCAAAAGTTGTACAATTATTGAATTTTATCACCATATTTAGAATTACCCTGAGAAATGCATTAAAATAGTATTGCCTAGTATTGGTTCTGTAATCCTTGAGATAGATCTTGGAAGTTAAGCTTAAGAAAGGTTTCTGAAAAATCTGTTTTGTATATTATGGTACAACTAATAGCCGCATGGAAAGTGTTAAGTACAAGACTCATTAGTACCATTCCTGAGGTGTTACTACTTCTTTTATATGTGTCAATACCTTCAGTTTGCAATCTAAAGAGTGCCTTCAAGGCTTAATTTTAATTAACCTGTATCTTCAGTGGCCTGATGTATTTCTCAGTCCATATCAACATTAAAGGTAATGACACGGTCACTTTTACAAGATGGTACTAAAGGATTACGTGCGTGGGTTAGTTGATAGATAAGGATGTTTTGTTTGTTGGAGTAAGATTGTATTCCTTTATTAATCAAGTTCGTTCATTTGTTTAAAGGTCACAGTGTGGTCAAAATAATATCCCCACTATCTTGTTGACAATCAGAAATGTGTTTAACAATATAGCAGTTGTAAAGGACACAAAATCAGGTCAATATTTTAACCAGAGCTTTGATTTACAATATATTGTTGTAGAAACTAACTCCTCCAGTATTCATTCGTGAATGACATTACGGTGTCATACGAAGGTGAATATTCACACACTCTTAGTTGTTACGAACCAATCATAGGAAGCTAACATACGGGGAGTGCATTGAAAGTAGCTATATGATTGCACGTCGCGCACCACGCGCTTCGTTATGATTCGTTGTTCTCGCAGCACAGGTTCGCCGATTTTTACTGCGGGTAATATTATATGTAGATCATTATATGTATTCGGTATTAAAAAGATTAAATTAGTCAAACATTTTTAAATTTTGATTTGTATTGTCGTGTATGAAATATGTCAGTTCATGCGTCAAGTTTTGTTTCTCAAGAAATTGGAAAAATCAATGCACTTGCGCAATTGTTGATAAAGCTCACAATGCATTCCTCCTACGGGATAGCCCCATCATTCACACATCAACATCAGCGCGCGTGTATTTATTTTGCTATTTGTTTCCTTTTAATCTCTCGAAACAACACATACGCATTTATTGACGTATAATCACTTTATATCTCCAAATACATTGAGACAAAACTTTAAGCCTGTATAATGTTAAGAAAAGATAGTATTCAGAAACATTATTCCATTTAGTATAAACTAAACAAAAGAGTTAACTGCTAGCTTCCGAATTGTACTGGACAATGACTCGGATAAAACTATATTAGTACCTTTTATAATACAAGATGGTTGTGCTTATTTTGTTTGAAAAAAAAGCAACTTAAGTTATTGAAGAACACCCATCTTAGACTTTGCCTTCCACAGCATCATCAGAATTTTATTTGCATTCAATATGTGTCTTTTTGGATCATTTTAATTTAACGAGACTCGCGAGCCCTTACAACACTTGCCATTCTTTACCAGTACTGCGTAAACCGCTAGCCCAAATCAGTTAGTGGTACAGATGCTCCAATCCAACTTAACATTTCCTCAATCAGTCAATGCACGATGACAGGTTAATTACGTTCCCATTGATTTCCAATGAAATTTAATAACAACTGTGTGAAAGGCATGGACTACGCTGGGTGCGAGACAAATCAAAAAAGCGTTGATTCTCCCCATGTATAAGTGATTCCTCGTCGCCATATAGTAAGTTTATTATATTTATTTTAAATTTGCTATAAAAAATTAAGCGTTCCTTCGTCCTCCCAAAGTGTCGTTTAATTTTATGATGCATGGATGCCAAATGCATTTTATTATTCACGGCCACCAATAAAGACTTCATTTGCCGCGCGCAAGCGGGAAACACACTCGTCTGCTAAACCATTTTCACCTAGTTTTGAGTAATAAACGAGAATATCAATGTTTCAAATATAATATAACGGTTGAATAATGTTCTCATGATGTAATCATCAGGGGATTCTTTTTAGCTATGCGTAAATTGCTATATTTATTGTATTTCAATCATTTGGGATTGGTCTAGACATAATAGCGGATCAAAACATTTGGTTGGACAATATGTCAAAATCCAGCTTAGAGGCCAATTTGATAAAGTAAAAGAGATATATGTGCTCAGTTATAATGATTACACAACGAATTTGTCCAAATGCTGAACAACGTGTATATATGATTCCAAACCGCGTAGATAAGAAATAAATGGATCCGACAAAAGGAGCACCATATTTAGGCAAAACTACATTTTAAAACAATAATAGTGCTCAACGTTTGACGTTAATTATGATATCGTAGTGAACATGTTACTTTATTTAATTGCACTATCTTTAATAGGAAAACATCTGTCTTTGACAGTGCGTTGAAATTGATTGCCTATTCAACCAATGAAGTTTCATTTTTAATTGTGTATACAATTTCCTATCAATCATTTAAACTCGTCTTTAACAATCAATGATGAATCATAATTATTTAGACAAAATGATTCTAATGTTGTGCATTTCGTTATAAATACCTGTTGTTGATTTGCTATTTCCCTTGTCTCCTAATAAAAACACGTTCATAAGAGCAACAAATTAGACTATTCCAGTTGAAATCCATACACCCCCTGTGGAAAGCATAACCTTAATCTTCCACGTAGACGAGCAGATTTCAAATGGAGTCCCCATGCAGGGAATCCCTTTGGGGAAATTTACGATAATGTCTTCTATAGGGGGTGTATGGCTTTCAATTGGAATAGTCAATTGAATCCCTGATTGGAAATAAACCATGATAATACTCATATCTGTAATTGAACGTTCGGTTTTTCTCTCGAATCTAAATTTCCCTGTGGATATTTTTAAATAATCCTGTCAAGTTTGTTATTTTTGAACGTTACAGACGTGTAATTAACTAATATCACATATCTACCAACCACTAAATAGTTCATCTGAAAAGAACATGTATGAATCAAAACAAATTGCCCACTTCCTATTATAAAGTAAGTGTGAAACAGTCGTATTTATAAGTATTCATGCATATTTATTTCAGATCTAAGACAGATTTTCCCATTACTTGAGATCCCGGCAAGACAAACAGCTGAACGTTATTTTCTTACCAGCTCTGCAACCCACTAAATAGTTCAACAAAACTGTCCGTTAAAAAATGTGTGGAATATTGCATTTTAAATGAAGTTAATGCTTATTAGAAGCGTTTTTCTCCATTTTGATGTGTTCTTTCTAGTCACTCAAGTTTGAACACTACCTTGGCTATTCGCAAGATTTCACAATATCACACGTAGCCTGTACGTTAATAAAAACGAACGCTATTATACTATAAATTGCAAATGACCACAGGGTTTGAGAGAACATCGTTTTTTCCCAAGAGAGTAACTTACAATTTAAAACGGCTGGAAGTCATTATTGTGCATTATGTTGCATAAAATGAGATTGCATTAGGTGTACCGAAGGCGTGATCTAAACACGTGTGCCGAGATTGGGTAGTTGATAGACTTTTAAAGGTATCTATAGATAAGATTTTGTAACCAAAACTAACGTTCAAAATATTCGTTGTCTCTGTGTCGTTTTCAATAAAAATTATCAACTTGTGAAATATCGTATTTGATAATAGAATTAAAACGGATTTCCCATTCCCGGATATCAAGGCAAGACGTCAAATATTAGTTTTTTCTATGTAGTTTTACCAATAAAATTCTTAACTTTTAATTGATTGAGAGTCTGCCCAGCTCTACACATGTATCTGCTATTCCTTAAAAGAACATTCATACATGTGTCGTATAAAATTGCCAGAAACTGCATTAGATTGCCGGTGTGTAAAAAGGTAGCTCAGTCACTAAATTCTTATTACACATCACAGAGTAATATCAATCATTTAAGATAATATGGTTTTATATTTAATAAGATCGCTATTATATCACCTTGGTATGAGCCGTGTTATGAGCGTGTATTATTAAATATTGTATGGCTATTTAAAGTGTCTTAATCCATCAATCTAACGACTTTTTGATCTTTCCGACGCGTTTAGCTATCAGGCTAATCTCAAATTGATTGTACACGATATGCTTTTGCTTAAATTAATTGTATCAATAATATATATATATATATTATATACAATGAGCGCTATGCGTTGTATTTCTAACGATATAACACAATGGAAAAGTAATGTTTGTACCAGATTAAATCCACCGCGAAACAGCGATACCAATTAATGGGTTTTTTTCTGGAATGCAAATCATGTGAAATGTTCTGTCCGGACCCTACATTGAAGAATAATCTACGATATACAATCATTAGATC
The DNA here is from genome assembly GCA_035610835.1 of Ophiura sarsii. Lineage (NCBI taxonomy): Eukaryota > Metazoa > Echinodermata > Ophiuroidea > Amphilepidida > Ophiuridae > Ophiura > Ophiura sarsii. Next base: position 47,648,446 of record CM069446.1, read on the forward strand.
AGTACATTTTTGCGGATACATTTGTTTCATAACATACAAGTGAATACATTTTAAAAGTCGTCCGAGTAATAACCCATTACACAAATCTCGTAAGAATGATGTACTCATGTTATTTATCTTTCTTAATAGAATGAAGACCAAGTCTTGAATAATAATGCGTCGTCACTAGTTCTTTGACTTCTATTAACAAACCTAAAGTAATCATCTCGGTACTGTCTGTTCAACGAACTCTTGTTTGTTAGATTCCTTGAGGATATTTTCGACCCAATTATCTTATAAATGTCTAACTTTACGTTTTCTGAGTCAGCGATTGTTTAAGTACCTATGTTTAAGACTCTAAATCCGCACTTAAGGCAAAAACATGATAAATCGCGCGGAAATGTATTCAAATTAGCAAGCATACTCAATCACGCTGCGAATCCTGTCAGTCAAGCATACGGTTCAATAAGATTGACATCAATTAATCGTAAGGAAAATTTTAATAAATTACGCTGCTTATTTTGGTTTATTTACGTTATTTAGGTATAATAATATCACATAATGCTACCCTTAGTTTCCGAAGTTATTTCTTGTTTATATTATTTAACATCGTAATTGTGGTCATTGGAATAAAAGTGAAATCTCTGTAAGTTTCGATATAAACACTACATTTAAAAATTGTATGATGGATTTGTTTAAATGGCAACTGTAAATGGTCATCTCCGAAATGCTTACTGTTTCATTAGGTTTATGAATATGGATAATTATATTAATGAGTGCTCGTTTTGAATTACGATGTGTTTGTTTTTACGTTCAATTCATTTATGGGCGAGGCTAAACACTTCTTTTTATGAAACCACAAACAAAACTTACCTCTGCTGCGCCAGCAAAAGCCACAGCGTTGGCTATGCAGAACAATACCGCGAACGCCAACACGCTCCAAAGAAACTTCATCATGATGATATGTCTATTTCCCGCCAAAAACAATTCTTTGTAAAATATATTGTTTTTAAATCCTCACGCTCTGTTCGCGAGCAGGCAGTTCTGCCGATATTCTTTTGTACTGTATAACCGTATGTGTATTGTTTTTGTTGGCGTGGCGTATTCACTTAAAGTCACAAACGCGTTAATAGTCAATAAGGTGGAGCACTCACAAAGTCTCGCAACGTTTCACTTCTATTCGTATCGGAGAGAGTGTTATAGTGGCTGTTCAATTTAAACCATATCACTTTATAGTAAGCCCGCCCGCGCCTGCTGCCTGCTGTCTATAGCTCATGAATATGGAATCAGACAAGACCACGGAACAATGCACAGTCGTCATTTTGGTGAGTGTTGATTCACGACACGATCGGTGACACAAAAATCACGACAAATCTTTCGCCCAATCAATCGCTGAGATTTGGATGACGTAAATATGCCAAGCATAATATAATCAGTTCAGAACTGATAAACGCCTTGCAATTCTTCGTTTACTACTTGTTACCCTTTGGACTATTTTTTACCTTTTAGACGCGATGTTTCTATATATTTTCAATATCCTTTTATACTTTCATGTTCTTGATATCTGATTTTTTTTTAAATATCGAACGTATGTTATTTTACGGTGTTAATTTAATTAACTTGATTAACGTGTTTCAATATATAGTTTCTGTGTTCCGTTTCTTGGGTTGGTAATGCTATTGTAATGCATGAATGTACTAATTTACATAGGAGTTGTGACAAAACTCTCTCGCTTTGGAAATGGTTGCCAATTTGGAAGTGTTATTAAAATGTACACACTGTCCTTATTATAGCAAGAGTCGTTCAGTTTAAAACAATGCCAGTGAAAAATGATATAAGAAATTAAAAAATGTACTCGGTAAGACATTAATAAAAAACGGATCTTTACTATTAATAGTATGTATTATAATATTCCAGCTGCAACTGACTCTAATAATGTAGTCTGTTATAGTACAAACATAGATTTTGAAGTTTGATACGTGCTACAAATAGCCATTTCATCTGAATACATCTTACGTCAGCTACGCATGTTTTATGAAGTGATCTGTGAAAAGATATTACCTGAATAACTGTGTACGTTTCAGGAAAACCAACGCGTCTTTAACGTTTCAAGCAAACCAACACGTCTTTAACGTTTCAGTCAAAACAACACGTCTTTAACCTTTCAGGCTAACTCGTTAACATTTCAGGCAAAACAACATGCGTTTTACATTTCACGCAAACCAACATGTTTTTAACCTTTCAGGCAAACCAACATGTCTTTAACATTTCAGGCAAACTCGTTAACATTTCAGGCAAAACAACATGTGCTTTACAATTCAGGCAATCCAACATGTCGTAAACCTGTTAGGCGCACCCACATATCTTTAAACTTTCAGGCAAACCAACATGTAATTTAACCTTTCAAGCAAACCAACCTTTCTTTCCCTTTCAGGCAAACCAACATGTATTAAGTGGGTTTGCACGAGAAAACCATGCAGTTTCTTGAAATATGGGAAGAAGGGGGTCGGAAAATTTCGACCATACTGATTGTCTACATCCCTTAGTATAAGCTATACTTCATAATGTGTATTAAAAATTCACAGTGTTTCTAGATATAATTATATGGGGAGGGGTAAAATGAGACATTTACCTAAAAAAACGTCTATTTTCAAAACAGTCAATCTGGCATCAAATGGGTTGGAATAGAGCATACCTACAGATACCAACTTAATTCTTGGTGACAATATGTATGACACATTACCTCATAATGTGACATTAACCAAACGTCTGGAAGTGTTTTGGTTTTCTGTAAAAAAAATCTTAAGTTTGGCAATTTTACTCATTTTTTGTCAAAATAATGATATTTTTTGAGAAACCATTACTCATTTGGACAGCCACTTTGACTTTTTTTGCTAATATGCAGAGGAAGGTCAGATATGAGCCCTTCTTATGAAAATATAAAATCATTGTAGTTGGGCCTCTGCAATCTCTTTTTACAATGTTATCTTTTATCATTATTTTTTTCAAATTCCTAGCAATATGATTTGATGCAGCTCGTTTTATCTCATTAAATGACATATAGCAATCAAAATGTATGAGAAAAGTATAGTTTTAATAGTGGGATGTATGAATTAGACCACTAGACACTCATATCCCGAGCTTTTGCTTTGTAAACACACCTAAATCCAAGATGGCCGCCAAAATGGCGGCCTTAAATGGTAAAATTCCATAAATTGGCATATATGAACCTTCATGTATGATCAGAGTATAGGTTTAACAATGGGCTGTATATGTTAGACCACTAGAAACTCATATCTAGTATTTTTGCTTTGTTAATATACTTTAAAACCAAAATGGCCGCCAAATTAAGTGCCAAAATCACATAAAACAGCATAATATCAACCGAAATGGTGAAAATGGTGAAAATATAATTTTAACGATGGAATGTATATGTTTAGACTACTAGTTTCTCATATTCAGTAGTTTTTGCTTTGTTAACATAGTTACAAATCCAAGATGGTTGCCAAAATTGCCCCCACATTGGTCCCAAAATGGCTGGAAAAATTGCGAAATTTAATAAAATGGGATAATATCAACCTAAATGTATGATGGAAGTATAGTTTAACATTGGGATGTATGTATTAGACCAATAGTAACTCATATCCAGTATATTTGCATTGTAATAACATACTTTAAATCCAAGATGGCCACCAAAATGACCACTGTAAATGTAAAAAATAGTCCACATGAGTGTATGATAATCCAAAATAGATATTATAAGAGTGTATTTTACATCACATTCACCAACTAATATGTTCTAAACTGCTAAGCTGCTGCTTTTAGATATAAGGGCCACCTCTGTGACAATTTTGTTTCTGTATCATTTTCAAAATGGTTATGCTGATGTAAAATGACCTAAAACAATTGTTTTGTATTGTAACTGATACTATGTAATACCAATATAATACAATATACCCCCAAATATAATATAAAATCATTCAATATATGTCTATGGTAAAGCCTAGGGGCTATAGATCTAGTTTGAGTATTTTAAAATTAAAATATCCAAGATAGCTGCAAAAGGTTAAAATAACTGAAAAACAGTATTAGATTATTGTTAGTGTTACAGTAGATATGACTAAATTATTTCAAACTAAATCTTCAGCCCCTAGGCTTTATAATAGGCATATATTGAATGCAACAGTTATATGCCTATGATAAAGCCTAGGGGCTGTACAGTAGATCTAGTTTGAAATAATTTGGTCATATCTACTGTAACACTAACAATAAACTAATACTGTTTTTCAGTTATTTTAATCTTTTGCAGCTATCTTGGATATTTTAAAATACTCAAACTAGATCTACAGCCCCTAGGCTTTACCATAGAAATATATTGAATGCTGTCCTGTTATATTTGGGGGTATTGGGTATTACATAGTATCATTTGTTTATTTGTGTTTGTTTACACGGTCAGTCCGTACGGACACACGCTTGGGTCCTGAAGGGACCAAACTCAAGCAAAATGCTTGTGCCAGAAAAGATGGAAGCAAAGAATAAAGTTAAAAGAGCCACTACCAACAAATAAAGTTAACAATTTTGCTGTCAGCCTTCGGACATGAGAAAAGAATAGTCTTGATCCAATCTCATTACAAAACAATTGTTTTAGGTCATTTAACATCAACTTAACCATTCTGGCAGCTATTTTGGAAAGTGATACAGAATCAAAATTGTCCCAGAGGTGGGCCTTATATCTAACAGCAGTAGCTTAGCAGTTTAGAACATACTATTTGGTGAATGTGATGTAATATACACTTAGAAATAATAGGCATATACGACGGGTATTAAACAAATTATAAATATTTTTAAACAGGTTTGAATTTCAGATGCTTTACCATGCGAGGTCTTGTGGCCCAGTGGTTAAGGCAGTTGCCAAGCAAGCAACAGATCCTGGGTTCGATTCCCGGGCGAGATTGTTTTCCCATTATTGTCTCTTTTCTACCCCGACGGCGTACCTGTTTAAAAATATTTATAATTTGTAATATACACTCTTACAATATCTATTTTGGATTATCATACACTCATGTGGACTATTTTTACATTTACAGTGGTCATTTTGGTGGCCATCTTGGATTTAAAGTATGTAATTACAATGCAAATATACTGGATATGAGTTAATAGTGGTCTAATACATACATCCCAATGTTAAACTATACTTCCATCATACATTTAGGTTGATATTATCCCATTTTATTAAATTTCGCAATTTTTGTAGCCATTTTGGGATCAATGTGGGGGCCATTTTGGCAATCATTTTGGATTTGTAACTATGTTTACAAAGCAAAAAAAACTGAGGATGATAAACTAGTGGTCTAACATATACATTCCATCGTTAAAATTATATTTTTACCATACATATAGATTGATATTATGCTGTTTTATGTGATTTTGGCCATTAATTTGGCGGCCATTTTGGTTTTAAAGTATGATAATAAAGCAATAATACTAGATATGAGTTTCTAATGGTCTAACACATACATCCCATTGTTAAAACTATATACTCTGATCATACATGTTGGTTCATTTATGCCAATTTATGGAATTTTACCAATTTAGACGGCCATTTTGGCGGCCATCTTGGATTAAGTTGTGTTTACAAAGCAAAAGTTCTGGATATGAGTGTCTAGTGGTATAATGCATACATGCCACTATTTAAACTATATATTTCACCATTCATTTTGATTGCTATATGTCATTTTATGAGATTTTACCAGTTTAGGCGGCCATTTTGGACGCCATCTTGAATAACCCCTTAGCATAACAAAATTATTGTTGGTAACATCCTGAATATGTTTTAGGATCATGAATGTAAGTCAACAAAGTTGGTTTGAGGGAGTCCTGGGTGTGTGTATGCACGGTAACCCTCTGTATACACCTAACTAATTATTGTACGTCATTTCATATTGTCATAAACAGATAAGTGTTTCTAGTTTAAAGAAACTTAACTACAATGGTTTTATTATTTCTAAGGTAGGGCATAGGTGTTAGCTTCACAGTACATATGAAATTAATCAGTGGATCTGCTGTCCAACAAGAAACAATGAAGTCGTTCAAACCCATTTTTTGACCAGTTTACCGCCTTTTTAGAGACAATTTGATGTATTTTTTTCCTAAAGTAGGAACACTACTGGTACTTTTTTTCATGCATTCTAAAGGGGATGTTGCTAGTAGTTCCTGAAACGAAAACTAGTTTAAAATTCTCAAGCTTTACTATTTTACATGTATGCAAACAAATACTCATGTAAATCAATCTTGGAGTATTTGTGGTAAAAAGGTGTGATTTCAAAGTAATGATAATTTAGCATCTAGAAACACTGTGATTTTTTTACCAAAAAATAAAAGTTGTTACACTATATACATGCCCTGGCCACAATATGAACAAAAATGGCCGACCCCCTTCTTCCCGTGTGTGCATGGTTTTCTCGTGCAAACCCACTTAAACCATTTTAAGGCAAACCGACATGTCTTTAACCATCTTCAGGCAAACCAACATGTCGTTTACCTTTCATGCAAACCAACACGTATTTAACCTTTCAGGCAAACCAACTTGTCGTTAACATTTCTGGCGAACCATCATGACTATAACATTTTAGGTACACCAACATATGTCTTTAAACTTTCAGGCAAACCAACCTTTCTTTATCTTTCAGGCAAAACAACATGTCTTTAACATTTCAGGCATATTAGCATGTCTATAACATTTCAGGCAAACCAACATGTCTATAACATGTCAGACAAACCCACTTGTCTTCAACCTTCCAGGCAAATAAATATGTAATTTAACCTTTCAGGCAAACCAATCTTTCTTTACCTTTCAGGCAAACCAACCTGTATTTACCCATTTTCAGGCAAATCAACATGTCTTTAACCATTTTCAAGTAAACGAACATGTCTTTAACCATTTTAAAGCAATATTTCTAACCATTATTCAGGCAAACTAACATGCCTTTCAGGCAAGTTAGCATGTTCAGGCGAGCTGACATGCCTTTAACCTTTCATGCAAACCAGCATGTCTACATTTAGCATTAAATTATATCAGGTGTTCCCTTTGTGTTTAGAAACGTAATGACATTGGTTCTGAGCGCCTGTTTTTTTCGGCATCGTTGGTTATAGTTTGTATTATTAATTGAGAGATTCCTTTTCAGTGGTTGCATAAAGTACAAAGACTCTTTATGCGATACATATTTAGCTTTCACTCTAATTGAACTCGGCTGCTTATATCCGTCATAATTACGTTACTTTCAAATTATTATTATGATAAAAATATATCAAATATATTTATCTTTGTATAACGCGTAATTGGAATAGCTATCATGTATTTGGTTGTGAGTGAAGAGAGTGAGGAAATGTATTTAAATGTTTTGATATGTTTCTACGTACATAGTTCAAGGATGGTTTGGGAAAATTGGCGCGCCGAAACAGATCTGCTGCTCAGATCTTCTACCCAACATTTTAAAATCCCTGTTACAACCTTAAAGGAACACAGAGAGATGTTTTCCTTGTTGAGATAGATGACATACATAGAAACCCTCTCATGAAAGGTTTCTTCAAAAAATCAGTTAAAATGAAAAATAAATACATTCTCTCAGCATTTCCTACGGTATATTAGTGCTTTTCACTTTTTTGTATTTTTGGTTTAAAATCACCACCAAATGAATCAGGGAGGTCATGACTATAATGCATCACGCAACAAGCCATGGGTGGTCTTCCAGGCTATTTTAAATAAACATGAAACAAATAAGTAAGAAGCCATCTGTAGCCTTTAAGATGAATTTCGGTAATTTCGATGTGATCTACATCGAAACTCATAACGCTATAAAATCCATGAATTTTATATGAAATACTGCAAATTAATCTCTATAATTTTAGGTGGTAGTTAGTACGTATAATAGCGTTACGTTTGTGACAAAACCCAGCTTCTGAACAAATTAAGGGCTCCCTCCATGAATGATCTCTTAGTGCCCCTTTAAGTGAATTGGAAATATGGTACTATAGGTCCAATAAATATGTATTGTTGTCGTGGGACACTGCATGCCCATGTACTTGATGCATGCACATTTTACAATGAAGATGCATCGAATCCACTATATGAATTACAGTTTAATACATTTTTGTCAATGAGTAAGTATTGAAAAATGTTACATGCGTTACGTCAAAAAATGTCAAACATCATTAATTTATTTATTACGGGCTTATTACAAATTGCAATCGTAGCCCGAAGGCTAAATTATAGCAATGTAACGCAATCAAACGCAGCGGCAAAATGTGAAATTACAAATTATCAATCAATTAAATAGTAATTTCAATCAACACATGCTTATCAATTGAAATATTACTGCTGAAGGGGCGTAGAACAATGTGAATTAAAAATGGTGGTAATAACGGCAAAACATGCGGAGGAAAGATACTTGCTTTACGAGTGACAATGTTGTACTTCAAGCGCAAAATAACCTAACATTAGCCAAATTTGATTTAAAACTAGCCATTTCAAACCAAGATCGAAGCAAATTTAAGAATAGGGCCATATGGGCAGGAGGATTTTGACGAAAGGGGGGAGGGGTGTATTTCCCCTAGGTAAACCCTGGTGCCACCACTGTAGTTGATGCATTTTTGTATTTATTTTTAAATTCATATAAGTTTGTTATGGTCCGTTTATGTTTCGGTTCCTTGTCTTGACATTTACTCAACAAAACCTGATATGTGAATGTGCACTATTGACGTGAAAATACGTCGGCATCTTTGTATGTGTAGTTACACGATTTTAATTTTAAAGTTTAAATATGAATATTATGATCCCTATTAAGTGCCTAGGGCCCTTGCCAAGGTCATTGTACGGTGGACGGCTTTAGTTGTTACACAATTCATGACATTGCGGATGCCGAATTCACCAATTTATATGGGATGATTTAGTATGACTTATAGCACGAGGCAGCGTAGCTATTAGGAATTAATAGCACTCATCGACAGTGACCATTTTAGTGATGATTTATATGGCAGAGCTCTACCCTACACACCAGATACACACCACTTTCACAGTAGGACACCTCTCACTCACCCAGACTTAGACAATCATCTACTATTAAACACACACACACCAAGTTGGGTAATAATTACAGTGCTGTAATTAATCAGGTTATTTACGATGTCAAATTTACAGCATTCTGAAGCTGTACAATAAGTGCAATTTGTGGAATTCTGGATTGGCTGTGTATGTGCTATTAATAATATTAGGGCTGCTTTGCAAAAGAAGATAAATGAAACATGTGTAATGATAGTTGAAAAGAAAATAATCATCGGATTAGTGAATTAAAGGTAGATGACCCGATCACATTCCGATTTTCAACTTGAAGTTTTGTATTCTACATGAAAGGTCATCCTTAAAAAAGTCGTGTTCCAAAGTTTGAGTTGCATAGCTCTAATGGTTCTTATTAGACGCACAAGATGCTGTGAACTGTACCCATTGAGTAGTACACAAACCATATCGGTGGTTACCACCATTCGCGGTAATTCGACGTTATTTCATCGATTTCTCCGTAATTATACCGATTTAGGCCGTCAAATTTCAATATGATGATGAGAAAAATACGAGCTTTCATATGATATGAAAATCTCCGTATGTTTGAAATAATTCTGTGTTACGAAAATGTGATCGGGTCATCTACCTTTAATCCATGCTTATAATTAGAAGCAATGCTTTTTTTTTAGGGTGGGCTTTTAATTGGTTACTTTCAAATCATCGGAAAATCTATGGTGGCCCCTTATAAGGAACCCTAGGGATAATACAGTTCTTTGAAGTAAGGAATAATAAAATACGTCGTACTACTTTTAACACTATTGTATATAGATGTATGTAGGCATGAATGGCTCATTTCCTGGTTATACACTCAACATTGGTTTTCATGGCCTGCACTTGACTCATGGGCTAACTATACATTGACTATACATCTGGAAGATGCATTCCCGTGTAGAAGAAAAGAGGAAATAGAAAAACGGGAAACATCTTTTTACGAATTTTAGACACTATGCGTATTATAAATCAGGTAGACTTTATTATGACGAGTTATGACAAATCTAATAAATGTCACTTTTGCAGTCTTCTTAAGACGAATTGAGCAGTTAGTGTTGCGTAATGACTACTTTCTTCGCTTAGTGCGACACTGTTTCCGGGTGTTGTAACGGATGGTAACATTAGAAATGATTTAGTACACAAAATACTCTGATGTTGCTATCGGTTCAAAATGCAGTGCACATGTATTGGACTGAATAATTGAGCGATTTTATAGCGGTTATTTCTCTCTTCTTTATGCATTGAGTTACATACAGGGCACATACATGTATCTAAATGTTTCAATTTAGTATAACATATCCTGCGGATATTGTTCAGATGACCGATTTAATTTTGGTCTACCTGGTTTTTGGGATGGAATTAGATACATTTCACGTTATACTAGTTTTACGTTACGATGTGTTATACGTTGAAGTAATTACTATCACATTCGGGTTACTTTATGCATGAATAGGGTTACGTTGAGGAAAACATTTAAATACAGAGCGTGTAGGCTATACAGGGTAGTTTAAAAAAAGTTAAATCATTGTTGTCAACCATTTGTGGCTACTTTCTAATGCAATTTGGTAAATATATTTACATTTTATCAAAGCAGAGGCTATAGTATGCGTTACTGGGCCAAAAATCTAAGACTAAGCTTATTTCGTTTATGACATGGAACTTGGTTTGTACACAGTTGCCTTCTCATCTTAGTCCATTTGACTAAGATATTCTAAACCGGATTCAAAGATATGAAAGATAACACTCTGAGAAAACAAAAAAAATGTCTTTATAATTAATAAGCAAACATTAGGAGTTGGTAAGGGAGCAGTTCCATTTATACGCGATAAATTTATCGCGACTGTATCGGGGCCTGATATGCTTTGGACCCGATGTTTTTCAAGTTGATTCGCGATAAAATAGTCATCAGGCCCCGATAAAATAGACATCGGGGCCCGATACGAGGCCTCTACCATACCCTGGGGTATGTTTAGCAAATAGAGCGGGACATTGTTTAGCAAATACACGAGGATAATACAATTTACGTTAAACATCCATAATCAATAACATTATCTCTAAAAACATGAAATTCTGAATTTGTACCTTACAACTAGAATAAATAGCCCGAAGCTCTATTTACATACTGACCACTTATCTTTCGTTATATTTAAACAAGCGGTAATACGCTACCCGATAAATAATCCTTTGCTTCTCGCAACTGTTCGCGCTAAAAATCTCATCGGGGCCTGATAAAAAACTCATCGGGGCCCGGAACATTCTCGCAATTTTTATCGCGTACAAATGGAACTGCTCCCTAAGTATTTTGACCAGATATGACTTCCATGGACCAGTTTATTTTGCACATGATATATATATTTAAAGATCCCTATTTTTATCAGCGAACATAATTCAGACCTTACATTTGTTGCCCATTGGTGCTCAATAACAACCGCTTTTATAAGACGCAAAGAAGTGTATAAACGTGTGTTATTAAATAGAAGAAAATGACTGTCAGATGTGGGTTACCTTTGTTTAACCACCCTGTATGTTATGCTTGACAAACAATATAGGATGGTCACTCAGACAGAACAATGTCCCATCGTAGAAACATTAATGGTTTTGGTAATACAATCATCGAAAATGGTTTCATTTCAAGAAAGTATATGATTTCGTTATTAATACAGTTAACCATACGCTTGTCTCCGATCATAAGTTCCCTCCGGCTATTCTATAGTCTACGTTGAATAACCGGTCCATATTAATATGGATGTAATGCCATTTTTGGGGGAAGTATTTGTTCGATTGCAGCGGAGAATTTGGCGATGATGGGGGCGGTTCGTCATATTTGATATTATGAATGCATTCAGCGTTGAAGCCTACATCAGTAATGAGTTACCATTTCTGAAACATCCTGACGACGATTGCCTTAATTGTCTGCTTAGTGCTTAGTAATAGCAGCAACGTTCGTGGTTTTAGAGACCAATGTACAGAAATCTCTGTTGCTAATTTCACGTATGGCGTTTTCCTTCACTTTCGCTTAAGAAATATAAAGTGACACGTGTCATTTTGTCTCTTTTGAGTTTCTCTAGAAGGGTAGGTGTAAACCCAGCCCAGGTTATTTTTAACGGGCACGTGTGCTCCAGTGGAATGAGCACCGCACTCATACTCGGAAGGTTGTGAGTTCGAGTCCCCCTGCAGCCAACGTGTTGTGTCCTTGGGCAAGACCGCACTTTACCGCACTTGCTTCTCTCTACCCAAGTGTAAAATTGGGTAACTGTCTAGAGATGATCACAATCTAAATGTCTGATTGGAATACGCGCAATTATTTCTATTTATATGATATGCAGCAAAACCTAAGTGAAGCGAACTGATTCTCATGTATCCTGAAAACCAGAATGAATGATATGGTTTTCTATTCAGACAGATACTCATGCATTTTCGATTCTGACAGATATTCATGATATGTTTTATGTAAGAAATGATATGTTTTTAGAAGATCCCCTTAATAAAGATATCATGGCTTAGTGCAAAGAGAAGTATATTACTACACAAAGAACAACCAATATCTGTCAATGATATGCTTGTCTTTTATTCTGTGCAATATATACACATGGAAAAAAGTATCGCACCACTTGTTGAAAAGTGCAAATGTGGCCTCGAATTTTGCCACCATGGTGTGATATTAAGGATCATTTGTTTGCGTAAGCTGTCCAACAAAATGTTATGCAATAAAAGGGCCACATTTTAGTTTGTGATGTAATCGATGTAATGTTTTTCAAGGCCAAAGTGAAAATGCATAAAACAAGTTGGGGTAAAACGCGATATTGAGAGGCCCAATGATTAATCTCTATAGTTGTAATCCTTGGTAACACATTCAAGTCTTCCAAGGTCAAAGGTCATCTGGGGTCAAATTTCAAAAGTTGCCCGATTGTCCTCACACATGAAAAAAACTCCCTTTTTCGTACGCCCAACGGTTATGGGGTCAAAGGTCAAAATAGGTCAATTTTTAAATAAGTTCAAATGACAAAAGCAATATTGCGGAAGTGTTGACCTAGGTCAAATACATTTTTAAAAATCAACGGTGACCTCATCGTATATGCTGAATTTATGAGCAACAAAAAAATGGCATGTTTGGACTCATTCACTGTATTGTAGCCTATAACGTCTAAATGAAACATTTCTTGCGCCAAATACAGAACTAATATAATGACTATTTTAAGTTTTTAAAGTCTATTCAATATCGAGTTATACCCAAACTTGTTTCATGCATGTTTTTGGACAAAAGCATGCATTTTCCCCTTGGCCTTGAAAAACATCACATCGATTACGTCACAAACTAAAATGTGGCCCTTTTAATGCATAGCATTTTGTTGGACAGCTTACGCAAACAAATGATCCTTAATATCACACCATGGTGGCAAAATTCGAGGCCACATTTGCACTTTTCAACAACAAAAAAGTGGTGCGATACTTTTTTCCATGTGTATATATATGTTTTCACGTCCAAAAACATATCATTATTTTCATAAAAATCATATCATGATTCGTTCTGATTAGAAAAACATATGATTCTAGTGCTCAGTGTCGTTTGTCTTTTGCAGCTTTCATTAAATGTCTACACCTATGTTGAAATGAAAGCTCGCGGTGCTTCTCCACATCGTACGGCCCCTAAGGTTTTTCCAGGATTCACTAATTGGTGTTGAGTGTCTGTTTAATGCAGAAATCCTTATGACTTTACAGCGTACGGTGGTGAGTGAATCTTGTTCAAGATGTCAACTCTCCATACAGAGGGTCTGATAGGCAGGCCTAGCTTAATCTAGTATACGCTGCTTGAACAGGATGATGGTGAGATAAGAAGTTTAGCGCGGGATAAAACGTCAGCAATTGGATACATTGATTTGCCAAGATACATTCAGGATGTGGCGAATGCAACTGACAGACTCAAGTGAGAAATAGTCTACCTCTACTGTCTGGCGTAAAGTGGTTCATGTCTCACTACTATGTACAGCAATGTAAACTAACATCTTTGTTTTCACAGTGTGACATATAGATGAAAAAGAACTTACTTCTTTCCCAAGAAAGCCGAATCGTATATATTAATTAACTAACTTAATAAACAGGTGAGAAAGAGGTCCCATAGTTTGGTACAATTAATTTAATTTCCACCATCGGTGCTAGTTATGGACGAGAACAACTGTACAGGTCGCATAGTTTTGTACAAGGCACATCTATCACCTGTACTAATTATAATTAGGTCGATGACTTATCAAGTAAGACAATGGCGACCTAGTTTACATGTGGGTTTTATTGGATTAATAGCCGTAGGTTCTTGTGAATATTGTATTGCGATTGGTCAATAGTTTAGAACAAGTAACAGTCACTACAGGAAGTAAGCATCTTCCTGTATAGCTCTAGTGTAACTTGTAATAGTTTTGATATATGTAGAGAGGTTAGTAAGGTTTGGGGACACTTTTATAACTAGACTCATCAAGACAACATCGAGATTAAGGGGTTAAGATATATATAATGATTGATAATATTAGAAAATATTAAGCCATCGAAATGACGCGTAAAGATTGCTGTACATAGCAAAAGAACACTAACTGTATTTCCAGTGCCTGGTTTGCATACACTACATTGAGTGTATGATGATGTACCGCTCGGAACGTCTACCCTACCCCACACACACACCTATGACCTTAAGGGCGGCGTTAACCCCCACAAATATGAAATGTATTAAGCGCTGTAACTGTAGTGATGCATTAAAAAGTATACATTTTTGGAAAGGAAATGAGTCTGAGAATCTATGTTATCAAATCTTAAAAACGATTTTGTTTTTGTATCTAAAGATATAAAATCAGCAAACGGATAATCCGACTTATATCCTTTCCAAGAATGTATACCTGTATATACATCACCTTAATAGTTCAAAAGTTATACAGCGCTTGATAAATTTCATGTTTTTTGGTTGTCACCCCCCCCCCCCCCCCCCCCCCCCCCCCCCCCCATACCCCTTAAACGCTGCCTAAAGAGAGGTTGTCCTATGGTGATTGCGCCGAGATAAGTGAAACTGATGGGCGGCGTTTGGTTCATAAGTGTTTATTGTGATGCTTGGAGATCCCAATGTTACGCGTACAATGTACCATTTCAGTGATTTACTATACAACTAAATCATAAAAATAACAAAAGCTTTTATTTACAGCATAACCGTAACTAATTAAAGGTGTATGTTCCGTTCAACTTCTTTTCACATCAAGATATGTTGATATCAGAAGAATCCCTATATTTTTCTCATTATGTCTGTAAAATCTTAGGGGCCAGAAATGTTACATTCGGAAATTATAGGCTAAAATGTGGTGAATTACTAACAAAGGTGGTTAACCACCAGTCAGTTTGTGTACTACTCAATGGGCAAATGTATGGTGACCTTGAGCTTCTAAAATAAGAACCATTGCAGTTACGCAACTCAAACTTTGGAATGCGACAATTTTAAGGATGACTTTTCATGTAAAATAGAGGGGAAAAAACAAGTTGAAAATCGGGCCAGAAATCAGAACATATGCCTTTAAACACTTTATTCGACAGCTAATGAGCTAAGTGGTAAGTAATTAAACGTTTAAATGAATAAATTAGTCGATATCAACACGTTTTACTCTTTAGCCAGATCATAACCAATTCAAAACTTTGATAGGTTGTGCGTGTTTCTTATTTATTAAGTCCAAACATGCCAAACAAAAGATCTGAACGTGTATCCGTTGTCGTTATAATGGCGTATTCTGCTACCACCTTTCATAACTGCAGGCTTTACGCATCGATTTAAAAATGCTCCTGTTAAATGTACTGATGAATTCCGCCCTATAGGTAAATACGAGCTTCTATGTTACTATGCATAACCTCTGCAGCTATCTCGTAACCAACGAAATGAGTTCAAACTTACTAGCCGAATCGAAACCTATTTAATACAACAGAAATTATTATAGCGCACCTGTAATCATGTTATTTTTTACATGTACTGTGGTGACTATTATTAGGATTATCGTTCCATTAACAAAATGATTGATGCATAGTAGATACATGTTTTTTTTTGCGTATATCCTTGATTCGGGAATTTCGATAGGCATGCATTATTAACTGAGATGACAAACAGAAATATTCATGTTGATATTTGATTGTGTTTACGGTTGCCATACCCGATTTTACCAAATTATTCACTGTTATTTTAGTCTGATATCACATTGCCCAAGTTATCAACATGTAAAATAGTTATTAGATAGGCTTTTTTGACTGGTATTCTTAATATAATAATAATAATAATAATAATAATTTATTTATATAGCGCCCAAAAATACATTAAACATATTTACCAGTTCAAACATTAAAAAATATATATATATAATAAACCGCACAGCAAAAACTATTTATAAGCTATAACCTTAATTTTATTTTATTCAAATTGGTCATTCCAAACGGGAGATATGTATTTTTCTACCAATTTTATGAAATTCAATATTTTCCAACTTTCACGTTACCACTATGACATTAACATGTTTTGCTGAATGGGGCGCAAGTTTAACATGTAGGCCTACTGGACATAAAATAAAGTTCCAGACCAACAGACACATGTCATATGTGACAAATAACCTCCATTTATTGGGATTAGTGCGATCAAAAAGTTATGAAAATGTTATTTTACTCCATTTGATACAAGAAAAAGCCAATTTTTATTTTTGTAAACAGTGCTTGTATTTACACATAACTATTTACTCACTACTGAACCTTCATATTGCTTGGTGGCTATAAATCCGTTTTATGTGCAATACTCCGCTACATTGTATGCCTATTTAATCGTTTTCAAGGAATTAGAAACGTTACGAGTATTACTGAGATAAGTGTTAACAAAATGTGACTAGAATAATTGGCAATACTTATTTTTAACGAGATTGATTTGATAGAAGAACAGATCTCAGCTCTTTGACCAGTTCTTTCGTAACTAATTAAGTGTTATGAATATGTTTGTGAAATACCGTTATATCATAACATCGCAATATTCTGCATGCATTATCGTTTTAATAATCGGTAATTAGACAAACAATATGTAAATTAGGTCTAGTTAACACATTTCAACCGGAATAAAGTGTGTTATGTGTGTGAATACTTAACGCTACATTAGTGGTAACATCCACCACATTGGCTGTATTCTTAGAACAATTTCGATTTCGCGCTTTTTTGTAAATATGTTGTAATTATGGAGCGCAATTAGGTATTGTCTTGAAAACGTTACCAATTTAGGACAGGAAGTATTTTTTCTGATTTTGTGTACAACGGGACCTGAATATTTTGACTCACCCTGTATCATCATCATTTGGGCTACTCCCTACCTGATGATTTTATAGTAGGTCCCATTTCATACTTGCGAAATTGCTGAACAGAGATGGTGATTGGTGGCCCCGTAGAATAGTCGGTCACACATCAGTCCTGAATCGTTCTAAATTGTGATCCACGTGAAGATAATATAAACTCCTCACAAAAAGTATCGAGACACTTAAAAATGCGCCAATAATTAACGGCCCTTAAGGGTATGGAGTATTCAAAGAAAATAACCCAGTGCATACTTTTGTTCTGCGTATTTTGACACCTCGATTATTAAGATGTGGTGTTGCGGAGCGGAGTTATTGTCATTTCAATGGTCGTAAAAGTGGCAATCATCCCTATAGAAAATGATCAGGTTTATGCTTTATACACACGTGTACGAAAATGCTTCTATAGGGTTGATTGTCACTTTTGAAGCTGGACCTACGACCATTGAAATAACAATAACTCCACTCCGCAACATCGTATCTCTACAATCGAGGTGTCAAAGTATGCAGAACAAAATGATGCACTGAGTTATTTGGCTTTGATTGATCCATACTCTTTCGGGCCGTTAATTATTGGCTCATTTGTTAATTGTCTCGACACTTTTTTGTGATAAGTATACATGTACATTGTGTGTTAGCAACAAATCCTGTGCCATACGACAACAATTATGTCTATATTCTATTTCCCCGTTACAACCTTCAACGACCCCATTAATTATAAAGCTATCAATAGCGATATTTAAGATAAAAAAGAACAATATACCCGGAATGGTCTTGGTTTATGAACTGTGTGATCAAGTGGTGGTTGACTACGGGAAATTAATAGCTATTAATAGCTATTGATTCTATATTGCGTTTGAATTATTGACGTTCAAAGTATATATAATTTCAATAAATATATATACTTGATATTTTGCGAGATAACAAGTGTTCTTTCTTTATTAACATGATATAATTGTTATGGCAAAACCACTCTTGGTAGTTTGTTCTGATCAAGCTGCTAACTATGATTATGATCAATCGAAAGAATAAAATCAATTCTGGTGACATTGAGTGTAAATAATATCTCCTTAAATCAAGCTATGGTTTACTATAATGTTTCCTTAAGTTGATGTATGAGGCTCAGCGTTTCCTTCCATCTCGTATTATTAAAATGGAAACCAATTAAAGTTAAAACAAAATCAATATCATATTGTTTTCTTACCATATAGTAATAGAAGATTATGAAGTCATATGTCAGCATTAATGGTTCATTTCAGTTCATATTGAAAGGTGAATGTGTTTAACCTTTTTACCAGAACTAGTGATTATTGTTTTTAAAAAAATGATTTGTTATTCACCATCTCCCTCATACCATTAAAGTACAGTAGCCAAAAAGCGTTGTTAATATGCGACAAATCACGCTGCTAATGTGATACCAGCACGCCGATCAAACAGCACCATACGTGGATAATGTGTTTACGCGCTACGCGATCGCAGCCACAGCCGCAGTATGTGTTGTTTTATGGAATGATCGTACTGAAATGCACTACTGTGTGGAGACTTAATTGTATCAGTAATGTACAACAACGCCTTATGGAGACTCATTTCCTTATGTAGACATGAAACCTTGATCCATAAGCAAAAAGACAGCAAACTGCCTTGCACACATATTTTAATCACTCCCACTTCCCTCCCCATGGAGTGATCATGTGTGTGAAACAAAATTTACTATTTTAGGGAGACTTGTATCAGTTCGTCGCCACTTTATGGAGTTCCATTTTACACTAAGTGTTTTTGTGTGTGTCTCCATAAGCATGATAAGGAATAGCTCAAACTAAAAAGACCTTGACTATTATTTTAATTTGATCATTTGAGAGATACGGTTCTTGAAAATAGTTTAAATTAAATTTTTAAAACTATTCAATTATGTTCATATTTGCATTGCCTATTTATGAAATGGAGTTCAAATCCGTGGTCGTTGTTGAAAGGGATTAAATCATGTTTCAGAGAATGTGCATCACCGATCTACAACTTGCGTTTTGCGCGTCTGCTTGTTTATTTCACGTGACACAATATAGTATAGTTTAATCAGTTCCACCCCAGCTGGCCATTTTACGTTTTTTAAACGTTAAAAACACGTTTCAAGTTGGTGAAAAAAACGTTTTAATATTACGTATTAAAAACGTATATGTGTGGAGTTTTTTATGGGTTTTAATAACGTTTCCATGTAACGTTTTGAAAACGTTAATATAACGTGAAAATAACCATATTTAAATGATTTAGTCTTGCAAGATGTTTCAAATACGTTTTAAAAACATATTTAAAACGATGTTTAACACGTTTTAAAAACGTTACACAAACACGAAACCTAATTATAACCAATTTAAAAAGTTTTTGAAAACCTATATTAGATAATTGATAATTAATTGATAATTAACTGGCAATTTAAAGACCAATTCAATAATATGGCTTTTTATTAACATTCTCCAACAAAATTGTTCATGTGTTTGTGAAGTAATGTTCTTATTTGCCATTTAATTATGAAATGATGCATGTAGCAGATCGAAAAACTATATGAAAGGAAATAAATATACAATCCATATAGTGTTACCAAACCAATATAACCCAGGTAAGTGCGCATGCGTGTAATTGCCGACGTTTTTAAAAAACGTTTTAAAAACGATGGTCCAGGACCGTAATATTTGGTTTAATTTAGGTTGTAATATAACGTTCTATAAACGTTTTGATTTCGTTTCAATCATGTGTTCGTTTATAAGTATTGTGACAACATTAATTTAACGTTTTTATAACGTTTTGATAAAACGATTTGCAATACAAAAAATATGCTTTGAAACTGTAACGTTTTTAAGACGTTTTAAAAACGTTTAACAAAAACAAAACCTAATTAAACCCAATTCAAAACGTTTTGAAAACGTTTTGTGTTTACTGGGACATTGGCGAGAAATATGCGGTTTTTATCTTTCCGCGCGTGCGTGAAAGTAATCCAAGCATTCACGTGCTATATTGCCATACATAAGCAAGCGTCACGCATACGATTCACAATGCGCCATAAGACCATTTTGCGTGCCCACGCTCTTCTGAATTCATTCGCTACTGCAAGCAGGCTCTCCAATCTGAAACTGACAGAACCATACCTTAGTGAAGATGTAGCTTAAGGGGTCTTGATGCACGTGTCCTGGACATTTGTAGGTGGGCACTTATTTGAAAAAAGTATACAATTAAAAAAACCCACCTATAGCCACATCACACGCGGTTTTGGACGCACACACGCGTCTTGTCACGAATATGACGCACAGTACGTGTGTTGCCTTCGTTCGCGCCCGCGTCCTTTTGTGTTCATTCGCAGCGTGCTGCAAGGAGGCTTCACCAATTTGGAAGTAATCAAACTATAGTCTTAGAGAGTAGACAGACACATAGATGCAACAACAGTTGTCATCCAACTATACCATTTATTTTTGTCATTGGTATGCATTCACAGCATCATTATTGTGTCTATAATAATTGTTTCATAAATACTCTATTGGATAAAACTGAATCTAATAAATGTTTGCCGACCACTTAACGGTCATTCCTTACTGGCATTGCTTAGCGTCTAGTGGTTTCTAATAACGTGTTTTACGTCATTTGTTCTTTTAATGATTTTACTTCAGCCGGCAGTGACTTAATAACCGGTCACCATTAGGACGCTTGGCCTCAAACTATCTTAATCGCTGCGGTTGGCTTGTCGTTCGTTGGTTGTCATTTGTATTTCTTACTCGATTCGAGCTTAAGATGCCACGACTAGAAGTAGGTAGTACCATGCCTTTAACAATGAGTGATTTCCATTAAGCTATTGAAGTTTGTTTATAAACATGACATTATCCGCCGGGTAAATATTATTGTAAAAGAAACGAAGGAATCAATTATACCAAAAAGCTATTAATATCAAAACCCCTCATGAAACGCTTCCGTGTCAAATTATGACGTCTTGATGACGTCATTGAACACTTTTTGTCTGATGTTGGAGGATGAATTCCTTTCTACTCTATTATGATCATGGTATATTAAAGTCAATACCGTATTGTTTTCTTACTACATATCAATAGTAGGTTATAAACACATGATCGTCCCATGTCAGGAACAGCTATACTGTAACAAGCTGAGTTAACTTTTATTTAGCAAAGTCGGATCGAAATCTCCTTAACGTTGCGTATTGGCCACGAATCACTATCAATCAAATTAATTTTGTTTGATTAGACCCATGTAACATTTTATAATCTCCGTAATTTTGTGGACACGTGTCTCAAACGATATCCATTATTTGCATTCGACCTGTGTTGTTTAACAAGCTGTCTTAAGCGTTCATGTGCAATAATATTTGGATCTAATAATCGGTAATGTAGCGTTATGTTTGACATGATATGCTATGTCGAGTGCTGTCAGCTCGTATTGACGTATAACTAGCTAATTTTAAATATTGTGAGATTATTATTCTGTAATAAATATAAGAGGGCCTGACGTTTTGATCCTGGCAAAATCGTTGAAAAGGCAAAATTGACAGAATACGTGAGTCAAAATATTCAGGTCCCGATTTCACCGATTATTTAAAACCAGTATAAACATAATACGTTTAATGACATGCATACCAAGAACACAGTGCTAGCAATAACCTCATTTTTGTTTTATTCAAATTGGTTATTCTAAACGGGAGATATGTGCTTTTCCCCAAATTCTATGAAATTAAATCTGTTCCAACTTCCATGTTACCACCATGAAAGAAATTGCCGAATGGGGCGCAAGTTAAACAGGTTTAATGAAGTTGAACTGAGCTTATTGAATCCAGTTCCAGAACATTACACACATGTCACACGTGACAAATATAGCCTTCTTTTATTGGGATAAGTGCAATAAAAATGTTATGACAAAGTTATTTTACTAATATTTTAGTAATCCAAGCGTACTCCCGCGATTATGTCCACACGCACTCGTCACGTATACGATACAGTCGGATACACAGTGCGTTAGTTACCTTCATACGCGCCCGCGTCCTTGTATTTATCCGATGCAGTAAAGGCGGCTTCGAAAATTTAGAACTGATCAAACTATAGCTTTGTTATATTACTCTATTACTCCCCTATTTATCCTTCTGTCACTTTGTCGATCTATTGTCTTGTCATGTCCTGCCCTCTGTTTTACTGTCTATATATTGTATGTATGTTGTATACTGTTATTTTGGCCAGGATCGAAAAGACAGGTCCTCCCATGTGTATTACATTTACTTACACAGGTCGATTAGAGTATCTTTGTCATTATATTATTAGTCTGTCAAAAATAACCCGTACAGTTTTATGAATAGTTCTGAACGGTGATATCCCTCACGATCACACTTCATTCTGTTACGTAGAAAATATCCAATCATTAGTAACCTTTTTTCACACATAGACATATCGATATTTATTTTATTTTTTGAGATTATTGTTTCTCACAACAGTAAATAAACTTACCTCTGGGATAGCTTTCTGGCAGCAACTCGCTTGCCTTTCGTCAGCCCCAATAACACATATCGAGTTATGCCCTACTCATCTTAGTGAGCTTAACCCGCAACCAGAACATCACGAAGTTACGATATGTATCTTGTTTAAATTCATTTAATTTCGCAATGAGGACAGCCAGGTAACCCAACCAGGCCAACCGGCATGCCTTAAAGTGAGAGAAAAATAAAAACTCACTAATATACCTGTCATTTTGACTCGGTTATTGTTCTAAAAGCTTTTCTTCAACATTATTTTTCAAATATATATATCTAATGTCTGTAAGTGATTTTGTCTTATGATATCATTTTAATATGTATGCAATTATTCTACATCGACCACCACAATAGCTGTCTCCCTTGCTCAGCAACCATGTGATCTACGGGTCAAAAAGTATCCTTTTCAAAGGGCAAAAAGAGGATTTATCTGAGAGTTGACCTTTATTTTTCTTCTGTACAAAGAAAAGCTCCATATCCTAAAGCAATGATTGAAATAGCGTGGAAGCTGTTTTATCTCTCACAAAGCCATTTCACACTCAAACCTGTCAAAGAGCGATGTTTCGTCAATCCAATTCTAAGATAGCTTCAAGATTCGGTATGTCTTCAAAATGATCATCATCAACTGCCAATAGTGTTTTCAAATCACAGAGGAAGACAGTGCAGTAGAGGCTTTATTATTGCGCAATACCCCCAACAGGCATTTCTCCTATATCTTTGCTAACCTATTTCCATCGGATAGACCATTGGTAATCTGACCAACAGATAAACATCGAATGTTTCATGGGAAATTGCTGGGATCATGAAAGTCAATGTTAGAGATACCTACGGAAAAAAGTGTACTTAAGGTTCCCAGATGAGTGTCGCTCGATACTGGTACATGTAATCTGCCAGGATCGCTCGAAACTGGTACATCACTATCTATTGTTCCGGTATCGGTCGATACTGGCACTTGTTATATATTCCAGTATTTCCCGATACTGGAACGGTTTTATTCCAGTATATCTCGATACAGGAGCAAATTGAGTGTCCCAGTATTTCCTATAATACAAGACCGGTTTTTTTTTCCAGTATCGCCCGAAACTGGAACATGTATATCGTTTTAGTATTGGTCGGTAGAACATGATTCCAGCATTCATTATTTACAGATTGCGCTCCGCAATTCGTCAGCGTCCGATTGGTTTTTCGAGACCTCAAATTAATCGGTATTTGAATCGTACGTTGTCATATTGATTAAATGTTAGAATGGATCTATATACCTATTTCAACGGTAGTGTAGCAAGCTAGGTACAATGTATTTACATTGTGACGCGTTAAATAAGCCAAGAAAAAAATATCAGTATAATCCTAAATAGTAGACAAATAGATAGCTGATTTATATAAATGTCGGTAGACCTTCATAGCGTGCGAATGGTCAAGTAGCATTTTGACTTCATCGTTAGGAATTGCTGCACTGTTTGTCAAATCGACCTACTGAAAGCTGACTCCGTGACCTGCTTCTAAAGGAGCGGGACTGCCATGAAGACGATTCGGGTTCAATGTTTATATCATAAAATAACATTGCAGTTGATTAAGGGGACGATAATTATTATCACTATTATTTCCCACGCATTTTTTCTCAAGAATGGACACACCCTGTTCAATGCTGGATAGTCCTAAGATAGATGAAAGGGAAACCCTTCCCAGTACACTGAAAACCTAAACTAATCAGCCTGACTAACTTGAAGCTAGTCCACATGGTGCCCATCTTGACTAGCTTTAGCCTAGTCCAGCATTGCTGGACTAGCTTTTCGTTAGTCGCTCGACTAGCTTGATTTTAGTCCGTCCTAAGCTGGACTAGTTTAGGCTAGTCGCTCGACTAGCTTTGAGATAGTCCATATGGTGCCTATCTTGAGCCTAGTCCAGCATTGCTGGACGTTAGTCGCTCGACTCGACTAGTTTGATGTTAGTTCGTCCAAAGCTGGACTAGTTTAGGCTAGTCGCTCGACTAGCTTAAAGTTAGCCCTGATGGTGTCCATCTTGACTAGCTTTAGCCTAGTCCATCGTTGCTTGCTTTACGTAAGTCGCTCGACTAGCTTTTATTCTTTGACCATTACCTCGTAGCAATGGTTGTATGTAATGTTAGCAGAATATGATATCATAGGTGTTTATTTCCGATAAATGCAATTTTGCGATGGACAGAGAATATCAATCTATGATTCGGAGTGAATAATTAATTTATTTTTGTTTAAATCTCATCACTCGGTGAGTAAGTAACATGAGAATTGGATAAATCACTCTCTATAGAGTGATTTTCCACTCTATTAGAGTGAATATAATTTCCCTCCTGTGTTAGAGTATTTTTGTTCTCACTCTTTTACTTTTAGAGAGTATATAGTCAGCATGAAGAAGACTTAAACAATTACGTGGGGTTAGTGATAAGTCTACCTGTATCATATACAAAATTAAAGCTGATATAAAGAACATGTCCATAGAAATAAACACATATTTACATTGGTCTCAGTACATTTCGAGAAAAAACACAATTACTGTGATTGCAACAACAGCCACACAAATAACATAAATCAAAGATGTAAATTATTCTTTTTCTATCATTTATTGAATATTAAATACAACAACCACCCATATGTTTTACATTTTGAATGTTATAGAATAATTAATTTCAATATTCTGGTCGAGGAATTTATATCGAGAACGAGAAGCGATGCCGAAACTGAGAGTTCCAATGCTCTATGAAGAATCCATATCAATCATATCGTTAGAATCTCGTTTACCAGTAAACCCAGAGTTCAAAGGATCCATCATGTTGTTAAAACCCCGTTTACCCGCGAAACCAGAGTTCAAAGGATCCATCATGTTATTAAAATCCCGTTTACCAGAGAAACCAGAGTTCAAAGGATCCATCATGCTGTTAAAACCCCGTTTACCCGCGAAACCCGAGTTCAAAGGATCCATCATGTTGTTAAAACCTCGTTTACCTGCGAAACCCGAGTTCAAAGGATCCATCATGCTGTTAAAACCCCGTTTACCAGCGAAACCCGAGTTCAAAGGATCCATCATGTTGTTAAAACCCCGTTTACCAGCGAAACCCGAGTTCAAAGGATCCATCATGTTGTTAAAACCCCGTTTACCCGTGAAACCCGAGTTCAAAGGATCCATCATGCTGTTAAAACCCCGTTTACCCGCGAAACCCGAGTTCAAAGGATCCATCATGCTGTTAAAACCCCGTTTACCCGCGAAACCAGAGTTCAAAGGATCCATCATGTTGTTAAAACCCCGTTTACCCGCGAAACCCGAGTTCAAAGGATCCATCATGTTGCTAAAACCTCGTTTACCCGCGAAACCAGAGTTCAATGGGTCCATCATGTTGTTAAAACCCCGTTTACCGGCGTATCCTGCGTTCAACGGGTCCATAAAGTTGCTAAAACGCCGTTTATCCGACGAATCGCGGGTTTCATACAAATATCCATACTCCCCTGGTGAACGAGCAAAGACGGTCATAAAGGGATCTTGAACGAAATTAAACCTCCTTTTTCGCTCCTCTTCCTGCTGATTCATCATTTCCTGTTCTTGAAAATCAAGCGCCTAGAAACGAAAAAATAACAAAACAATAAAATATGATATCGTTAAAACCAATCATTGCGTACACGGATACGTGTAAATATAACAAAACAGTACAGGATGTATGAAGAGCTTTGTTGCAAAAGGGCCACCAGACCACTACAACATGTTACTCATTTTGCATTATTGAATTTGCATTGACAAGTCCATGGAACTAATCAAATGATTGTAGGGGTGTGTTCATTACTGTTTCTGTATGACTTGGATTAGTGCATCCATGCGTACCAATTGAGGTACCAACAATACAAGCCACATTCCACATAATAAATAGCCATCCATTCAATAATGCAAATGAGTAACATGTAAAAGTGGATGTAGGCCCTTTTGCAACACAGCTCTTCATATACTGCGCTCCGCAATGCTTTCCTATGAGTTACCTTGTACAGTAACTCCTATTAACACAATTCGTGATTATATAAAAGTAGTTTTGCTTTCCTATGATAAAATCTTCCATCCCACGATTTACCTTGCAACTCATATTACCACAATTCGTGATTATATAAAACTGATGTTGCTTTCCTATGAGGAAATAGCTTTGGAAGATCGTCTATACCTCGAGTTACCTTGGAACTCATATTACCAAAATTCGTAATTATATACGAGGGTCTATCAATAAGTTCTACCTCCTCCTTTTCCATATCCTAATATGAATGTCCGCCTGATGACCTTGTCATGATTAAAACTGTGATTCATGGCTACACATGTAAAGTAAATAATATTGATATATGTTTCACTTTTGTTTTGATTTGGTCAAGCCAAGAGAGAGATTGTGGACAACGGAAACGGAAATTACTGTTTTTTGTTTTTTCTCCATATTGTATGGTAGATATAAGGGCACGATTTAGATACTGACAACGGAAAACAATGGATGACATCTAGATATAATACGGTATTATCATGTATGAATAACATTGTAAGCAATAGTATAATATCAACTCGAATATATTGCTGCTATGACTTTAGCATACCGGAATATAATTGCTAATCAGTCTATTCGTTGTTACGATTCATGCCACAGCGATGCCTCGTATATTATTATCTTTAGCATGATAGTCATTTTTTGAGTTTTCATATATAGGCAATCTTCAAAACAGTCAATCAGATAGTCAATAGTAGAAAAATCATCTTGGAGAGACTTGGAATCCCTCCATTTAGTCCTATATATTGAAGATCTCTCAGTTTGTATGAAAATAAAATATGACTTTTGCCGTGTTACCTATACGGAAGGGTTAAGCTTGATGGTTGTCCTGATCTAGTTGTGGCTAATCAGACATATTTTCGTATCAAATTAGTCACTGTTTGCGCTTATAGTCTGTTAAAGAGATATCTGAACCTTAGAACGTTTATACTTGACCGATAAGTACGTTTTGTCTCTTAGAATTGGTGACATGATGAGCACTTTAGAGATATTTTGCTGTTTTTCATCCGTTTTCGTCACACTAAAATGCACATTCGGTTTTCACTGCATCTCCAAGAAAGTACAACCAGTACTCAGACCAATTTACTATATATTTGTAGCTGTTATTCAGAGCTACAATTGTGGAATATTTCATAAGACTGACATATGATGGCAAAGTTATGAGAAAGGAGGTAGAACTTATTGAATGACCCTCGTAAAACTGGTTTTCATCGTATGTCAATTTTAAAGTCATATATTTCTGATTAAATGTTTCTACATATGCTTTTTGTATTTCTGACACTGAAATCCCGCCTCTTAGATCAAATGCACAATGTTTAAGTACACAGGTTGTCTCAAAAAGATTACAACGCACTTTTTAGAGCACTTCCATCCAAGCTTGTCTGTTATACAGATTTTCATTTGCACGGGTGGTTACTTTACTCATTTTCTTTTCTATTAGCCAGCACTGTTGAATCTCTGTGATGAATGTATTTCTTCATATCATAAGAGTACTACATGTAAGTGATAATCGATAGTGACATTTATAACAACAACAAAACAAAAACAATACCACTCATTGTAAGGAGAGAGATTAGGACTGCTTCTTTTAATCTAAAAATATTTATAAAGTCTTGAAAAAGTGAATAAGATGGTTGAATTGGAGTTCAGGCTATACTAACAGCTATAGTGCCTAAAACGTACCATGGTGTGATTCACGTGTAAAAAATGAAACCCCCCTCCCCCAACAAAAATGGTACATTGTTACAGACACTGACTGTTAGATCTAATCTGGAGGTTTTTACAAGATCAGGTGAATAAACCAAACATGATAACAATATTTCATTAAAATGGATTAGGAGATTTGTCTTAATTCAAATTATAACGGTATGGCTTAAGTTAAGATTTAAAATGCCCGTGTCCTAAATGATCATTTTAAATGAGCTAATTTTGTACAAATGGTTGGTCAGCAATAGTCAGATCAAGAAAGGGCACGTTAGTTTATTTAAAAACAAACAAACAGAGAACATGGAAAAAGGTAATGAATGTCATCTTTGATAGTAGTATTGATTTATTTTTTGTGCTGTCGGAATCACTCAAAATTAGAGCAAACTCGGATGGAAGTGTTCTTTGACTTCTTTTACGTACTCGTTCATTTCTCCGTGATTAATCCAACGGTTAAATATTTGAAATATAATTATCACTATTATTGTAAATAGAGACGTCATTTAAAGCATTTATGCACAACTATAAGAAAGCATTTTCGTTTGTATACAATATCGTACTTATTTTATCTAGCGAATAATAATCGATTATTGCAGGTCTACCCTGCATTATTCATCTCCGTCTTTGACCGCTTGGAATGTAAACGCACCTGTTGAAACAACCTGCTATAATAGTTTATTCGCGTAGCGTCAACTGTGCAAACAGGTGGTTATCGCTATCTGCGGTATGTCTACATCCATATGACTTGTAAAGTATACAGTTGAGCATTGTTACGAATACAGACAGACAGAGACAGCTGCAAAAACTTGACTCGTACATTCCTGGTAACACTTTGTACTTAAAATGTATGACGTTTTTTGTTGATTCGTCGCAAAGTGTAAATATTAATTACACCTGCTTCAAATGATGTTTTTTATACATCTTTGTTTGGTAATGTTATTAGGAGTTACTTTACATGCTCTATTACTGTCAGGATGTCCCCAAAATAGCTACAATCGTAAGACTAAGATCTTGCTCCAAACAAAACTGCGCGTGAGATTCCGTTTGATATAACGTTAGAGCTTAGCTTATGACGTCTGTGCTTACATTTAAGTTATTACCACTATACATTGTATAATATAAATAGAACATCATTCATAAAAAGAAAAAGAATGGGTCCGATTTGCATTCATTGCGAACTCGAAATATGAATGAGTGAAATACATTTGGAATTGAATTTTTTGGTAATACTGTACAGGGTGAACCACAAAGAACGGGTATCTTTTCCAAAGGCTCCACAAAGTCATGCATATTCAGTAGGATTGGTAGAGCTAAAGCACCCCAAACTTGTGGCTCAATTCAAAAAGTTAATTTAAAAAAAATTGCGTTATCATGTTATACCGGGGTTCAACACCCCGCCGGTGAATGTCCTTGCTTATTTTTCGTTGGGACGTTCTCCGGTGTTTGTTAATATTTTTTGTTATATTGTCTATTGTAAAACACCGGTTGGTAA
Source organism: Ophiura sarsii (assembly GCA_035610835.1). Classification (NCBI taxonomy): domain Eukaryota; kingdom Metazoa; phylum Echinodermata; class Ophiuroidea; order Amphilepidida; family Ophiuridae; genus Ophiura; species Ophiura sarsii. Next base: position 47,678,611 of record CM069446.1, read on the forward strand.
ACTGCTTTATATTATATTATATATAATATAAAATAATATGTTATGCTAATTTAAGTAAAGCCCCCGATTTTAAAGCCAATCCACTGAATGGTCAAATTAACAAACCATTCTTTAACTGTTTCCAATGAGGCTCGCTCTCTTAAATCAACGTAGCTGTCTCTTTTCATATTTTTCTTTAATTCCGGCTTTTCTTTACTCATATTACAACATCGTATATCAAATTAGTTATATTTATTTCCACTCATTTTAAGATTTCGTATCCAAGATTCATGTGCCTTTTCAATATTTTCATCTCTGAATCAGCCAGCCAACAATACCATATGTATGTGTTATTGCCATCCCGTGGATTGGCTTTAAAATACCGGAGACACAGTCCCCTGGGGCCATAGTCCACCCTGTACAGTAAAGTGCACATGTAGGTTGTTATGTGGCACTCATTTCTACACGCAACACTAGTTTTACGCTCCATTCCGTGTATATTTGTGGATGCCGGACTATGGCACCAGGGGGCAGGGCTCCTTTCACATCAGGTTATATACACACTAAAAACGACGGGGTCAAAATATTGACCCTCTTACGGGGTCAGTTTTATTTAACCCGATTCGTGGTTAAATCAACCACTGTTGGGGTCATTTGGCATCATATTGAAATGACCCCTAAAAGGGTCATATTTAAATGACCCTAAATATAGTCATGAATGACCTAGTCATTAAAGACCCTAAATATATATGACCCTAAATATAGTCATTTTCAACCACGTTCCTGGGTCATTTGCTAATCGGGATATACCGTTATCAAAATGACCCCTGAATATGGTCATTTTTTGACCCTACACTGCAAAAACTCCGGTGTTAAACTACAACACTGAGCCGGTGTTACGCTCCTGGTGTTAATGTTGGTGTTAGGTCAACACCATCGGAATAACTGATGTAACACTTCTCATGGTGTTAAATTTCTTGTGTTAAACTTGGTGTAAGAATAACTCCCATGGGTGTCACTATTCCACACATGCGCACGGGGGTGGGTTATATTGGTTTTTTAACACTTTGGATTGTATATTTATATATTTGATCTAGTGATTCGATCTGCAACATGCACCATTCCATAATTAAATGGCAAGTAAGAACATTAATTCACAAAAACGTTCAAGTTTTAATAAATTTGAACTGTTGAACAGTGAAATATGTTATTCGTGGTTAAATCAACCACTGTCGGGGTCATTTGGCATCATATTGAAATGACCCCTAAAAGGGTCATATTTAAATGACCCTAAATATAGTCATGAATGACCCTAGTCATGAATGACCCTAAATATATATGACCCTAAATATAGTCATTTTCAACCACGTTCCGGGGTCATTTGCTAATCGGGATATACCGTTATCAAAATGACCCCTGAATATGGTCATTTTTTGACCCTAATATAGTCAGAGAGAAAAAGAGAAATATAGTCATTTGACCCCAAGGATAGTCATTTTTAACCACAATTTGGGTGAAATTTTTGACTAGATCACCGGGGTCAAATTTGACCCTTTTTTAGTCGGTGCATAGTTGACTCCGTAAGCGGGGTTAAAAATGACCCTTTTGTGGTTGAATTTTGACCACGTATTTTTAAGATTTTTTAGTGTGTACTAATATTGATGTAACATCATGACGCAACGTCGAATTCAAAAAATAGTGTTTGAGTGAAAGCAAAAATAATGTGGTCTTCTTATAATAATATTATTGGTTTTAAATAATGCTGGCCTGACTTGTCTAAAACATTTGTCTTTCTGACTTACGCTGTATAACTTTACAACCAAGTACCGCTTGAAAGTTGTCTTTTTCTTTCCTTTTAACATTCGTTTTAGAGAAAAGAGTCTGTTGCCAGCTTATCTCCTCGTCATCTCGTCATGTCCCCTGTGCTTCCGTCAATTATTAGCTGACTGTCCGGAAACAAACCACAGTGTATGAGGAAATCCAGCAAATAATTTGATTTAAAAACGAAACTCAATAAAAATAACCCTCTTTACACCAACTCGTATCTGTACGTCAGATCTTAACACTTTCCATGAGGCAGGAGGAGTCTGCAGACTACATTCCAAAATGTCACAAAATGTTTCAAAATTGTCATAATTGTTGAATTTCATTACCATAATTAGAATCACCGTGAGAAATGCATTGAAATAAGTACAACTATGCCTAGTATTGGTTCACTAATCCTTGAGATAGACCTTTAAAGTTGGGAAAGGTTTCTGAAAATCTGTTTTGTATATGGTAAAACGAATAACCGCGTGGAAAGTGTTAACTCTTGTCGTTGTCGTCTCTGTCGGGACTAAGCTATTACTTGTGTACACATTATTGCGAAATGTCATCTTGATTAACGTTGTAGTAGTAGATCCTATTATCTCTATATCGGAAAGTAATTTTGAGTCTATTCATCCTTATTGGTATTAAAGCGCTAATTAAACTATATTTATGGTGATGTGATTCCTTATTAGTTACAATTCACAAAGTCTAGTTGTTTCCCTGGAAATTGGAAATGAAAAGTATCATATTCTTCCTGTTGTTAAAGTACATTCAATCTGTTAACATTCATCATGAAGACTTTTGGTTTCTTTTAACAAAGTTTCACTTCTCCAGTTAAGATTCGGATTGAGAGAATCTGAAAATTATACCACGGTAAAAAAAAGAATGCCTGTGAAGTAAATGAATCTATCATGTCTTTGGTTATTTTAGGTGTCACAAGACCATTCAGTGGACCGATAGTATTTCCAACGGGTTTGGAGATTGGAGAAGATTGAAGAAAATTGCCAATTTGCTGACAAAAGCGCGCTAAATTTACAAAATCATCAAATGCGCATATAACTGATTTTATACTAATTTGGTCATAACAACAGAGGTCCATTTTGATTTGTAACGGCGAGTCGGTTCCTCCCTTTTGTTACCGTATTAAACGACTTATAATCTATCCGTGCAATTCCTTCGGCGGACGAAAGATAAATGACGTAGGTACAGTGGTGTTTTTATCATTGTTTATTGCAACATTGTATGTTGATTCAATAGTCAATGGTGAGACAAAATCAGCACTTTGGTTTAGCTAACATTGTTTATAATATTTCTATGTTGCTGCTTTAAATGTGTTTGATATTGATTGACGATGTCTTGATATTTGCTAATTTGGTGCCGATCGAGAGGAAGATACGCTCTGAATATATTAAGAGCATATTGGTTTGGCTTTATTGTCTTAGAGAGAAAACCAGGCAATAAGATAAGCCAGACGCCATCACAAGAGACAATTTAACCCGCCATGACTATACGGAGTGGTTCGATGTTAATATTTCTCAGCTTTTGATTATCATAATTGAGTAGATATTGCGTGATTAATTGTATACCCGATTAAGACTATCCTTAAAATTGCACTAATAATACTTATTATAGGTCAATAAATAAATGTGTTGTTTCGAGAGAATTTGGAACAATCAATGCATGCGCTCTGTGCATTATTTCTAGAAACAAAATATACGCGTGTATTGAAATAATTCGTACTCGTAACACGACACTATACCAAATAAAAATCACAATTTTGTGCGTACTTCTAATTTCTTAAATAATTTATATAAACATGTTATCAAGTTTGCTAACACCCGCAGCAAATATCGGCCAACCCGTGCTCCATGAAAATAAATGAAAATAAAGCGCGTGATGCGCGGACGGTGCGACGCGGACCACGCGTAGTGCAATTAGCCTTTTTAATGCACTCCGCGTATGTTAGTTTCCTGCTTTGTGGTTGTTTCGATACTACTTAGGCCAAAAAAGAAGAAAGTCTCCGAAACATTGTGCAAAAAAGCTAAGCGCTGTACGATTTGTTGTGATTCTTTTTTTTAGCAAAAAGGCATTCAGGTATGCGATTTTTTGTTGTTGCTAATCCAACCTAACAGAAAACTTTTTAAAACTTTTTTTAAAAATCCCCCCCCCCCCAAAAAAAAAAGTTTTTTAGCCCCAGGGCATAGACCTACGCGCCGTAGCTCATTTCACATACCAATGCGGGCGGGCTTCTGACACGGATCTTCTTCTTTGTTTGGCCTTATGTGTATGAATAATAATAAAACCATGCTTATAACGCAAGTAAGTCTCTATGCGCTTTAATAAATACAACAGAAAGCAACATCAAAACGAAATTAAGCATTACAATTAAATAGGTGAGTTTTTGGCAATGAATTAAACTGTTTTGGATGATATGGTACATTGTTTCAAAGTATACAAAATAGTTATAAGAGTACGTTGTCCCCTTCTTGAGTCGCAGTGCTTTTTAATTGCAGTTCCATACAATCATATTCAGAAAATTGATGATGTTGTGGACAGACAGATACTTTTGTCTTTCTGCCGGTAATTCATAATTCAAGGGCATTTTTGTAATATTCACAATACTGAAAATCAAATTAGACATTGATTTACACACCATCTTTATTGAATACTATTAATAACGAGATGGTTTGGTGTTCTGTAGACATATTGTTTCCTATTGAGAAATGTCCATCTTCGGTGCATGTCAGTGATCTATCTGTTCTTAAACTCTATCCAATACAATATATGTCTACCCATATCCTCAATTCTATACATTATTCTACGTCACCAGGCTCTTCGTAAATTGATGAGAATTATATTGGCTTAACGTCGGTGATATCATTTATAGTGACTTTTTGTTTTGATCATAACTTAAAAATAAGTGTCTGAATAGAACAATTCAAACGACAAAAATAAAGTTAGAAATGATCGACTACGAAAAAAGTAGTCAAATAACACTTTGATCCAAGTTTGCTCATACTGAGTGATCCAGACAGCACATACAAGTAGCCTGAACTCCAATTCAACCATCTTATTCACTTTTTCAAGAGATTTTATAATTATTTTTAGATTAAAAGAGTCAATCATAATCGTTCGCCTTGCGAAAGTGCAATGAGTTGTATTGTTTTTGTTTTGTGGTTGTTATGAATTTCACGATTTGTTGTTACTCAATACCCAAATGAAATGATTACGTAGTGACTTTTAGTCAGTGGTATTACATAGTGACGTATGAGTGGTGGTATATATCAAAGTGACGTACGGTAACATTTAGTCGTTTTTTTGTAATGGATTGGCTCGTAGACAAAAATTGATTAGTTAATTGGAAATAAAGATATGGATTACTATTAGCTGTGTAAATATGGTAATAAAAAAGGTTTAACATAGTGACGCACACATTATACGTCACTATGTAATACCATTGACAACATATGTCATTTGTTTATACAGATATTCCGATTTTCCGATAAGAACATGGAGATGTTTTGTTTAATGCCAGGCATTGGATTTTGGTTTCAATAATGTGAAAGCACGGATATAACTTCAGCTGGTTTCATATAACTTTTAAACGTTTAAATTCAAATTTAGTTAATCTTATTTACGCTTCAATCTATAGTTTCATTGGATGTATATTCGCCTAACTTAGATAATATTTGGTGAGCTATTGAAATGTTTGACTGGTTTCCATGAAAATCGAATTGATCGTAAGATATTCATAAGTTAGACTAGTGAAGTGTAAAGTCCCCATTACGGAATAAAGCTGTAAAATCCTCTAATACGTAAATAGAAGAATGTGTGTTAGGTTAATTCCGTGCTGTCTTACACCAAGGATAGACCAAACTTGATGGGTTTACAGCAATATATCTACCATAATTTCAATATAACATTAAAGCTGACACATTTTTAACAAATTCAAAGGGTGTCCTACCTCGTCTCCTTCAAATGGCCCGACTTCATCATCAGCATAGCAGAAGACAGCTCCTACAAGTACCACAAATACCAATGTCAGCCGGAAGAATTTACACATTGTGTAACTACAATGGTGACGTCGTGTCCCTACAGTACGAGTGATTCTGATCTCTTTATGGTCGTATGGCCTAAATTTTAAAGATACAACGTCTTATAAGACTCAACTACAAAGACACAACGTCTTATGAGCCCATCAATCCAATCAAAACTTCTTTAGTCGTGTTGTAAATTAACATTCTATGAATCTGTAACAAGTTTGCACCTTTATTACGTAAGCAAGGTAATAGATATTATTCACGATATGCGTATTGTATGACAAAAGGTGTAAAAACGTCATCGAATGTTTGTGTGAACTGCATTAACAGCGCTAAATTACACAAAAACGGGCGTGTCTCATTATTTTTGTCCTCCAAGCAAGACTTTTAAATCATTACTTTTCTTCACAGCATATTTTACATTCACACAAGTCCATACATGTCTTAGGTGTTGCAGTTTAAATATCATTGTTAATTTGTATCGAAATATAATAATTAAAAAAAATTCAGAGGTATTGACCTTCCGGAATATTATCGCTACTCTGAGTTTCATGGACAATCCCATACGGTCATTTTGTACAATCAGGCGAATAGACGTCTCTCTGATCGCAGGCCTTTGACCCATTGAAAATGAGAATACACAATCAATGGTGTTAAAACTTGTGGTCAGAGCAACATTATATTTCAAAAGAGGTCAATACACATTAAGATATCAAAAGATAATCAAAAAGTGCTCAACTGATAAATCAGGAGCGTAATAATTATTCACAACCGTTTCTGGTTAGACTAGCCATTGGACAAAGTGCTCAATACCGTAAACGGTAAATATAATAATTACATATATGAGTTCATACCCTTACTGACCAACCTAAGAAATAACCACGTGATCGTACTGTAATATTGTCATGTCACATTAATATGTCATATAACGACAAGTGTTTTGTTACTTTTTCACGTAGATCATTCAACATATTGGGTATCAAATTAAACATTGGGGCATCTGCTGAATTTAAAGTCGATTGATATGTGGATGGGAAAGAAAAGGCGAAATCTTAAAAGTTCCGGAGCAATGACATGTTAGTTTAAGACATTTGAGGTACAGTTCTACAATGTTAGAAAAAAGGGTTCGAACACTGTGTATAGTGTAATGTAAAGTGATCCCCCTTCCTCTTGAACAATGTTGAATTCCACAATTTGCCCACCATCAGCACAGGGCCTCGCAACATTGATCGGTGGGGAAGGGGAGGGATATGAGTAAGGGGATGCTTCAAGCTACCAGAAACAAGTTTCGATGTTCACGTGAATTAAATAGCGTGGCTGTTATGGTCCAATAAGCATGGCAATTAGGGTCAGTGTTCGACCACCTTTTTCTATGATTGTAGCTTACTGGTTGGTGTTTTCGACAAACTTCAGAATAAGGAAAAACAATAAATGGGCCGTGTTCTCGTACGTATCTAAGGCTAACACAAAAGATTGTTTGCTTTTTTATTAAATAAACAAAAACGTTTTCAAGTCACGTATATGACCTTGATTGACCCCATGTGACTCCATGCTATGTCGATGTAATCTCTCTCTCTCTTTTTGTTAAACCTGTGAGGCATTTTAACAGATACAAACTGAATAGTGTTGGGACAATATGAGTATGTTGTGTACTTGGGTATCCCCCCCCCCCCGAAAAACACCTAAATGACCTCGATTGACCCATACATGACCCCTCATGTGACTCCATACCATGTCCATGTAACCCTATCTTGGTGTCTCAATTACTTAAGAAATATATATATTCATCTATTCTAAACAACAAAGACATAATTTTTGGAATGCTTTAACAGTTGAAAAATACATAAATTCAGTTATTTATCATTTAACACAGCATAATGTGATATACAAAATAGAATGAATATTTGAAGAAAAAAAGAAAATATTTGGAAATTCAAGCGCTCTTTTAGTTCACATGCAGGTGATCTGGAAAGGAAAGTCGTAAACCTGTACATCAAAGCTATGGAGATGCATTCAAAACCTGTGTGTTATCATAGCCATCATATATATATATATATAATATACATACATACATCATCTTTTATTACCACATGCACCAAGTCACCTGCATACGAACTGAAGCAGTATTTTATTACACTTTTGGACAGCATCTATGGGCAAGCAACCATTTTTTGTGTGGCCTTAACGTGGTTCTAGCTAAACACGCGTTTTACTTTGACTTTAAACACATATTTTAACTAAAAGGGGGCTAAAAGTAAGTTCTCGAATTCTCGAAAAAACAAGCGTCTAACTTACTGAAAAGTGCATAACTTTTAACGTGGGTTTGGGGTTAGTTTAAGGCGCGTTTATCTTAACTCGTGCACCAATTATACGCTTTTAATGATTACTCAACCGTGCTCGGTGCAAGCTGACGTGCAGATCGTACAATCTTAAAAATACAGGTGCATTTGAAGAATTTTGTATTTATTAATGGGACCCATTTAGGCCACCACACAGTGAACGCACGACCATTCAGGGGACGAGATTTGCGGAGTTTGAAATCGGGTTTTGTTAAACACTTCGTTTAAGAGATAACCCCCGTTTAATTTATATACGAGATAGTTAGATTTAAATCTCAACATACGGCCCATGATGATGATACAGTTGGCCGTAAATGCTGAATTTTCGTTGGATTTATCGTTAACATGGATTTTGATTATATGACTTGCATGCATAATCTTATCATTGGATTTGCGTGAACGATCCCATGTCCGAAGACTGCCGAATTTTGATGTTATCAGCGTTTTAGTGTGTCAAGTAACAGTAACTTCTATTTAAAACGGTCGGTCCTGGTGCTTCGTTGTGGTTGTAATTAACTAATTTAATATTAAGGCTAGCTGACATGAAGGTAACTGATATCAAAATGTTAAGACAACAAATATTCTACATCGACGACAATTTCTGATGACTAATAATAAAAGGTGTTTCACTAATTATCGGGGTTGTCAATGATAGTTGGCGTCTGCCGCTGTCGTTGCCATCACACGTATGCACCCATGTGCCGCAATATTATGTTGCTGTCTTTTAAGCATTCTTTTCATCAATCAAGAAATCTTGAAACCTGAATACTATGAATTTCTTAAGTCATGCACAATTTACTATTTTTTCTTTCGTTTTCCAATAGTCCCAGCCTCTCTTGCTCATCTCTATGAAATGAAAAACCAATGGGAGAACAAATGAACTCAACTAAAAGCATGCTGAGAGGTGTGGATTGACAGGCTTATATTTATTCTAACTCTACCAGAATGTTCTCGATTTATTCCACTAGGAATCAGAGTACATTGGGAATCCCCGACTGGCATCAGATTAAGTACTCAAAAATCAATCAGGGTTTCATTCGAATATAGCTCGTGTAATCTGAATAGCTACAATGTTCAAGCGCACGGCTTATGCACCACAATGATGTTGGGTTCAGGAATTGTAGTTTGAGCTGCCCTGGGCATATCGCCCTCTAAATTACACCTTACCTTGTCATGTAAGTTGACATCACCGGCAAATTCAAACGCCGTTGTCTTTATGTTTAGAGTGATGGACAACAAATATGCTCATCACTCCAAAATTATAGCTCCTAAGTAAAAATATCAAAACAAAAAATTGACGATACATTTCTTCTCTTTAGCTCTACAAATTGTACGTTAAGATAAATGTATATTGACACAGATAAGTGTAAAAAACCAAAACAAAGTATGTTGTCATTAAGCATTTGCTTTTCTACGGACAGATTATTGATTAACATGACTATCAACAACTCACCAGTCGAAGGTAGGATAAATGCAACCCACTATTACACAGTCTTACTATCCAACGTGTTCAAAACCCAAAGTGCGAAAATGAAAACGTTTGTCTCGTTCGTTTGCACTTTGTCTCATAATTTTCTTTGTAGCGTTCTTAAATTATCAAAATAACCTCATTTTGTATGTGTTGTGCTCATACTTAGCCACGTTTTGAATGTGCCGAAGAACAGACACATTGTCTTTGCGTATACAAACACTAAGCAATGATATCCCATAGCAAACTCAATTTGCTGCAACTTACTTTTTATAACACTTCATAACTTTAATAGTATCCTCTCAATGATTACGAATGAGATGTCACATTACTATGAAGATATTCGCTCGCTTAATATATATCTCAGATTGTCGGTACAAATTTTAATATGTACCGACAATCTGAAATAAATATGGTAATGAAATTCAATAATTGGGACAGTTTTGAAACATTTTGTGCAATTTTGGAATGTCGTCTGCGTGGAAAGCGTTAAGAATGTTGAATTACCTTACATAAACGCACCTGGTCAGAAATTATTTGTGTCAGGTGTACTGTAATCAACCTAAGCACTTCTATATTATCGTGAGACATAACGTTAACAGCCCGACATGGATCATTTCACCCACCTGGTCTATTGGACAAAACTGGACAGAATACACAATCATGACAACGAAATTCAAACTATAGGTATAGAGATTTGCCAAAAGAGGGATATTTGCGAAGAACATGAACAAAATTGCGAAACAGTATTTTTCAATAATAAACAAATATACATTCATGTAATTACTTATATTATTTTATATTGGCTCCTTAGAGCTACATTTCTTGACAATGGGCGGATGTGATAACATTGTGTAAAACGTTATGCCACCTTTGACTAGATTAATCGTTCAGTCGTACACACACGGTCGCTATGCGGTGCAGACGGCCAAGGAATGCGCACAAAAAATATTTGATGGGCCTGCTTCGGAAAAAGTCTACCACTTGACGCATTTGTATATAATTCATGTGTGTGACGGATATGCACGCAGTACATCATGGTTACGCGATGGTAACTTAGTGCAAACTGGAAGTAAATGACGAAATTTTATGTAGGTCGCATATATTGTATCAAATTTGGAAAAAGTATACTTTAGGTCACAGATTCTAGACTGCACTGCTATTGTCCGATACTGGAATACCCGGTATCGTTCGACACCCAGAATCGTTCGATACTGGAACAACGTCAGTGTGCCAGCATCGTCAGATACTGGCACATATTAAATGTTACAGTATCGGGCGGTACTAGCACATATTAAATGTTCCAGTATCGAGTGTTACTGGAACACAGTTATGGGAAAAAGTGTACTTTATGTCCTAGATACTGGTATTCCAGTATTGTTCATTACTGGTACCTAAAAATTGCCCGTATCGCTCGATACTAGTACGATTATACTGTTCCAGTATCGATCGATACTGGAAAACCCAACTGTGTTCCAGTATTGAGCGATTCTGGAATGTTTTTATGTTCCAGTATCAGGCGATACTGGTCCATATGATTCCAGTGTGATTTGTCCCAGTATTAAACGATACCGGTACTTAATTGTATTCCAGTATCCCCGATACTGGAATCTCTTATCACTATTGGTAGCACATGTACAAGTATCGCCCGATACTGAAACATAAAAATGTCCCAGTATCGACCAATACTGGAACATTAAAATCGTACCAGTGTCGCGCGATACCGGCAACCTCTATGTTACAGTATTGGACGATACTGGTATACTAGTATCTGGGACCTAAACTACTCTTTTTCCGTAAACGAATAATTTGATTTGATTCAATAACCTGGGTACTAAAAGTGAGACAGGAAGCACTGATCCACACAAATCTGGCAGATTGTTATTGGTCATGAAATCTTCCATCTAACTTTTACGGTGAATAATCAATAAAGAATAAGTTAAATGTCATTTTTGACGACTATCCTTTCTCTCACGTAGCGTCTTGTTGCAATAGACCCAGGTAAAACAAATACTAGAGCAAAATCAGATTGAAGCTCGACATTTAACAATGAACGTTTTCCAAAGGTTACAATAGCTTGTTGTATAGTGCAATGCATTATGCATTATTATGATTAGCTGTGAAACGTCACACGGTTCCAAACTACTTTCGATTATCTGTGTCTTTAACAAGTTCGCTTTTCACTGACAATAAGTCTATTGTTATGAATCACAACAGCATTCAGTGCGTTGGTACTTTTCTTTTGTATCAACGTGATTCGTTAAAATCTGTTTCCATTGAATATAGTGACCATATTAAATCTCCATCATTAAGTTGCTGGTTAACCCAAATAATGTGAAATTCATGAAGCGCTGTAACTTTTGAACTATTAATGTGAAGTATAAAAACGTATATATTTTTGGAAAGGAAACGAGTCAGAGAATCTATTTCTGGTATCAAATGTCATTAAAAATGTTGATTTTTTTTAAAAATGTTGACCCCTCAAAATTGAAGTCTCAGACTTATTACCTTTCCAAAAATGTATAATTTTATATGCATGTAGTTCAAGAGTTACAACGCTTGATAAATCTCATAATATTTAAGTTAGCACCCCTCAAATAGGCAGTGACAATGGTATTTGTAGTGAAGTGTTTTTATTCAAGACTTCACCATCAATAACCACCTGAAAACACAATAGGTGCAATACACTACGGACACAGGTGCAATAAAAGTCACCAGATACTGGTATAAGATACTAGTATACCAGTATCGCATGATACTGGCACATGAAATTTGCCAGTATTGCTCAATACTGGTATAATATTGTGTTCCAGTATCGCCCGATACTGGAACATTTTATAGGGGCCAATATCGTCTGATACTGGAACACTGACTTTGTACTATACTGCAAATGTGGTTGGTCAAAAATTGACCAACATTTTGACCAACGTTTAGTCTTATATGAACAATCTAATTTGTTGGTCAAACTTTTGACCAACTGCTTTTGTTAAAAGTTTTAACCAACAAATGGTTAGAAATTAACCAACCCTGTTGGGCTAAATGTTTCAGCAATTGTTGGGCAAAGATAATGATTAAACAGTTGGGTAATATTGACCAACTGTTGGTTTTCTGTAAAACATTTGTTGGTCAATGTAATGAAATTATTTAACCATATATTGGGCACTCTTTTACTTAATGCCAACAGTTGGTCAAAATATTGCGTCTGGTTAGGGTTAGGATTTCCCGGGGGAGCACTGACATTGGAAAAGGGTATAGGTATGTGCCGCCCTGAAGACCCCCTTTTTCACCCTCTTCTGTTGTAAGTCACAATTATAATACATGATATGATTCCATCAAGAACGAGTTCAAGTATTCCGTGAATAATTTAGGCTAATTGCATACCTACAAAAAAATCCGGTACATTTCCTACGGTATTGACAGTAAGCTTACTATAACCATGATAACATTGGTAAGCTTACCGTCATGACCGTAGAAAATGAACATTTTTCAAGCCTGCAATTAGAAAATTATTCACGGAATTCTTGAACTCGTTCTTGATGAAATTATATCATGTATATAGCATAATAATTGTGACTTACCTTTGAAAGTGTCTATTATTTACGGTGGAGGGCCCCAAGTACCCCAGCAGACGCGATACCGACATGACTTCCACGTTTGCCGTTCTGATGATGAATGATTAATTCGCAAGCAAACGGTGGGAATGATGCCCACTAGTTTGCAGTGCGCATGATCGGTCGTCTTTGCCCAACAAATTTGACCAACAATTTTGATTTATTAAAAGTTCAACAGTTTTGACCAGAGTGTTGCGAGTTTTAGTCAAAATAAATGGGCAAAACAAAGGTTTACCCAACTGATGTGATGATATCGGTTTTGTTGGGTAAATCTTGACCAACAAATTAGATAAATGCTTTGCCCAACCGAATGTGTCAAAGATAATGACCAACACATTTGCAGTGTAGTATCGAACGATACCGGGTGTTCCAGTATGATACTAGTACTAACAGTCCATATGGGATCTAAAGCATACTAGTACAGGCCAGTATCTGGGACCTAAATTATATAATTTTTTTCTCCTAAAGAGCTGTTAAAACATTATCAACATGTCGTATTAAATCATATTTAGTTATGATTACATCATGACTTCCAGGCCGTATTGTTGAAGTAAAGATAACAAATTGCTTTTAGTCTGCAATAGACTTTTCCTTTGGGTAAACACATCAACAGATGTGAATACTTGGGTAAAACACTACCCTGGAACGAATTTCATGCAAAGTAAATTAATTATATTAGTATTGCAGTCAAGTTATGATGAATATGGATGGGCTTATAGACTAAAAGTCTTCCATTGGTGTCTGAGACGGGTCAAACTCGCTAGTCATAAGGGTCGCTACTCGCTAGTCATAAGGGTCACTAGTCATAAGGGTCGCTAGTCATAAACCATAACCCTAACCATAACCCTTACCCCAATCCTAACCCTAACCCTAGCCATACCCTACTCTAACCCTACACCTAAACCTAACCCTAAACCTACCCTAACTCTACCCTAAACCTAACCCTAACCATAAGATACTTTTATAACTAGCGCACTCGTGGTATAGGAAAATACACGTTATGACTAGCGACCCTTATGACTAGCGGGTAGACCCCTCTGAGACTACAGGTAAACAGGTAATGATACCTTGTTACCAGGAAGTGTACCATGTATTTTTAGTCGTAATTATTACTTAGATGTGGATGTTTCAAAATTACACAAAATAGCCCACCCAATAAATTATTTGCCGTAGGGGAATATGGGGCAACTGGACCGTGGGGCAAGTGGACCGAAATGAAGGATTTTGTAATTGTATGGGCATACTGCTTTCTTTTGATCAATACGACTTTTGTTGATACTTGGCATATATCTTTACCTTCTACAATCCAAAACATTTGGAACTTTAGGGTATTTACACATGTGATTTTTCTCCATATCTTTGAAGCTAACTCCTTGAGTGACTGATTGAAAATTCACAGATAGTATAGGTGATATATGAAGATGGGTTTAGATCATGTTTAATGTACTTTATATGATTGACAGATATGCAACAGTAAATATATACATGCAGTACAGTCGTCTTAAGATACTAGGTGCATATTGCATTTGATGGGTGCTATATTGTAGTGTGCTAGGGACTTTCCGAAATATGATTAAAACCATAGGTTGTGGTTGAAATGACCGTAAAATGGCGCATATTGCTAATTTGGGACATTGGTGGTTTGGATTTCCGATCAATATTATCATTTAAAGAATGCTTCAACTTAAATCATTATCACGGGTATTCATTTGGTAGAGTTATTAGTTCATGAATTTGCAAATAACAAAGTACACCATTTCTTACTTATCTAAAGACACTCGTCTACTTGTAGGACCCGAACGCCGTACTATTTGCGAATTCAAAGATACTCGATGGCTACAGAAAACTGCGTAATGTTTAAAAACTGAAATGCAGTTTAGTCTTTGTTTCTGAAATGTTTTGGAGTTATTGATTATTATGACAAATGGTGGTATGTTTTAAAACATTTTGGCGTAAAATGTATTACGTCACAGGCGTGTTTTAATAACGTTTCATCTCGACAAAGTGCTACGTCATTTGTTGGGGTAAGTGGACCGAAGGGGTGTGGGGCAACTGGACCGCCTGCAAAAACTTAATCAAAATTGTAAAATTCATTTTGAAAATGAGTTGTTAGTGTCAATAAAACATGACTCGGTATTGAAATGTGAATAGAATATGAAATAATTCACATTCTTTCAAGTTCTTAGACATTTTGGGGCATTTCGGGTCTAATACCACTATTTCTGATATTGAAGGATTACAATATGACATGAAATGGCTTTAGAATGGTTTAAAACCTCGGTATTATGAATTACATCTTTATTATATTTTGAATGGTGTCTGTAAAGGTATTTGCTATGACGAAATATCATGATTTATGTATTTTATCCACTGCTTTTTGTGTATATCAACCGTTGGGTCATCATTGTCATATTGACTAACTTCCCCTGTAACATGAAAAGCTGGCTAAATATCAAGATGGATTATTATAAGTACTAAATGATGATTATATGAAGTAAATAAAATCATTAAAGAAAGGGGTATATAGACAAATGTATGGGGCGTCTGAATATCACAACCATGTAACCATTTAACTAGGTTCATACCGTTTTATCTATAATAAACGTGCAGTCGAAAATTGCGCTTGCTTTGTACACCATTAGTATCACTGCTTTTTACACGTTAACCACGAAAACTGTATAAAACATGGGTTTCATGAGACCTGTATCATTTTTACACGTTAAATAATATGGAAATGAGTTTGTAAAGAAAATACTGCTTAGTTACCGTGTTGTCAATCAATGATTTCTGTGTATTCTAACCGTTGGAACATATAGGACCAGTTGCCCCAACGATGGGGTAACTGGACCGTGCCAAGTAAAGTTTTTAGTTAGTGGTAATTTGCCTTTTGTTTGGATATTTTTTAACATTGATTATATGATATATGGAAACAGTTACATGGGTGATATTTTCATAGCAATTCCATAAATATTTACATCAGCTTTAAGCTTTTATATCATGAAATATGCTTAACCGGTCCAGTTGCCCCATCCTCCCCTATTCTGTTTGTAAAAATAAATCAAATTATCTCTCCAGTTAATTGTTCTTATTTTTGTGATATGTACGCCATCATGAGTCTAACTTCTGTTGTCTGTCGTAACACTAGTACTTGATTCCCAATTGAATTCACCCCCTATTATCAAAATTGTTAATTCAAAAGGTGCCGCTGCAAATGCAATTTGCGTAGAACAATTACTTGGGAAAAACAAAGCTCGATTCCACACAATGCAATAGCTCATTTCATGCCTGTAATGGTAATAGAAATGTAATGGTACTCCAGCGAGTGACGAAACAGGCACTTCAATATAGCTCTGTTAAAAACAAGTCTGTGGGTTCTGAAATAAAAGACCTTAGTGTCGCAAGCACTTAAGTTGATATTCATATTACGGTAAGAAGTTAATGATATGATTATGATGCATTTAATATTGAAATTTTGTTTGTTGTTTGCAAATGCTTATTGAATTAGGATACATGCCTACACTTGACGGTTTTAAATATTATCAGTGTCATTTGAAGACTACAAAACAACTTCAAGACAATCATTTCAAAACAGGGCTTATGAACTTATCCCGCTAAGGCCTTACATTTTAATCTTTACGAATTCCATTTATTTCCTCTCACGTAATAGCACATCCAATCATGTAATTTCGAATACAAATTATGTAGTCTAATACAAAATGGACAGAAAGGTCTTTAGTCATTAACACTTCCACTTGTTTTATTTGAAATGACCGTACTGGGAAATATGCCGACAAAGGGAACACTAATTACCTTCTGATTAGTTTCGTGACTAAGAATAACTTACAACGCAGGAAGTTTGGAAAATCATTTGACTACCGTAATTGAAGTAGAATGTTGTGCGACTAGAAGATTTTAAATATTAACTTTGTACAAACTGTTTGCACATGAGTTGTGGATATTATGTTATATGCATGTTGTTGAGATTCTGTCACAAGTCTGTGGAAAACCTACGTAAGAATTTAAGGATGGCATCCAGATTCGTACGGATTGAAAACCGTAGATTCGTACGGATTGAAAACCGTAGATCGGAGAGGGTAAACGCACTGGCTGTCCGTTCACGGGAGTTGTTCAATGCATTCGCTAAGCATGGCTAAACACGTATTGTTTGGTCATTATTTAACCGCGTTACGTTTATCTACACTAAACTGTCCGTTTATCCCTGGGCCAGTGCGTTTACCCTCTCCGATCTACGGTTTTCAATCCGTACGAATCTGGATGCCATCCTTTACCTGTTATACTTTGATCATCGTTACTTCTGTACTCTATACCTCTATCTATCTCATTTTATTTTTAATAATTAATATTTATTTATTGTCATTACTTTTCCTCTGGGTAGGAGATTCTTCCTTATAATTTTATCAGCATGTATACTGATATTGGGTTTGATCATGATTTTAGGATTAATTTGGTTGTTTGTTGAGCTCCGTAGCTTTCGAGGTCATTACGACCCCTTTCATTCAGCGTAGTGTTTACGACCCTAAACCGAGACACCGGCTACGACCTACCCGCCATCTACGATGACCTGCTATCATGTGATCGCCCAAAAGGCGGTCATGTAAAAAACGGAGGGAAGTAAACAATGCGCTGAATGAAGGGGTCGCGGTGACCTCGAAAGCTACAGAGCTCAACAGACATGGTTCGAAAAAGGTATCTAAATTAATCCTATACTTTTATCATTTAGGACTTTATATAGCCGAATTTAAAGCGGTAATGACTATGTATATAGGTTACTGTCGTGTAGTGGTACCATGTAATTACCCGAAGTCCATTTTACGGATGTAAAACAATATTTTGATAGTGCTAACTTTACTCTTGACACGCGGCTATTATTTTGACTATATGCAAAACAGATTGTTTAGAAACCTTTCCTAACTGTCAAAGCCTTATCTCAAGAATTAATGAACCTTGCTTACTTGCTTTAAAAGGCATCCCGAAGGGACGGACTTCTGTGATGGCCTTCCACACTGGTCTTTCAAGCATGCATTTTTTCATGCCTAGTTAGTCCTGCAGGCGCGGATCCAGGGGGGGGGGGCGGAGGGGGGCGCGCGCCCCCCGGTAAAAAATCGACCCAAAAAAAAAAAAAAGAGAAAAGAGAGAGGGAGAGGAAAGGGGGAAGGGGAAGAGAAAGGGAGAAAGAGCCTTTAATTGATCGACGGATTGGTGAATAAAATAACGTTGTATGTCGTGATATACACGTAGGCCTATATAGGCGGCCGCCCCACTTTTTTGTAAAGAAAGAAAAAAAGAAGGGGAAAAAAAGAGAAGAAACGGAGGAAAGGGATTGCTTTTCATAAAATATTGGTCAAAAGTATACACTAGATCGCAGCAAATGAGTTCGAAAATTGAAAATGTTTCTACTTCTGAGCCCAGACTCCCCCCTGTTCGAGCTTTTAAACCATGTATATTTAAATCAAGAATATATATCAGTTATGCTCAACTTCTTTCGTGTATTGAAAAAAACCAAAATATTTATTGGAAATGAAGAGGTGGCTTTTCAATAAAATGTTGGTCAAAAGTATACACCAGATCGCACCAAATGATTTTTAAAATTGAATTTCTTTTTTACTTATGAGGGGGGCACATCCCCCCTCAGACTCCCCCTGTTCGACCTTTTAAACCTAATTCAAGAAAATATATCAGTAATATCCTCAACTTCTTTCGTGTATTGATGAAAAACAAAATATTTTATGGAAATGAAGAGGTGGCTTTTCAATAAAAATGTTGGTCAAAAGTATACACCAGATCGCACCAAATGAGTTCAAAAATTGAAAAAAATTCTACTTCTGAGGGGGGCACATCCCCCCTCAGACTCCCCCTGTTCGACCTTTTAAACCTAATTCAAGAAAATATATCAGTAATATCCTCAACTTCTTTCGTGTATTGATTAAAAACAAAATATTTTATGGAAATGAAGAGGTGGCTTTTCAATAAAATTTTGGTCAAAAGTATACACCAGATCGCACCAAATGAGTTCGAAAATTGAACAATTTTCTACTTCGGAGGGGGTACATCCCCCCTCAGACTCACCCCTGTCCGAGCAGAGCACGGAGGGCAGTGCTGCGCACCGCATTGGATAGTCCACCAACACAAAATTCAAGATTTTTCATCTTCTTTTCAGCCCCCCGGTAAATTCAATCTCTGGCTCCGCCCCTGTCCTGTATCCTCTGATAAAAGATTAATGAACCAATACTAGGCATGATTGTACTTACGTCAATGCATTTCTCACGATGATTCTAAATATGGTGATAAAAATTCAATAATTTTGATATTTTTGAAACATTTCGTGAAACTGTCTTCTGCAGACGCTGCCGCGTGTAAAGTGTTAATGACGGATATCTGCAGTCATATATTTATCTTACTGATGTTATCAAAACGTCATTATTTAGTCGGAATTATAGTTAAAATCACAGCGAGAATTGTTCTAGATGAGTACGCCGTCGAGATAACGTATTTGGACAAGCTTTTTTCATATTAGCATGATGGACTAACAACACAAAGCTCTATCATTTTACTTTGTTTTTAATGTAAAAGGCGTGTTAGAGTGGAACTCCTTAATTAGAGTTATATAAATGGATATACTTAAGTCATAGACAACATTTGAACACAAGGCAAAACCAACCACATGAGTTGCTGTCAAACTGGAAATCATTTACACTAGCGAACAATGATTACTAAATAGCTACAAAGGCTTTAGCTAATAGATTACAAACACTTATCTAAGATGGTTGATCCTGACCAGACAAGACATTATTAAAGGGAGATGTATAGGAGAAAATGACAAAATGCTCTTTACATCGTCCTTTCAGGTTTGTTTTCCGCGTCCTTCCTTTCTCTACTCCTCATCCTATCTTGTTATCCCGCCCCCCCCCCCCCCTTTTCTCTGTCTCTCCCTTCCCTTCCCTTTCTCTCCTTCTCTCTTCCCTTTTACTCTCTTTCATTTGCATTATGTCTTTACATGGATGGAGAGTGTCTTCGTCTGCGTATCCACGTATTTAGTCGCGCTCATGCCCCAATGGTGTCGAGTTCTGCTTCTTGTCTTGAGCTCATGCTTGCAACGCGCGTATTTCGTCGTTTTACTTGTGTTTATTTTTTTTATTTGGCCCCGCATTCGCGCACACTCTCCACAATTCGTAAACACGATCTCCCGATCGAAACTTCGGGTTTTTTTTGTAATAAAATAATATTGTGCATTTCTTACAAGAACACTATTGACTAGTATTTTATTTTCAGAATAATTGGAGATGTGTGACATTGAAAAGCAATCAACATTAAAGTTACCAGTAAAGGATACAGGTAACAATACACTCTCAGAACAAAGGTTAAAATCTTTAACCATTTTGGTTAAAATGTTAACCAACGGGAGGTTACCAGGTGAACCACACAATTGGTTGGTTAAAACTGTAACCAACAGCTGTTGGTTAAACTTTAACCTGTGGTTGGTTACAAATTTTAATCATTTGTTGGTTAATATGTTTTGACCAACAGTGGTTGGTTAAACTTTAACCTGTGGTTGGTTACAATTTTTAATCATTTGTTGGTCAATATGTTTTAACCAACAGTAGTTGGTTAAAAAATGTTGGTTAAACTTCTTTTTTTTGTTGCTAAAATTTAACCCATACAACATTACAATAATTATTGATGTTTCATTGGCCCGATATTGGCTTTCAATATTGGCGCCAACCCGTGGCCAGTACCAACAAGGGACAGGACAAGGCACAAGTTCCTAGCCACGAGGCCGGGAAGCGATAACTTGAAACAGCGGCCGCAATTTTTAGACCACGTCAGAATTTGTATATGAAATCAATCGTGTTATTTTCCGCCCCTGGTATAATGTGCCCATTATTGGAACAATATTGGTTGCCAACATAATGCCAATTGAAGAGCGCCAATGTAACACCAATATTGGTCCAATATTAGTTTGGCAACATGATGCCAATTGAAGAGCGCCAATGTAAATACCAGGGGCGGAAAATAACACGATTGATTTCATATACAAATTCTGACGTGCCGTCTAAACAATATGCGCAAAATATTGTCCTCGCCAATGAAATTCTTTGGCGGGAATCTTGTTATGACCTATTGTTGGTTAAAATTATGATGCCTTAACCAACGTTGAATAAACTAAAAATTAATTATATTTTTACTCTTTAACCAACGCAGTATTAAAAGTAATTTTTAACCAACGCTTCATTTTTAACCAATGTTGTATACTTTTTAACCAACATTATTTTAACCCATGGTTATTTAATACCTGTTCTGAGAGTGTATGGATACACTGCACGATTTAAGGACGTACTAAAGATACTGAAATACTTTTTTTTAAACACAACGCAAAACACAACCAATGATAGAAAACCTAAGAAATATATCGAATTTTGGATGCTTTATTTCCAAACAAAACACAACAAATATCCATGTGAGAGAGGCATAAGAAATAGATTGAAAATAATATAAAACATAAGAATTATATTTTTTTGGTTGCTTTATTTCTGCTCACTATTGATTCTCTTCCTCCCTGTCCTCTGTCAATGGGGCGACATTATGTTGAGTTTGATGTTGTGTTCTGAAACACAACAGATAATTCCGTCCATACAATGTACATACATACTAAATACCGTTTATATACCGTACACAGTGCCCTACTGGGCATTAATGGTACAGTGCCCCTGAAACTTAGGGACGTGAGTTGTGTGTACAGGTAACAGACCCGTTTTGAATATAACAATGTACAATCAGCTAAAGGGAAAAGGGGGTGTTTTCATGAATTGCTAAATTGTATTTGATATATTCACATACAATTTGTAGTTAATGAATCTTAAAGGTAGATGTTCTGATTTCTGGCCCGATTTTCAACTCGATGATTTCTATTTTACTTGAAAGGTCATCCTTAAAGATGTCACATTCCAAAGTTTGAGTTGCATAACTCCAATGGTTCTCATTTTAGAAGCACGAGGTCGCAAGAATTCTGCCCATTGAGTAGTACACAAACTGGCTGGTAACTAACCACCTTTGGCAGTAATTCACCACATTTTAAGCAATAATGTCTAAATGGAACATTTTTGGCCCCTAAGATTTTACAGACATAATGAGAAAAATAAAATATGGGGATTTTTCTGATATCAAACTATCATGTTGTGAAGTAAAAAATCATAGCCCAAAAAAAAAGGATCGGAGAATATACCTTTAATTAAAAGTTAATGATCCAACAAAAATATTTCTTAAGAAAATAAAGAAGGAGGAAAATAATACATGTGAAACTTGTAACGAAATAAATTATATTGAACATTTCTTTCAAAGCTGTAAGAAAATCAAAACATTTTGGAAAGATATTGAAAGAATACTTTTGCAACAGTATAATATATTTCTGTCCTCGGGCTCTATTTCATGTCAAGTAGAGTTCGGGAGGGGTCAAATCATCTACCCGATTACGTCGCATGATAGAAATGCGTTCTAGTTATTATGTGAAATTATCGTTTTAAATGTTGTGACGTTTGTAGTCATTGAATAAAATAGTAATCCTGTCTTCATCGTCAACTGCAAGTCAAGTAGAGGCGGGTGGGGGAAATCGTCTTCCCACCGTTGTCGTTTGCCAGATAGGTTTAAACAAAACGCGCTCGAAAAATGGTCCATGTAAGTTGTATTAATGCCTACACACACCCCATCCGGAGAATGGGGCGGGGCACAAGGGTTTGGGGACTGGGACACAAAGGGCGTTTTGATGGGTTTTTTCTGTCAAGGCCCCCCGCTTGCCCCCCCCCCCCCCCCCCCCCACCCCCTACACCACTGGTAAGAGGTTGAACTTATTGAATGACCCTTGTATTTTTAAATTTTTTAATTGCTATTATTGGTTGTATCGTTGAAGTGTCACATAACACAAAATAAAGTAAATGTCACCTTCCTCAATCATAATATATGAAATATGAGAGAGAGGTTCAAACTTATTGAATGACCCTCGTAGTTATATAAACACAAATTACGATTATTGGTTTTAGCATGAAAAACCCGAAGTGTCACATCAAACAAAATAAAGTAAATGTCACCGTCCTCAATCATTATACATGACATACAGATTATCCTTAACAAATTCAAGTTTGAATATAATAGAGGTTACAAAGTAAATAATGCATGTATTTACAATAGTCATGTCTACAATGTAAACAATCACTACCTTCTGTATTCTCGTTAGCATTATCAATATGCGTCCACTAAGGTCTGACAAGTTAATTCAAATGTTTTATGTCAGCTAAGTGTTTATTTTTTATGAGCACGTTGGTCAATAAACATACTCTATACGCGCAAGGCGCGATTGCCATTATTTTAACGCTGACGTTAATAAATCGTCATAATAATTTTACTTCATCTACGTGGCAGCTGGCTTTGCGCACAACCATAGTAGCACTGAGACTAAAGTAACTACGGGGCTAGAATTCACAACCTTATAATCGAATCATCACGAGTCCCGTCCTGTTCAACTGGATTACATAATTACCCAACCTACATTCCTACCTCTCCCACAATTTCTCGGAGGATGGGAAGATCTTTGAGAAGATTGTTACTACCCAAGGTCAATTCCTAGTCTAACCTTTTCCTTCACATTATTCCATGTCACACATGTGATGTGACTATGTTTTAAAATAAAGTAAATAAGTTCAAATATCCCCATTGAATAAGTTAGGTCTATGGCACAAACATGACAAAGTAGATTCATAACCGTCTTAACAAATAGTCTAGTTATACCATAAAAGCTTTGCTATTGCATCAGGTATCCCCACAAGGGAATCAACTAAAAGACTTCAGGTATGAAATGAATAATATGTTACGTAAATTGTGAGAATTTTATTTCTAAAGTTCAACTTTTGTAATTTTAAGACGACTGACACCCCCAATGTCCATTCCTAGTATAGCCTTATCCATTCACATTATCCTATATCAGACATGCGAATAGATGTGACTTGGATTAGTGAATAAGCTTAAATCCATTAAGTGATACAGGTCTATGACACAAAGTAGATACATAATCGTCTTAACAAATAAAATAGTTGTACCATAAAAGCTTCGCTATTGCTTAAGGTATCCCACTTGGGAATCAATGACAAATACTTCAACTATAAAATGAATATATGGCTACTTTAATTGTAAGAATCTTATTTCTATAGCACAAAGTATGTGGCTCGGAGGAGGATCCCGACTTTGTATCTTAACATCGAATGTAATACTGTCAGATTTTATGGGGTTTTTTTTGTTTGTTAAATAGTTAAAAGTTATATCGATGATAGCGGCTGGATTGTATAGCTAACAATGTAATGAAGTAATTTTGAAAATATGCTTGTTTTGATCACGTCATCTGTACACAATTGACGCAAACCAGACAGTAGTATGGCCAGTTTCAGGGAGGTTGTTTGCTCGTTGTCGCGTCAACGATCTGAAAAGCAGACATTGACGCATGCAAATCATTGTTATCACCCAGTTTAGATCTCTGTATTTGCAAATGGAAAAGAGATTCCGATCTGTTAGGAAATCTGTCAATTTATGTTTCTACACATTGTGTATATAAACCCTCCATTTTTGGAGTATTAACTAAATAGCTTACGAAAGGAAAACGTTCCCGAAATTGCTCGGATATTTCATAATATATTGATATTGTATTTCATATCAATGGAAGGCTAATTGGTTCTTATTACCAACGATATCTCATTCGTAGCAATCACTTGTTTCAGTGCTTATAGCAATAATACTTGAGAAAATGAGGAGGCCTCATTCAAAATGCACCAAATTTACCACTATTTCGTGCTCAAAAGAACAATTTACATTGACAACTACAGTGTAGAGTGAATGAAGCTGTATTGACTTCATTAACTTTTAAATAAACAAATACTGATGATTTTGGAACCTTCAGATGTAGACCTCCCCATATTCTCAAGCCAGCGAAGCAAGTGATTGCTACAAATGTGGTATCATTTTAAAGATGAACACATCAGTTTTCTTTGTACGTGCAACATACTATGAATATACAAAATATACGAAAGATAGGCAATTGTAAACAAAAATGCCGAACTTTTTTAGGGGTTTATAAACAAAGATATGGTTCCCCAAAACCGGTTTGTGCCTATTATCTCTGTAACAAATTAGTATGCTTCACTCTGTATCAGTGAACTGAGAAGAAATTCATTGAAGATATAACAATTATGTAGTCCCTTAAAATCTGTAAATGATCAATACTAAATAAGTATGACGTCAAATAGTGTGTTAATTTGCGGTTTGGTTTTATTTGAACTCTCAAACAATCCCATTCACTTAATATTGACAGCTGATAATGCAATAGATTCTTATCCTGATCACGTCAGTTCACTAGCATCTTCTGATGCCCTCCTTCAGTTGTCTACGTGCGTGACTTATCTGTTTGAACATGCTTGCCTGTCCGACCACTCGGTCTCAGTATCTTGAAAGTCTATCCGATACCTACCCATCAACAGCTCTTTATCAGCCAACATGGTTCACCGGTGTCAAGTGGACACAATTTATTCTTTTAGAGAAGTTCAATCGACTTTACCGACTGATCAATGAGCCGTGTCTAACGTCAACACGAGATCCGTGCAATGGGTTGAATGGTACATTTTATAGCATTTTAAGCATTTGTCAATGAAAATAAAATTGTTGTTTAGCTGTTAAATGGCCTATTAAACAAACTGAAAAAAGGAATCTTTAAAGGGTAATTATACTTACTGTTTAAGTTGACTAACGAAATGCAGCAAACTATTTTACGCTAAACCATAATAAGCGATTGAAAGAAAACCAATTCAGATGTCTATCCATCAAAAACATACAGTATAGTCGACGGGCGTGGGGTATTGCCTTGTCAGTAACAATATTATACATATATTTTAATGATAATGATTTATAGGCACATACACACACAGAATGTGCCTCAAATTGTGAGACGTAATGCTTCCAGGGTAACGTGTAACTTATACCCACATACACATCTTGTCCAAAATATGTGTTCCTTAATGGCTAACAAAAGCTCGAGACACTTCAACCATTATAGCCTACATATATTAAATTACTGACTAGACATGGATAGACAGATTAAACTATTTGGGCTAGCCAACCATAACATGAGTGCCTTAAATGTATTTTTTCTATAAACAAGTTCAAAATGAAAGAGGGGCTACCATTTTTCGTTTGGTTCCGGAAGGAAGCAAATCTGTTCTTCTCCCTTGAAAAATATCGACGTAAACGGAATATTGCGAGTTCTAACAAAAAATGAAATTCCCTCTTACCATTATGGGATGTGTATAGTATCTATCAGCAAAAGACCCTGAAATAACATTAATTTAATGCTCATTATCGTCTGTATTGTACTAGTAATAATATGAAGACATTTTATCTATATAATACTTTGTATTGAACATGTGAGGATACTGTGAAAAAAAGAATAATAATTAAAAAATACTGAATGTAACCTCAATGTGCTAGCGCTTTACGGTTTATCATTAGTGTAATATAGCACAAAATTAACCTAACACAAAATCCTCTATTGAAGGAGTAAAGGATTACACCTCTATTCCGTAATGGGGTCTTGACACTAGACTAACTTATGAATATCCTGCACTATGGATATACCCAATTTGTCACACGGTCATGCAAGTGTATTTTGGTCTAGATCATCTGTATATGATGTCCGAAAATTTGTATTACCTTTTAAAACTTCATTTCGCTACCTTTAATCGCGTAATTTTAAACCCAGTTTAAATACATAAATCCAATGTGCATTTAAATGTGTTATTATTCTTAAAATGATTGTATATTAACTTTAATCTGAAATTAATGATTCATCAATATTTTCTTATTTATACTTTAGCAGCAAAGATAAAATGAGATTTGATAGGAAATAATTCCGATATAATAATTTAGGGGGAGGTTACTTAATTCCATCTAGGACTGTTTCCCCTATGATGAATCAATAATTTCAGATTATAGGCATACTATCCTTTTATGAATAATAATACATTTTAAATGTACATGGGATTGTCTTATGGAAGCAGTTATCTGGTTTTAATGAGGGGGAAGTCACTTTTGTGCGTTTTTCCTCATTATTCATGACTCAATTACTCAGCATCTTCCTGATCATATTGTTGATGTTGCACTGGTGGAAGGAATACCCGACAACTGCCAACGGATATACTGCTGAAAGTGCTTTATACAGGGTACAGGGGTTGTGTAAACGTACACAAAAACTGCACGTGTTTCTTCTTCTTTTGTAACTGTCAATTTGTGAAACTCCATTTAAATGAACATTCTTTTACGATTTCAGCTGTTGTTACGTTTCAGGCGTTAAATTAGGCATTAGTGACCAGTCACGTCAAATAGGACATGTTATCGGCAAACACTGTTTTGAGATAGAGGCCAGTTAATTTGGTGAAATATAAAAAGAAAACAATAGAAAATATGCTACTTCAAATCATATCTTGTGATTACAAAGTCCTAATACCTTCGACATGGTATATTTCAAAGCTTAACATTTGCTCTTTCAAGTCACACTAGTAACTCAGAGTTGACTCGGGCCTACAATATGTCCATTTTGACTTGATGCAACGACATCATACGTGCTTGCATCATAAAGCGCTATGGTTCAGAGACATGAGCTCTATCTCGTCAAACTATGTTCAACAAACCAGGAAACCGTGTAACTGAAATTCCCCAAAATGTGATACATTTGTTTCGATTTTTTCATATTTTACCTTTTTATTTTGTTCCCTCTAAAATGTGTCCTAAACAAACGCGATGCCTGTCGAGGGTAATATGCAAATACAACATGGTATATAGGGAAGTAGTGTGAATTACTGGTCCTTTGGATAATTGCCTCTACTTCCCTCCGCGTAGTTTTGCTATACCTCATAAATATTGTAGGCCTTTACCGATTTGCAATAGAGTTTGGTGTTGAATTCCTTCCTTTGTTTGGTACTCTGGTGTACCGTGCGTAAGATTCCCACTGCTCTCCATCGAATATATTATGCAACAGCTCCTTGAAAAAGTCGGCGTGTGGCCTGAAGACGCCATTTTATTAACCAACCTGCCATTACAACGGAACCTCGTCCCAGCGAAGTTCCTACACTACGTAGTACGTAATACATATTCTCGAACCTTTGCGTGTAGGGACGATAAACAAGGGATACGATACAAAGGTGTGGTGGTACATTTGTGGGACCGATTCTCCCCCACCTCTGCGTGATTACACAAGCGCGGCGAAGTAGGCGCAAAACAAGGTCCGCGAGTTGGCGCGTTTGACCACTAAACTTCCGTAATTATCTAATAAATATTTGAGAGTTATAGGCCTAGTAATAGAGCTAATATGAAAGCAATGGCATCAGAAAATCTGAAAAAATAACGTGTTTCGAGGGCAACAATAATGTACCTTTGAGAAAAATAGCATTGCAAGATATAAAATGTAGTTTAGGTAGAAAAAACATTCATGGAATTGTTTCTGATATATCATTTATAGCTTTCGGCTTTGCCAAATCACTAACAAACTTCTTTTTTTTCCCAAGTAAATTATCTCACGTTCATAAGGTGTTTGTAACATGTGATTTATTTATTTATGTAAGGCACGCTCAGCAATGCGATTAGGCAAACTATTAACATATCAAAATATAGAGAATATTTCGTTTTGAAAATCATCGATCTGATCATGATAAGATTGTAGGTAATTATTATTTCTAAGCATTCACTACACTTTAGAAATAATATTCCCATGCAGCACAGGATGAGGAGCAAAATGCAGTTAAACGCATACGGTGGCGGCGGCGCATACAAGCATTTTCGGGAGCATAACTGAAAAGTGAAAACAAAAATTAATTATCATTTCAAATGTGGTCTACGGTAAAATAGTTGAATCTTTGAAATCTCACCCCATTGCAATGTCTTTTACAGATATGTTAATAGCGAATCACTTTGATCGGACGGAAAACAACACATTGCAATATGGAAAACAATGACGGGGCCAATATATACTTTTATTTTTCTCTAGGAAATGTCTAACCTAGTATGACTGAGTTCATATACAATTGCTTTTGTGCGGAACAAACCGCATTTATATTCGGAAACAAAGTTTTCTGCCACCGCCTATCCTTTATCTTTACTATTGATATCATTTTGGTTTTTTTGAGCGGGATTTACTGCAATAACTCTGTACCAAAGTTTGATGCCAGCCCTTTTTTTCTACTTGTCCTCATTTACAACTAGTACCACTTGTACCGCTTTTTGGCTTTTCGTCGTGTAATCATACCTAACACTTTCCACGCGGCAGTCCTCTGCAGACGACAGTTCCAAAATTTCACAAAATGTTTCAATAATATCAAAATTATTGATTCTTATCACCTTATTTGGAATCACCATGAGAAGTACTTTAAGATTAGAACTAACATGCATAGCAAGCTATAACATAGCAAGCATGCTTGAAAGTGGGTGTGCTTGGGGTGCTGCAGCACCCTGCAGCACCCCATGGGTTTTTAAGGGGTATTACACTACTACACAACAATTTAATATGACCAAAGTCAAGTATTTGTCACCTCTGACAGTGAGAGAGTGAGGTGTGTCAGTGGTGGAGGGGGAGTGGGTAATTCGTACATGCTCCTATATGGACCATATCCCCATTGAAAATAATTTTCAAAAATATAACACAAATCCGTTAAATATGTTCGATTATGATATTGATATTATGTACCAAACAGTGATGTTTAAGCTAGCAAAAATCACTCCCATGTTTTCTTTAAGGGTTGCGCGGTAACCCCGCGCACCCCTTAAGATTTTAAGATTTTTGAAAAATATACAGTGTCAGTCAAATAATAAGTTAGGCGTGCGCAGAGCACCCCTAAGATTTTAAGATGTTTGAAAAATATACAGTGTCAGTCCAATAACAAGTTTAGGGATACGCAGCACCCCTAAGATTTTTTAAGATTTTTGAAAAAATGTGCAGTGTGTGTCCAATAATAAGTTCAAGAGCTGGAGCCTGGAGGGGTGGGTAGGGGTAGGCTTACTAATTTATATTGTATTATAAATAAGAAATTACTTAACCTAGTGTTAATAAATTTCCCTTTGTCACTTGTGTGAAGATCGATTTTTGCGTGCATTCGAGCGTTTTGGGCTCTTTTGTTTGACCAGCCAATGAGTGCTCTTGTGGGCGTTTTTGGTTTTCATCCAATCTCTGTTCGTGAGTCGCGTTATCCATCACTGTTTTGATCATTCGCTCCATGGTCCTTGATGAGAGGACTTGTTTCTAGCCAGCGCAGCAAATCTAAATTTCCCACCCTCCCTCCCTAAATATGAGGCGTAGGGTTTACTGGTTGTTCCCATAGCATGTCTCGTTTTTAGTTATTCATGCCAGTTGATTTCTCAGTTATTGGGCAGTTTTTTTTCTTCTTCTTTCATTGTAAAGAAGTATTTTACAATCATTTAAAAATGTAACGATTGATATGCATTATTTATTCAACAAGTAGTTGTACAAAATGTTATGCAAATTGTGCGTTTTCACACAAAGGAGTAAAAATGTGGTTAAAATTTAACCGATATGACTTCATTTCAAGTGTATGTTAAAATGAAGCGGCATCGTGCCCCAAATTAAAATAATATTTAATGTTTAATAATATAATTAAATATGTCTTCAGTTCGATTAAGGGCCGGTCGGGCCATATTTCATCCCATCCGCGACGTAGGTCAGAGATTCGTATTAATTACTGCAAATTATATATTAGCGTTTGAATTTATCCGATTTGACTTCATTTCAAGTGTATGTTAAAATGAAGCGGCATCGTGCACCAAATTAGAAAATTTTAATGTAAGGGCGACAATTGCATGTCTACCCTTTTAAACTGGATATAAATTCGTGGTTCTGCCTCAATAATGCAATGCTCGTTGTGACTATTTCAATTCAATTCAGGTTTGCCTATCCCCATGTTGGTTATAGAACGGATAGGCATAGTGGTATGTGTTATAAATTATAATATAATTAAATCTGTCTTCAGCCCTTAATGCAGTTCGATTAAGGATCGGTTGGGCATATCCCATCCCCTCCGCGACGTAGGTCAGAGATTCGTATTAATTACTGCAAATTATATATATATTATCGTTTGAATTGTTTTGGCGTATAGTCAGTGGAAAATAAATGGCAGACTTGCCTCTCATCATCACGGTGGCAACCGCAAATTTTGGTTTGGTCAGTGTTATACTTTCTGAGCGTCAAAAGGGTATTACACTACAAAGCGATTTAGAGGTATATTATGTGATCTTATCCAGGGGACGATGCCCTCAATCCTCGAGAAGAAAAAAAAATTCTTGCAGATCTACATTTCTGAACATAAATCATGAATATATTCTAAGTTACAGACCGATACAATTCCTAATTTCCCCAAAATCATGGTTTTAGACTGAATTTAGAGTTAAAAAATAAGTTGTCCATTTTGTAGTAAAAGAATCGTATCGCCCTGTAACTTGGAATGTGTGTACGATTTATGATCAAAAATGTAAATCTGAGGATTGAGGGCGTCCCCTGGGGAAAATAAAATAATATAGGGCCTACCTTTAATATGACCAAGTAGAAATTGAACATGTACTGCAAAATTAGTTTCAATTGTTTAATTATTCAAGCATAACAATATGGCTCTAGAACGTTTTCTAGACCATATTCGGTAACAAACTTGATTTGTTTGCGCGCTTCGCGCGTATCGGTTTAAAATGTTAATTATTCAAGCATAACAAGATAGCTTCAGGAGTTTTCTGGACCATTTTTTCGCGCTCTTCGCGCATAATTATGTTCAATATTTCATTATTCACGCATAACAAGATGGCTTCAGGAACGTTTTCTGTTCCTTTTAAGTTTAAATGATGGTACTTTTTGCGCCCTTCGTGCAGCGGCATAATTATGTTCGATCTTTCATTATTCAAGCAATATGGCTTCAGGAACGTTTTCTGGACCATTTTAGTTAAACAACTGGATTTTGTTGAGCGCTTCGCATGTATTTTTTTCAATATTTAATTATTCAAGCATAACAAGATGGTTTCAGAAACGTTTTCTGGACTGTCTTAGTAAAAAAAAAGTTGTTTTTTTTGCGCGCTTTGCGCGTAGTAGTTTTAATGTAACATTTTTCATCTTTCATTAGTGTCTCTCTATTTTAAGTGTGTTTCTGAACCAAGTCAATTTTTTTTTTAAATAAATATAAATATTCATAGCAAGGAGAGCTTTCCTAGGCCATTCGATTTGATACTGCACGATTTAGGGTCCACATTTTTGGAGGATGTTTCCCAAACTTATTTTTCTTTTCCCCTTCATATCCTTTTTGGGAAATCTGATCATTCAACCAATGATAGTACGAAAAAGTGTTATATTCGTTATTCTTTCCTTCTTGTGTTGTTTTTATATAACTTGCATTTAACATATTTAATATCCTTACATTCATACCTGTGTTTTGGTGACTTTTTCATTTGCATCTTTATTATGTTTTTGGGTTTTTTTTTCTCGATGCAAAGATAATCCTAACTTCTTAAATCCTTTTTTCGATGTAAGGATTTTAAAGTCCTCACATCCATACATATTTTTTTTTGATGTAAGATTTTTGAAATCCTTATATATTAATGTAAGGTTTTTCAAATCCTAACATCCTTACATTTTTTTTTTCAATGTAAGGATTTTGAAATCCTTACATCCTTACATTTTTTTTTCGATGTAAGGTTTTTGAAATCCTTACAACCTTACATTTTTTTTTCGATGTAAGGTTTTTGAAATCCTTACATCCTTACATTTTTTTTCTTCTCGAATCCTTACATCGATCGAGAAAATAAATGTAAGGATGTAAGGATTTACATCGAAAATAAATATGTAAGGATTTCAGAAACCTTACATCGGGGGCGGGGCGGGTTGGAAAAATAAACTGAAGCTAACATGTCCTATCAATTATGAAACTTATATCCCACTTTCAGAAATGGCTAAATAAGAGGTTAAAGTAAAAAAACTAAAGTTGATACTTGAGCAACGCATTCGCTGCACGACTGTAATGTGATTTCACACCACTATATGGTTTCCCTATACGTTTACGTGTAAAAGGGGTGTTATAAAAAGCCCATTTTCTCGCTTATAAAGCGATTGGATATTTCAACTAGACATTTTATGATATCTTGGATCATATAGTCAACAAAATTATATGTTAACCCTGAAAGTTCCGAGAAATGAGCCGCCGGAGTTGGAGACCTGGTGTAGCACCCTTATTTATCTAAACAAGTTGAGAAATGTTGCCACAAAATTTGCAATCAAAATTCATCAGGATTAAATTACAACTTTAATAATTTGGAGCAATAAGTACCTATTCTGATTGCTTTATAATATCATTTGACCCGACAGGATGAAAGCTGACAAAAAAGGTTGAATGTCGTTTGCAAGGACAGAATTTACTGTACTGGTATGGAACGTGTCGTCGTGTACCAGGCGATTTACATCTGCGCACTAGCGTCGCCATCAGGATCGTCGTGTGCAGTCTGTGCAATTTGGCTACATGACGCATGCGTTAACAACTCTCGTTTATACAGTATGTACAATTGGGTAAACACGACAGTATTGTGCATTATTATATTCGGTTCGATCGGAAGTTGCCACGCAAACAATATAAATACTTAATATTCTCTTCGTCACAATAGGCTTAGAGTTAAAAACATCCAATTAATTTAAGTACAAGTTGAACTCAACCATCACTAATAGGCCTGGATGATTGCCAAGTCGATTACTTTGAATGAAACAGCTCGTATAATGTCATTAAAGGTAAATTACTTCTCGATTTTGTGAATATTTGTGCACTTTTGAACGCTGGGTTCTGAACTCATTATTAAGAAGAATCGGTACTGTTAAAATATCTTCAATTAAATAATCAAGCAATTTCCAGTTTTCAAAAGAGGGTTTCCAAATGCGTAATGGAGTACAGTGTTCTAGTGATCAAATAATCACTTAGGCAGACCTGTTGCGGCTCAATAACGGCACAAATTTGTTTCCGTAATGCAGCGCCATCGTTGAAACCCGGGGAGTTACCCAAGCTAATTTTGATTTTAATTTTATTTCCCGCCACCCCAAATCGTGCGTGGATAGGGCCATCTCCTCATACACTTGAAGGGTAATAACAATGAAATACATTTACGTAACTGAACTTCATTTTGGAGCGCGAGTGTTTTCGCCTTGCTCATACAGAACAATATTTTGAACATCATGAGTGCCTGAAATTAGAAAATGACCTTATGATAGTACGTTGAACATAAATAAATGATAGACCTAACGTAATTGCCGTATCGATCAATTGTATGATGCCATTAAAGTGATCAAATATTTTGTTATTGTAAAGACATGTGCATAATGCGTGCAATTTAAGACAAATGTTATTAAGTGGAGCCGGCTCTTGGGCAAATAACGTAATGAATATTTAAACGAGGATCAGACGATAACATAAAGAGTGTGACATAAATTATAAATGATCATCTATTGTAATTTCTTCCGCTCATAATATACATCCGCACAAAGCACCCATGCAGTCGATGGCTTTTTGTTATAATGAACACTGATGAAGCGTTGCCTGGAAACGCATAAACACAAACAGACACGCTTCATTATTCCTAAAAATCCCTAGCTGTTTTCCATTTTCAAAAATTCTTTGATTAGAAAAGGTTGCAGGATAGGATTGAAATGATGGCCTTTAACTAATTTTGTCACCACCGTTCTTCTCCGAAACTAATTTGAAACGGCGCAATTCCAGAAATTCGGATGTTCCAAAATATAATGAGTTGTATAGGAATGTAAAGTGCTTGAAGATAGTGTCCTAGCTTTCTTGACGGTCAATATCCGGATGGTCAGAGAATGACTTATTTAGATACTGCACGATTTAGAGACCAACATTTTTGGAGGATGTTTCCCGAAACTATTTCATTTTCCTTACATATCCTTGAGAAAACTGATAATTTAACCAATGATATTACGAAAAAGTGTTACATTCGTTATTCTTTCCTTCTTGTATTGATTTTATATTACTTTCTTGCATTTTAACATATTTAATATCTTTACATTCATACCTGTGTTTGGTGACTTTTTTTTATTACATCCTTATTATGTTTTTTATGTAAAATTGCAAAAGTACCCGTCCGATTGGCGGGTACCTATTTTCTAACTATCCCCGGGAAACTATCAAAGTGAAGATACTGAAAAATGCCTCATTAATGTATCTAAAGTATAGAAAATCCCAAGTTTGACTGAAGCTTTTGAAAAAATCAACCCACGAATCACGCCATTTGTTGCACATTGTTGACACGTTTAGGCAGTTAGGGTGCTGCTATAGTATAAGCTTCAAAGTTAAGCAGAAATTAGTGCGCGCAACACAATTGATCGCAAAACAAGCTATGATCAAACAAATTGTCTATAATAAATGATCCAAATGAGTTGTATAGGAATGTAAAGTGCCAACACTTTAAAGATAATGTCCTAGATGTCTTGACGGTCAATATCTGGATGGTCAGTGAATGACTTATTTAGATACTGCATGATTTAGGGACCAACATTTGTGGAGAATGTTTCCCGAAGCTTTTTCATTTTCCTTACATATCCTTGAGAAAACTGACAATTCAACCAATGATATTACGAAAAAGTGTTACATTCGTTATTATTTCCTTCTTGTATTGATTTTATATTACTTGCTTGCATTTTAATATATCTATTGTCACCTGACGCTCAGAAAGTATAACACTGACCAAACCAAAATTTGCGGTTGCCACCGTGATGATGAGAGGCAAGTCTGCCATTTATTTTCCACTGACTATATACGCCAAAACAATTCAAACGATAATATATAATTTGCAGTAATTAATACGAATCTCTGACCTACGTCGCGGAGGGGATGAGATATGCCCAACCTATCCTTAATCGAACTGCATTAAGGGCTGAAGACAGATTTAATTATATTATAATTTATAACACATACCACTATGCCTATCCGTTCTATAACCAACATGGGGATAGGCAAACCTGAATTGAATTGAAATAGTCACAACGAGCATTGCATTATTGAGGCAGAACCACGAATTTATATCCAGTTTAAAAGGGTAGACATGCAATTGTCGCCCTTACATTAAAATTTTCTAATTTGGTGCACGATGCCGCTTCATTTTAACATACACTTGAAATGAAGTCAAATCGGATAAATTCAAACGCTAATATATAATTTGCAGTAATTAATACGAATCTCTGACCTACGTCGCGGATGGGATGAAATATGGCCCGACCGGCCCTTAATCTAACTGCATTAAGGACTGAAGACAGATTTAATTATATTATTAAACAATAAATATTATTTTAATTTGGGGCACGATGCCGCTTCATTTTAACATACACTTGAAATGAAGTCATATCGGTTAAATTTTAACCACATTTTTACTCCTTTGTGTGAAAACGCACAATTTGCATAACATTTTGTACAACTACTTAATAAATAAATAATGCATATCAATCGTTACATTTTTAAATGATTGTAAAATACTTCTTTACAATGAAAGAAAAAACCAAAACTGCCCAATAACTGAGAAATCAACTGGCATGAATAACTAAAAACGAGACATGCTATGGGAACAACCAGTAAACCCTACGCCTCATATTTTGGGAGGGAGGGTGGGAAATTTAGATTTGCTGCGCTGGCTAGAAACAAGTCCTCTCATCAAGGACCACGGAGCGAATGATCAAAACAGTGATGGAAAACGCGACTCACGAACAGAGATTGGATGAAAATCAAAAACGCCCACAAGAGCACTCATTGGCTGGTCAAACAAAAGAGCCCAAAACGCTCGAATGCACGCACAAATCGATCTTCACACAAGTGACAAAGGGAAATTTATTAACACTAGGTTAAGTAATTTCTTAATATCTTTACATTCATACCTGTGTTTTTGTGACTTTTTCATTACATCCTTATTATGTTTTTTTATGTAAAATTGCAAAAGTACCCGTCCGATTGGCCGATTTTTTACCCGTCCGATTTTCTAACTATCCCCGGGAAACTATCAAAGTGAAGACACTGTAAAATGCCTCATTAATGTTTTTAAAGAAAATACGTCGTACATAATAGGAAATCCCAAGTTTGACTGAATATTTTGAAAAATCAACCCACGAATTACGCCATTTGTTGCACATTGTTGACACTTTTAGGCAGTTAGGGACGTGCTATAGTATAAGCTTCAAAGTTTAGCAGAAATTTGTGTGCGCAACACAATTGATCATAAAACAAGTTACGATCATTTCAAACAAATTGTCCATAATAAATGATTCAAGTACTATCACATCATCACGCTGAATATCGATCTGTTGTACAACATGCAAGTAAAGGTTCCGCGAACGGAATAGTGAGAAAATCAAATGAGATTGGATCAAGACTATTCTTTTCTCATGTCCGAAGGCTGACAGCAAAATTAAAATTATTAACTTATTATTTTGTTGGAAGTGGCTCTTTTTACTTCATTCTTAAATTTATTCCATCTTTTATAACTTTCATTTCATTCAGCCAGCATGCTTATATAGGCGTTTTAAGCCTGGCCGGAGAATTTTGCTTGAGCCTGTAGCAGATTCACGTCGACATTCTGAGCCTAAATAATAATGCTTTATAGTGGTGATAATGATGAGGAAACTTATCAAACAAACAAAACACGATATGAATTATGATAATGAAACATGACCAACATCTGCGTAAAGAGAAACACATTTCGGCAGGTGAATTTCTCGTCGGGCTGGTAACTTTTTGAAGCTACCTGCCCGCTTAAGATCCAGCCCTGCGTCAAACTAAACCTAACCCTACCTAACCATACACCAAACTCTAACAGGCATCCTCGTTTGTTAACCTAAAGCTGTATAGCACGCGGCTATTGGTTTTACCATTATAAAAAAAGAGATTTTTCAGAAACCTTTCCAAACTTTCAAAGTCTTATCTCATGAATGACTGAACCAATACTAAGCATGTTTGTGGAATAACTACCCCATTGTCAACCAATCACGCGAGTATCATCGGAATTGTCTCGAGAAAATTATTGCACCTCAAAATATCAGCACAATGACGTAAATGTAATCATCGGCTTTATTTATTATTCATTGATATCCATTTTGAAGATTTTATGACGAGCAATGCCATAAATGCGATGTTCTTTTAATGGACTTTGCTGTTTCTTACTTGCATTAAAACCATTTGAACGTTGGCGTAACTCGTTTAATAGCAATTGCCTCAGCGGGTTGATCATTTATTAATTTGATTATCAAATAATAATATCAATTAAATAGGGATATGGAAAATGCAACAAAATGAAGCCCACGCACCAAGACTGTCGAATCGATCTTCTTCAATTACATGGTAATGTTTACAAATTGTGAATGAAACACTTCCGCTTCGACACAGTGACAAGCCTTTTATCCCGACGCTCATGGGAACTAGAATAACATGAACATGTGTGATACTTAGTTTAACTTAATTAATAAGTTTGCTTTAGTTTCTTTTACACATTATTGTATTTGAAATTGAGCAGTAAGGCGGTGAAAACAATACTTGTTGTACGGGCCCGATCAAACCATTTGTTTCAAATGTTTAATTTCTCTTTAAATGTGTATTATATGAACTTTTCCATGGACGCCCTCCAAAGATTTTCAATCCTCGAAAAAAAATGTCTTGCAGATTAAAATGCAATATTGAAGCCCACGCATCAAGGAGTTAGGTGCGGTATTGTAACATTTGTGTATTATTTTAGATAATTAGGATAATTTGTGTGTTAAAGTATAGGGTAAAAAATCCGCTAATTTAGATATTTACAACTTCATTTTAGCTATTACGCTAATTTGGACTTAGACTTTTTTTGAATTTATTTTAACTTTTTTTATATGAAAGTAGGCGCTAATAGCGCTAATAAGATATTAGCGGCTAATCAGCTATTATCTTAATAGCGAGAATATCCGATATTACGCTAATTTGGACTTAGACTTTTTTTGAATTTATTTTAACTTTTTTTATATGAAAGTAGGCGCTAATAAGATATTAGCGGCTAATCAGCTATTATCTTAATAGCGAGAATATCCGATATTACGCTAATCTGGACTTAGACTTTTTTGAAATTATTTTAATTCTTTTATATGAAAGTAGGTGCTAATGAGATATTAGCGGATAATCAGCTATTATCTTAATAGCAAGAATATCCGATATTACGCTAATTTGGACTTAGACTTTTTTTGAAATTATTGAAACTTTTAAAAATGAAAGTAGGCGCTAATAAGATATTAGCGGCTAATCAGCTATTATCTTAATAGCGAGAATATCCGATATGACGCTAATTTGGACTTAGACTTTTTTTGAAATTATTTTAATTTTTTTTATATGAAAGTAGGCGCTAATAAGATATTAGCGGCTAATCAGCTATTATCTTAATAGCGAGAATATCCGATATTACGCTAATTTGGACTTAGACTTTTTTTGAAATGATTGAAAAAAAATTATAAGGAAAGTAGGCGCTAATAAGATATTAGCGGCTAATCAGCTATTATCTTAATAGCGAGAATATCCGATATGACGCTAATTTGGACTTAGACTTTTTTTGAAATTATTTTAATTTTTTTATATGAAAGTAGGCGGTAATAAGATATTAGCGGCTAATCAGCTATTATCTTAATAGCGAGAATATCCGATATTACGTTATGTCGGCCCGTCAACGCGCAGAAGCTTGTATTTTAGAAATCAAGTCGTGGATGTCTGTAAACAAGCTGAAATTGAATGATGATAAGACAGAGTTTTTAATTATGACCTCCAGATTCAATCAACGTAAAATAATTGATCATCATATCAATATCGACACTTCTTCTGTTCTTGCTTCAAAATCTGCTCGGAACTTAGGAATTGTGTTTGATAATAATCTATGTATGGATGTTCAAGTTCGACGGATATGCCAATCAGTGTATTATCATATACGGAATGTCAATAGTATAAGGAAAATGTTAACATTTGAAACCGCAGCTACTATTGTCCATGCTCTTATAACTTCTCGTATTGACAATGGCAATTCTCTTCTTTTTGGCATCACTGATCACTTACTTCACAAACTACAACTTGCTCAAAATGCAGCTGCTCGCGTTCTCACAAAGACAAGGAAATTCGATCATATCACTCCAATATTGAAAGATCTCCACTGGCTTCCTGTTCGCGAAAGAATTCATTTTAAACTTCTTCTTTTAACTTGGAAAGCTTTGCATGGCACTTCACCAACATATATTGCTAATCTTCTTGTACCATATCATCCAAAACGTACTCTCCGGTCCACTGATAAACTTTTACTTGTTGTTCCACGGACTACTTCTTCATTTGGAGATCGCGCATTTTCGGTTGCTGCACCAACTCTCTGGAACTCACTACCTTATAATTTAAGATGCTGTGATTCACTTGACTCTTTTAAGAACTTGTTAAAAACAAGATTATTTGACTCAGTTTATAATTGATTTCTTTGTATTATACATATGTACATGTATATGCACATCATCCTTGTTTATGTATTTTTCATGTTAATTTGTATTTTTGTTTTATATGTTTGCGCCTCGGAATAGTTTTACCTAGATTGACGGCGCATTATAAATGCCATTATTATTATTATTATTACGCTAATTTGGACTTAGACTTTTTTTGAAATGATTGAAACTTTTTTATAAGGAAAGTAGGCGCTAATAAGATATTAGCGGCTAATCAGCTATTATCTTAATAGCGAGAATATCCGATATGACGCTAATTTGGACTTAGACTTTTTTTGAAATTATTTTAATTTTTTTATATGAAAGTAGGCGCTAATAAGATATTAGCGGCTAATCAGCTATTATCTTAATAGCGAGAATATCCGATATTACGCTAATTTGGACTTAGACTTTTTTTGAAATGATTGAAACTTTTTTATAAGGAAAGTAGGCGCTAATAAGATATTAGCGGCTAATCAGCTATTATCTTAATAGCGAGAATATCCGATATTACGCTAATTTGGACTTAGACTTTTTTTGAAATTATTTTAATTTTTTTATATGAAAGTAGGCGCTAATAAGATATTAGCGGCTAATCAGCTATTATCTTAATAGCGAGAATATCCGATATTACGCTAATTTGGACTTAGACTTTTTTTGAAATGATTGAAACTTTTTTATAAGGAAAGTAGGCGCTAATAAGATATTAGCGGCTAATCAGCTATTATCTTAATAGCGAGAATATCCGATATTACGCTAATTTGGACTTAGACTTTTTTTGAAATTATTTTAATTTTTTTATATGAAAGTAGGCGCTAATAAGATATTAGCGGCTAATCAGCTATTATCTTAATAGCGAGAATATCCGATATTACGCTAATTTGGACTTAGACTTTTTTTGAAATGATTGAAACTTTTTTATAAGGAAAGTAGGCGCTAATAAGATATTAGCGGCTAATCAGCTATTATCTTAATAGCGAGAATATCCGATATTACGCTAATTTGGACTTAGACTTTTTTGAAATTATTTTAATTTTTTTTATATGAAAGTAGGCGCTAATAAGATATTAGCGGTTAATCAGCTATTATCTTAATAGCGAGAATATCCG
Source organism: Ophiura sarsii (assembly GCA_035610835.1). NCBI lineage: Eukaryota > Metazoa > Echinodermata > Ophiuroidea > Amphilepidida > Ophiuridae > Ophiura > Ophiura sarsii. Next base: position 47,720,558 of record CM069446.1, read on the forward strand.
ATATGACGCTAATTTGGACTTACACTTTTTGAAATTATTTTAATTTTTTTATATGAAAGTAGGCGCTAATAAGATATTAGCGGCTAAATAATCAGCTATTATCTTTATAGCGAGAATATCCGATATTACGCTAATTTGGACTTCGACTTTTTTTGAAATTATTCAATCTTTTTAATATGAAACTAGACGCAATTAAGATATTAGCGGCTAATCAGCTATTATCTTAATAGCGAGAATATCCAATATTACGCTAATTTGAACTTAGACTTTTTTTGAAATTATTGAAACTTTTTTATATCAAAGTAGGCGATGATAAGATATTAGCGGCTAATCAGCTATTATCTTAATAGCGAGAATATCCGATATTATGCTAATTTGGACTTAGACTTTTTTGAAATTATTGAAACCTTTTTATATGAAAGTAGGCGCTAATAAGATATTAGCGGCTAATCGGCTATTATCTTAATAGCGAGAATATCCGATATTACGCTAATTTGAACTTAGACTTTTTTGAAATTATTGAAACTTTTTTATATGAAACTAACTGCACTGTTAACAAAATGGTGCACTCCCGTTGACATAATAGATAGGTCGTCTGAGAGAGGAATTATTTTTAAGACGCCCCCGCTTGATTTGTTTTGGTTTGTTCATTTATTAACGCCGATATCGAGAGTAACCGTTATATGTAAATTAATCAACATTTAAATGTACGCTAGTGTCAGTGATGCTGTTTCAAGGTAAAAAGCACATCAAAACTCGACCGCCCGGCAACCGCCGGTTCCGTGCGGTTGCAGCCGGTTTCTATTGTTCTAAACAATGATATGCGGTCCAACCGGGCGGGACCGGCGGTTGCCGCGCGGTCGAGTTTTGATGTGCTCCCTAATGAAAAACATTTGTTATGATATTTTCATCGTTAACTGACTGTTAAAAAAGAAAAGTTTCAATAAATAGCGATGGTTTTGTTTTAATCAAGTTTTACTGTGTTCTTGTGAGTAGAAACAACAATAAAGGTAATTTTAATTTAATATTTATCTTGAATTCTAAAGTTGTTGTTTTTTTCTAAGAAAGGTTTCAATAAATATCGATGATATTGTTTTAATCACGTTTCACAGTGTTTTTGTCAGCAGAAACAACAAAAGTATTCTAGAATTCTGAAGTCATTTTGTTTCTAAATCTTCAACACTACTTCGTGTCCTTTAAATTGGTTGGTTGGTTTATCGATGTTTTGATATTAAAAAAAAGGTTTCAATAAATATCGATGGAATTGTTTTATACGCGTTTTACATTGTTTTTGTGAGTACAAACAGCAAAAGTATACAAACAGCAAAAGTAATTTTAATTTAATATTCATCTAAAATTCTGAAGTTGTTTTGTTTCTAAATCTTCAACACTACCTCGTATCCTTTGAATTGGTTGGTTGGTTTATCGATGTTTTGATCTTAAGAAACTGATATAATTGATCTTTATGTTTTACAAACCCAGCCATTTGTAAATGCTTTACATTCAATTGATACTGTAAGTATTGGTGTGGACTGGTATTATTGCGTAATGTGATTTATTCCCAAAATGCTGTGCTTATACCTTAATTGGTTGGTTTGAGATGTCTTAGTCTTTAAAATTGATTTGGGAATTCCTTTAGTATACCCTACCACTGTATCATCTTCAATGGGGACTTTAAAGAACGACCCATAGGCCTACACTTATAATGTGAAGAAAACCGTGGTAGGGTATTCTAAAGCTTACCCAATCCGGTCCCACAGGGGCGTAGCGTGGTAGTTTTGAATGGGGGGGCACCAACATGAAATGTTTTGGTGTCCAAAAAAATAAAATTTTGCTGGTACTATCCACGCGGTGCGCAGCACCGCCCTCCGAGCTATGCTCGTACAGGGGGTGTCTGAGGGGGGATGTACCCCCCTCAGAAGTAGAAAAAAATTCAATTTTCGAACTCATTTGGTGCGATCTGGTGTATACTTTTTACCAAAATGTTATCGAAAAGCCACCTCTTCATTTCCAATAAATATTTTGTATTTTTATCAACGCACGAACGATTTGAGCATATTATCACGGATATATTTTTGATTTAAGTATAGATGGTTTAAAAGCTCGAACAGGGGGTGTTTGAGGGGGATGTGCCCCCTCAGAAATAGAAGAAGAAAAAAAATCAATTTTCGAACTCATTTGGTGCGATCTGGTACATACTTTTGATCATTATTTTATTGTAAAACCACCACTTCGAGACCCAATATATTGTTGAAACCCAAGTGTAGAAAAACGCAACAATTTTCAGTTTCTAAACTAAAATGTCTAGAAAACTTGCCTGAAGCCACCTTTTTAAGCTTATATATTGTAACATTGAAACTAATACGCGCGAAGCGCGCAAAAAAATTGCATTTTGAACACTAAAAAGGTTCAGCAAGACGTTTTTATAACGCCCTCCACATAATATTTAGAATATTGTGGTTCGAGACCCATTTTAATACCTGAAACCTGGCATTTTAACACTAAAAATGTCCAGTTATATTTAGAATATTTACGATGATTCCAGACCCATTATGATAATGTTGAAACCATTTGAAAAAGTGTGCGCGAGGATATGCCACTGGCTCTCTCCCCCTCTCCCTTTTCCCCTTTCACTTTTTTGTCCCATTAATTACGTTGTTCAATTAAACATTATAATTTAATTTATACTTCTCAAATGATTTTTCTTTGAAATATGGCACTGAAATATAGGCCTAATTGCAAATAATACGTATTTTTTAAGAAACACCGCGGCGGATCCCGGGATTTTCGTGTTGCCGATGTGTTCGAAAGATACCAGGGCAGTCTTGCAAAGTGATTTCGCGCGCCGTGCCATCGTCTGGATGCAGCCTTGAGTACCCCCCCTTAATGATTCCCGATCAGAATTAAACACCGTCCTGACGATAAACGATTCTTTCGTTTAACTTTCTTCCTTTCTTTCTCCTTCCTTATTATTTTCTACCCTCCTCTTCCTCTCTCTTTTCTTCCTTCCCTTTCTTTTCCCCTTTCCTTTTCCCTTTCTTTCCCCTTCCCTTCCTTTTTTTCCTCCGAAAATGGGCCCCCCCGTGCCCCTATGACGCTACGCCACTGCGGTCCCACCATGCATAGAACGTGGCTTTACATTTAAAGAACGACCCATATCCTATGTTACAAACCTCTCTACTTTGACAAACTTGTCACATAATACGGAGCTTTTAAAGAAAAACCCAAAATATATTTCATTTATCGTTCCCTCAATGCAAATATCATTTATATCATTTTTTAAGACAAACATTTGTACCTAAATTCAGTCCCACAATGCATTGAGTGTGGCTCTTAATTTAAAGAACGACCCACAGTATATTTTGGCCAGCCTGTCACATGATACAGAAATTCGGTCCCACAATGCATTGAGTGTGTCTCTAAAATTTATAGGCGGGGCCTTTAAAGAAAGACCCAAAATATATTTCATTTATCGGTCCCTCAATGCAAATATCATTTATCATTTTTTTAAGGCAGACATATGTACCTAAATTCAGTCCTACAATGCATTGAGTGTGGCTCTTAATTTAAAGAACGACCCACAGTATATTTTGGCCAGCCTGTCACATGATACAGAAATTCGGTCCCACAATGCATTTTTAAGAGGCAGCCGCAGATACCATAACAATACGGGGCTTTAACAATTTATGCGGGCCGTTTAAATTTAGCTTAGTATTTTAAAGAACGACGCATAATATATTTTAGCTGTCGTCCCACAATGCAATATCAAGAGGCAGCCACATAAACAATCTATTTTGAGCAACATATGACCCGTGGCCATTGTCTCATGATACAGGAATTTGGTCCGACAATGCATTTTTAAGAGGCAACCGCAGATCAATGTATACGGGGCTTATAACAATTTTGACGTGGCCTTTCATTTTTTAAGGACGACATTTGTACCTACACCCAGTCCCAAAATGCATTGAGTGTGGTCGTTTTTTTAAAGAACGACGCATAATCTATTTTAGCTGTCGGTCCCACAATGCAATATCAAGAGGCAGCCACATAATAATCTATTTTGAGCAACATACGACCCGTGGCCACACCTGACACATGATACAGTAATTTGGTCCGACGGGGCTTAAATTTAGCTGGGCATTTTAATAAAGAACGACGCATAATATATATTAGCTATCGGTCCCACAATGCAATATTAAGAGGCAGCCACCAAATATAACATATTTTGGCCACCTCACACAATACATTTAAGGAAAAGTCATTTGTACCTAAATTCGGTCCCACAATGCATAGAGTGTGGCTCTTAATCTAAAAGAACGACCCATAGTCTATTTTGGCCAACCTGTCACATGATACAGAAATTCGCTCCCACAATGCATTTTTAAGAGACAACCGCAGATCAATGTATACGGGCTTATCACAATTTTGACGGGGCTTATCATTTGTACCTAAATTCAGTCCCACAATGCATTGAGTGTGATTATAATTTAAAGAACGACGCATATTGTATTTTAGCTGTCGGTCCCACATTGTACGGAGCTTATAACAATTTTGACGGGGCTTTTAAATTTAGCTGGGTATTTTAAAGAACGACGCATAATATATATTAGCTATCGGTCCCACCCCGGGTCCCACAATGCAATATTAGGAGGCAGCCACCACATATTATTACATATTTTGGCCACCTCACACAATGCATTTAAGGAAATATCATTTGTACCTAAATTCAGTCCCACAATGCATAGAGTGTGGCTCTTATCTAAAGAACAACCCAGTCGATTTTGGCCAACGTCTCACATGATACAGAAATTCGCCCCCACAATGCATTTTTAAGAGGCAACCGCAGATCAATGTATACGGGGCTTATAACAATTTTGACGGAGCTTATCATTTTTTTAAGGAAGACATTTGTACCCAAATTAAGTCCCACAATGCATTGAGTGTGGTAGTATCTTAAAGAACGACGCATACGGGGCTTATAACATTTTTGAGGGGGCTTTTAAATTTAGCTGGGTATTCTAAAGAACGACGCATAATATATATTAGCTATCGGTCCCACAATGCAATATTAAGAGGCAGCCACCACATATAACCTATCTTGGCCAACCTAGGACCCGTCACACAATGCATAAAATTCATTTGTACCTAAATTTAGTCGCACAATGCATAGAGTGTGGCTCTTAATTTAAAGAACGACCCATAGTCTATTTTGGCCAACCTGTCACATGATACAGAAATTCAGTCCCACAATGCATTTTTAAGATCAATGTATACGGGGCTAATAACAATTTTGACGGGGTTTCTCATTCCCGCGAGAAAAAAGAAAGAAATTGGCGACGGGCATTTATTAAGGAAGTCATTTGTACCTAAATTCAGTGGCCAAAAAGCGCAAAATAATTTTCTGCGAAAATATTGTTTTCAACATTCATGCACTTGCATCCAGAGGTCGCCCGCGAAAAAAAGCAATTCGCGAAATGTCTAGGATATCAAAATGCGCGAAAATATCTTTACGCGAAAATATTGACTTTTACCGCTATACCAATCGTCAGTTTCAAAGACAAAAAGTTCTGAGTTTGTAAAAGATTTTAAATAGCATGATATCGTCAATATCGGATATTTTTACTGTTAAGAAAATGTCTATGATATCAAAATGCGCGAAAATATCTTGTCAGTTTGAATTTTAAAGACACCCTGTATAATTCTGAATTTTAAAAAGATTTATTTTAAATAGCATAATATCGTCTATTAAGATAATATCTGATTAGCCGCTAATATCTTAATAGCGTCCGTTTGAAAGACAAAAAGTTCCCGAGTTTCAAAAAAACCAAAAATATCTAAATTGCGTCAATATCGGATATTTTGGCTATTAAGATAATATCTAATTAGCCGCTAATATCTTAATAGCGTCCGTTTGAAAGACAAAAAGTTCCGAGTTTCAAAAAACCCAAAAATATCTAAATTGCGTCAATATCGGATATTTTGGCTATTAAGATAATATCTAATTAGCCGCTAATATCTTAATAGCGTCCGTTTGAAAGACAAAAAGTTCCGAGTTTCAAAAAAAATAAAAATATCTAAATTGCGTCAATATCGGATATTTTGGCTATTAAGATAATATCTAATTAGCCGCTAATATCTTATCTAAATATCTAAATATCTTTTAAGATATTAAAATAGCGTAATAGGCCTATCTTAATATCTTAATAGCGTAATACCCTAGCTAATCAGATATTCTTGAGGTTAATATCTAAATAGCTAAATAGCTTAATATCTAAACCTAATATCTAAATATCTTAATAGCTGAATATCTAAACCACTTATCTAAATATCTAAATATCTTATTAGCGTAATATCTTAATATCTTAATAGCGTAATAGCCTAGCTAATTAGATATTCTTGAGGTTAATATCTAAATAGCTAAATAGCTTAATATCTAAACCTAATATCTAAATATCTTAATAGCTTAATATCTAAATATATTATCTAAATATCTAAATATCTTAATAGCGTAATATCGTAGCTAATTAGATATTCTAAGGATAATACCAAAAAGTTACAATCCCGCACCTTAATGGAGTGGCATCAAGACGGCCGAATCGATCTCTTTCAATTACATGGTAATGTTTACAGATTGTGAATGAAACACTTCCGCTTCGACAAAATAACAAGCCTTTTATCCCGACGCTCATGGGAACTAGAATAACATGAACATGTGTGATACTTAGTTTAACTTAATTAATTAATAAGTTTGCGTTAGTTTCTATTACATATTATTGTATTTGAAATTAAGCAGTAAGGCCCGATCAACCCATTTGTTTCAAATGTTCAATTTCTCTTTAATTCAAATTGTTGAAACATTTTGGAAAAATGTTTAGTTGTTTTTAAAATATTTTGAACATTTCGAAAAAAAGTGAAAATTCACCCTACCGACCGACCCTTCCTGAGAAGTCCATCTGCCCGCACAGCATTGAGGATTTTTTGGTCGCCTTACCATGAAATATTCATTCAAACGTAAATGTATTCAATGTTATTATTGTCACATTGTTTTCACGTTAGCATGACTATATACTCTATTTGGCTCCCTCTGGACAGTAACGTAGCTTAAAGCAGGCGCAGCTTTTACGCCCGCGTATGTACCTTCCGCCTTTCAACGCTCGTGTGTATACGACAGCGCCGCGAGTGGGCACAATAAGCAGAATACGCGGTTACGTCACTGTCTTGTGATGGCCAAATAAACCATAGCGACATCTTTGTTTATGACGGGTGTTATATCGTTTCACTCATACCCCAGAAGGGATCGATAGAGCTAATGAAAGAAATGTCAAACTTTATCACCAGAGTTACTCTTCAAGTGAAGGACTCTCTGCCTTTGCTTTGCATAAACGTTTTTGAATGAACCGGATTTATTATTTTATAAAAGTTCTCATTAATTATTCAAAGTCAATTTAAAAGAAATCCACTTCAAATAAACTATTATTTATTCGAATCGAAGGCCTTTATTATTTTTGTTTTAAGTCCTAGACAAATCCTATCCAAGTATAAACTAAGCACAATCCATGCACATTATAAAAAAAAACAGATTTTCCAGAAACCTTTCCAAACTTTCAAAGTGTTATCTCATGAATGACTGAACCAATACTAAGCATGTTTGTGGAATAACTACCCCATTGTAAACAAATCACGCGAGTATCATAGGAATTGTCTCGAGAAAATTATTGCACCTCAAAATATCAGCACAATGACGTAAGTGTAATCATCGGCATTATTAATTATTCATTGATATCCATTTTGAAGATTCTATGACGAGCAATGCCATAAATGCGATGTTCTTTTAATGGACTTTGCTGTTTCTTACTTGCATTAAAACCATTTGAACGTTGGCATAACTCGTTTAATTGCACTTGCCTCAGCGGGTTGATCATTTATTAATTTGATTATCAAATAACAAATATCAATTAAATAGGGATATGGAAAATGCAATATTGAAGCCCACGCATCAAGACGGCCGAATCGATCTTCTTCAATTACATGGTAATGTTTACAAATTGTGAATGAAACACTTCCGCTTCGAAAAAATAACAAGCCTTTCATCCCGACGCTCATGGGAACTAGAATAACATGAACATGTGTTATACTTAGTTTAACTTAATTAATAAGTTTGCTTTAGTTTCTGTTACATATAATTGTATTTGAAATTGAGCAGTAAGGCGTTGAAAAAAAACCGTTGTACGGGCCCGACCAACCCATTTGTTTCAAATGTTTAATTTCAATTTAATTCAAATTGTTGAAACATTTTGGAAACATGTTTATTCAATTTTTTTAATTTTTGAACATTTCGAAAAATAGTGAAAATTCACCCTACCGACCGACCCTTCCTGAGAATTCCATCTGCCGGTACAGCATTGTGGTTTTTTTTCGGGGGTCGCCTTACCATGAAATATTCATTCAAACGTAAATGTAATCAATGTTATTATTGTCACAATTTGTTCACGTTACCGTGACTATTATACGAATAATGAATGTTTATGAGTGCAATGGTACGAATATTTTCATGAGGTGAAAGATGCAATGTTCCATTCAATCGCGTTAGGGCCGAGCGGCTTACCGTGCAATGTATCGTAGGGCTCGATGTACGGCAAATCGTGCAATGGAGCGGATATTTAATCACACGTGACCTACAATCCTCCAATGAAATAACAATGATTTTCTTAGGTATTGTATAAACTCTATATGGCTCCCTCTGGACAGTAACGTAGCTTAAAGCAGGCGCAGCTTTAACGCCCGCGTATGTATATTCCGCCTTTCAACGCTCGTGTGTATACGACAGCACCGCGAGTGGGCGCAATAAGCATAATACGCGGTTACGTCACTGTCTTGTGATGGCCAAATAGACTATAGCGACATCTTTGTTTATGACGGATGTGATATCGTTTCACTCATACCCCAGAAAGGATCGATATATAGACATTTCAAACGTCATCACCAGAGTAACCCTTCAGGTGAAGGACTCTTTTCCTTCGCCTTGCTTAAACGTTTTGAAAGAACCGGATCTAATATTTTATTTCAGTTTTCATTAATTATTCAAAGTCAATTTAAAAGAAATCCACTTAGAATAAACTATTATTTACTCGAAGGCCTTCATTAATATGACATCGAATTTATCTAGGTTATGTTTAAACTAAAGGTCGAGTTCGATCATTGCACCCAATACAGATTAACAAAGAATAACAATTATGAGCCGATTTATTTGTTCTCAATACAAAACTACCTCATTCTTAAACGATACTTACAATTCAATTACATTTACAAATAGTGTTATTTCAATCACTGAATCAAATGTTACGTTGAAATTCAGGAAAAAACATAGTTTAAATGCAATGATTAGAACAGAAGGCAATCACTAATTTAGAATAATATATTGAGCTGTTTTATAGTGCTTACTTCAATTTGCCAATATTGTCAAAGAAATAATTTGAGTCTGTTATCAAAATGTACCCATATGTTGCTTATTTATAAAACATTAACTGCTACGTGGGTATAATTATAATTAGTTGATTTTGTAAAAATAGTGATGAGTTGCATTGACGTTCTTGCCAGAAAAGCTTCAACCATTGCTATGCAATGCAAAGATCATTTTAAAGTCTACTTTTTTCCCGATAAAATCAAAGTCAATGACTTGAAATGTTTCATTGCTATGTATTTGATTCTTAACACTTTCCGTGCGGCTATTGTTTGTTTTTTACCAAATCTATGCATGTTTGTACTTATTTTAATGCTTTTCTCAAGTTTATTCCAAATATGGTGATGAATATGTTGACATTTTTGACACAGTTTGTGAAATGTTGGAACTGTCGTCTACAGACGACTGCCGCGTGGAAAGCGTAAACAACAACTTGAAGTTACTGATATTCTATTTGTTTCACATGTGATGGCACAACTTTCATTAATCAGTGTTTTGTGATTACCAAAAAGTCCATACAATTACGCTAGCAAAATGTCCATTAATATCATCTGGTTCTAGGGTTATTCCAAAGTTTATCCGAGACGAATTTGACCCTATTATGAAACACTAGGCCTATACTACTTGAGAAATCACAATAATATATAGGGCATACGTAAATATATTTTTGATGTACCGAGTGGTTCAAAAAAAAGTTGACCCAAGTTCAAAGTAATTTTTCAACCACATTATAGTTTCAGAGAATTTATTTTTACTTGGTCTTGATCAGCAGTAAGTTTTGAAATTATCCTGAACAAATGGCGCGTTTAGCTTGTTTTGTTTCTCAGATATGGTTTATTACAGAAAGCATGCACAAAACTGACTTGTCCACGGGAGAGTCATTTAGTTTTTATCTTCAACAAAACAGCATGCTCTAGATTCAGAATTGAAAAGCCTACCCTTACAAAGTATCCCAATCTCTCTGCTTATGTGCCATTCACATTCAACAAAGAAACGTAAGTACGTAGGTACGTATGTAGGTAATGTCATGCACCAGGCAGATGTTTCAGATGTCTCTTTTTTTCTTCTTTTTCACCCTTTTTTCACAATTTGTGACCAATCGTGTGTAAGTCCACTTTATGTATTCTATCTCTACTAAAGGACGCTCCCGTGTACAAGGCAGTTCTGTGCATGCTCTCTGTAATGAACCATATCTGAAGAACCAACCAAGCTAAATTTACAATTTGTTCAGGATAATTTCAAAACTTACTGCTGATCAAGACTAAGTAAACACAAATTCTCTGAAACTATAAAACGTAGTTGAAAAGTTACCTAGAACTTGGGTCAACTTTTTTTTTGAACCACCCGGTATAGGTTATGTTTATGTTCGAGTTCGAGTTCGTTCATTTTACTCAATGCAACGTAACTAAACGTAACACTTATACGAGCCGTTTTATCTTTTCTCTGTACAGTGATAGCTTATTCATATTAGTTAGTACTTTAAAAGTCAATTACATATACAAATATTATTTTCCCCATTACTGAATCCAATTGACGTTGAAATTGGAGAGAATATTTGATTTCAATCCATTGATTTGAATACAATTGGTAGAAATAATACATTTCAAATTATATTGATTAATCACAATGCAGTCTTTGTTTCGTATTTGTGTGCAGTTTCCTGTACTTAAATGTGTCAATATTATGGATGAATTTATTTGTTTTGATGTAAAGCGCACTCATGCTTTTTCTTTGTTTCTGAAGTAATGCGGTAAGAGTAAACACATCAGATTTAGGGCTCTTGCCCATCACAAGTAGAGAACAGCTAGAAGAAAGAGAGGGGGAAAAGTGGGATCGAGTTTAATTCGATAAAAACACTGGGTGGAGAAGTCATGTTCAATTATCACAAATATAGTTACGTCAATCGAACACGGTGAATATATGTGATAATTTAATACGTTGAAATTGTTAGAAGTATTTACACTATCACCGTGTCATCTCTTTTTTTAACCTTATTTTTGTGTCACAACAGCCACTACGAGGGCCATGCTGTTGTCGCAAGAGACTACTAACATGACCAATGCCCATACTACTAATCACCGCGTTTTTCAAACATACAGGTGCTATGAAACACACATACAGTTCTTAACGACATTTCGATAGAGATTATCATCCCTGCACTAGAAAATCTTTGATTTATGGAACTCGCCTTTTTTATTCCTAATTTATTTCATCGGGATAGAAATTATCAATGTTCATGGTTTCAAACAATACGTTTTAACAACTTTTAGAGTTTTGGGTTTTCTTTTGAAAAACAGCCGACTATTTCTGCACAACTTTGGACTACGAGCTCCAAATTCACAAAAAATAAAAAGTGTTAAATACTAGTTAAATGTTGCATGGGAGACATTTGTATCCTTCATAGTTACAAAAAATGATTCAACTACCCTTCATTGCGAGTGGTTAAACCACGCATTAAGTAACGGTCGATAACCAATATACCAACCCATGGGAGTTTACGAAACTGTTTCCGATCTGTATTTTGAAAAGGAAGCCACTGCAAATTGGTATGAGGTTTAAGTGCTCAAATCGTCAGGAAATGTTTACCCTACCATGTTAATCTACCATGGCCCATTTATTGAATCGATATCTGTTCATAGCTCCCTCGTTGTCAACTATTGAGCTTAACCCCCTGAGAACTAACTGCCGATCGGTCAGAAAGATGGATACATCATTTATTGCACCAATCAGATTTTTCTTTTAGTAGAATACTTGTATCCCTGATATAGATTGGAGTGAACTATTTTAGAAACAGTATTTCAATTGGTTATTCAAATGAGTATATTATTATCTTGAAATTAACCAATCAAAAACATTGCTAGGCCTAATTAGGCAGGTAGTACACACAGAGTATTATATTATGAAGGGCTTGAACTTCAGTATACCGCAAAACGAATTATTGGGGGCGGGGTTCAAAAATGCATAAAACAACGTCAACGTCAACGTCAACAAAATCAATCGTGTAAGACTACTTGCCATTTGTATTTAGAAACAGTAACTTACACATTATTGTATGTGGTTCTGTAAGCTCAAGTGAGATCAGAAACCTGTCAACCATTGTTAAAATGATATTGGGTGACTACTAGTTCAGATATATATTAAAAGGCAGATCCTTCAGAAAAAAACCCATTTATGTCAGACTGACAAATGGACTTTTATCCCTAGCTGCTGTATATATATGGTCGAATCCAACGAAAAGTGTCCACGGCTAGATTTTTAGGGTCCAGTTTCAAAATGCTTCAATCTCTTATTCCTTTTCCTAACTCAAAGTCAACATATCAAGCTTGTATGGAAAAAAAGTGCCATCACTAATCTCTCCAATTGACCACGTGGCGGAATGATGAAGTTGAAGGTACACTTCTCAATGTTACCTACAAATACAAGTACCATATTTTGATCAAGTGATGATTATTCCACCTATTTACATATTTCATTCAAATTTGTGATTGTATTGTATTCAGAAGATGCTAATGCTGATAGAAAGTGATCATATTTGTCCAGGTGCTCATTTTTTGTTTACATTTTAGATTCACACATCTAGGTAGCATTTGCAGACTCTCAATACTTTGAAACATGAGGTTGAGTCACTTTGTGTACTTTCACCAAGATGATTTTAATGAACAATTGTTTTCATGTACCTCAAAGAGGGGGAATGACCCTTTCTGTAAAATTTAGAATTTTGAGCATGCGCCCAAAACCTAAGTACATACGAGGAATGTGGAAATTTGGTATTCGAAGGTAACAGGTAATATATACGTAGGTAAGAGAAGTAAAACTATAATAAATTAATGTTCTACTTAATTTATGTTACATTTTGGGGTGAAATAATTATGCAGGGCTGTTAACAATATTTGTTTTTTTAAATAAACATGTTAAAACATGTTTAAATCCTAATATTATGAACATATTCCCAGTAGTATACTTTAAATAGATACTAGAATATTAATTTAATGTAGAAAAAAATATACAATATCTAACTGTCAGTTGTAATTTTGAAAAGGTTTATTAAGAACAATATATCAGGCAACATTTTGAAGCATTCCTATAAGAGAAAAACATGTTAAGACTTAAAACACGGTAGCTTACATTGCAATAATCAAAGTATTCGTAGGTAACACATTTGTTCTCAACTTCAACTTCGTTGACTAAGAACAGTTGGATTCGTTGATTTGACATAGGTTTAAGGTCAAAATTGTACTCGACGTAGTTGTTTATGCCCTGAATCGCATGTGAGGGGGAATGTCGTATCAAAATGTCTTGATTGACTTTATAAGTAAATTTAAAAATGTGCACTCAGCGCTGCTTTTACAAAACAATCAGAATTGCGTAATATTCAACATTTGAATAAAACAGCAAGATTAACCAATTAAACATTAAAATAATATAAAACCATGTTCCTATTTCTAAGATATAAAAGAAAACACCCTTAGCATCAATAACCTCACTAGTGATAGACATCTGTTATTATTCTTGATGTTAAAGGCATATTGAATATAATTAAAACTTTTACACATGATAATTATGACAGAAAATGTTTTATTATGCTAACGTATCTGATCATCCAATTTTGTTAGTGTCTTTCTTGCTTGACTTTCAATTATTAAGAATGTGCGTTTAACTTCTACAAAACAGTCAGACGTGTGTAATATTTAACATCTGATTTAGGGCAAGATGATGACAACATACATATCGTTCTGGGTTAAAATTTCGTAACGGTATAGTTAAACAATCAATTAACTCGCTAGTAATACTAATATAATTACTGATCTAATTTGGTAAAAAGCATGTTCATCATTAAAACTAAACATGATAAAAACTTAATTAAGAAACATCTGATCATTCAGCCTCGTGATCATTCAGCCTTGTAATCTCTACTTAACAAGTTTAGTGGTTCTTGATGTATTCTGTGTGTAGTTAGTTCTTTAGGTCTCTCATGTCGCGAGGATAAATATCTATTAGAACTTAATTACTCTTTGTTTATTATACAGGACATTCTAGAATGTTAAGAATGAACGTTTCAGTTTCCGTGTGAATCCAAAGTATTGGATCGAATCAACTATTGAATAGTTCACCGAGCCACCTTTAATTAGAAAGAGAGCGGTTTCCTTTAAGCAAACAGTTTGATTTGCCTGTAATTCATAGTCTTGAATGTCAGGTTATTTGTTTTAAGCAATAAAACAACCGGTTACCTTCCTCAATTTGTTCTAAATAAAGGAGGCAAGTGAGGTCTTCTGGAAGTTATATTTTTGAATAGCTGTTTTAAACACGAAAGCCAGATTGCTTTTTGATTCATTTAATATATACTTTGAAATAATTTCATATCAGACCTTATATATAAGTTTAATATGAGCCTAACAGTAACATGTTCAAAGTCTAGAACATTCAAATATTTTGCATTTCAGTCCACAATGGAATAAAGCACATACAACTTTCAGCACTGACACATTCAGTTGTCAGATTAGAATTAAGATATAATTTCCTAGTTTGGAATTTGTATCATTCTGAATGTCGTACATAGTCAGTCTTTATCGAGTTTCAACCGGAGGCAGACCCCGTTTGACATAGAATCACCATTATGATATATTTTGTCAGATGTAGACAAAATAGGAATTTTATGTTTAGAAATTCAATGTTGTTTGATTTAACAACACTAATCTAATAAGTTTTGCCACGACAGAGATATTGTCGGGCATGTGCCTTTTATTATGATTCTTTTTTTAAAATCAACCACTGCTTAGTTCAATTACACTAAGAAATAAATGTCGGAAGCATTATTCATGAGCATTTTTTTTTATATTTAAGACTGAAATCAGTATAGGCCTACCCTCGATTCCCTCACACCTTTAAAAAATGAAAAGGTTTTACTAAATTTCTTGTTCACTTAAAATACGTTTCGGTGACATTACATAACCTGCCAGAGCAAAAATGAAGCAAGTTATTTTATATTGTTACACATGAATTCCATTTTCAAATACAACTACAATAATGGCCAATATTAAGTACCTCAGTCACTGCTCTGCAATTCCTGGGGAAATTGGTTAACTACGCATACATCATATCGACAAGCTGGTTTAAAACAATATTACGCACCAAACAATATTATTCCCGTCTTATACATTCCTACATAATATTTACATAATATTAGGTGCGAATGAAAGCGACAAACAATGCAGGAATTGTACCATGCCCATTAACTAATATATAAGTTACCTACGAATACAAAATGGAATATGAAAATATTGATTATGAAACCGAAATTTCATGGATGTTATGTCTAAATGTATCCATTTTAAGACGATCAACGTGTAATCAATGGATATAAATATCATTCATTCACTCTAACACCAACAAAAAATATGTTCGCGGCAAAAACAGTGTGATTACACCATGCATTTTATTTAAATCAACACCTCCCATTTTCGTTTAATAAGGAATATTATTTTTTACCCCTCCAAATATAAATATAATAATACATCCAGTCAGATTGTATGATTGCGCACTGCTTTTATGTAAAATAAAATAGTTTAGGGCCAATATGCACTGTGTATATTATTGAATGTTGCCTACATATGCATGTTACCTCCGAATCAGCATGAAGTCATGCACGAGATGCTCTCACTGAATATTTATATAAACATTAATCACCCCCATTGCGATTTAAATCAACTGTCAGATGATGTCTTTGCGTGAATAGCATACAAAACTACACTAATAGGGGTAATAAGATTGAGACAGAGGGAGGCTATATAATCAACTTTTAAGACAACAACATAATTATTGATGCACTTGTACACAAAGTACAGAATTTTGTGAAAGGTTACTAATACAAAAGCTGAAAGTTTGATGCAAAACTTCTCCGTTGCTTGCCGAACGCAGCGCACATTTCTACTTTATTCCAGTCGCTACAAGTATGTAACAACAGAGAGAAGTACCACGGTATCGTTATTTGTATTTGAAGGTAACAGTTCATATTTCAAATTTGCCTACGAATACAGCCTTTTATTGCTGATATTTCAAAAAATGTTGCCTTCAAAATGATAAAACTTGTCGCACATGTACATTGTATCATACTTCGCTTATTCTATAGATATCATTCACTAATCTTTGTTTATATTAAAATGGCAGTGTTTTAAATAGGTATTCGGAGGTAATGCATTTTTTTTACCAAACCGATGGTTTCAGCTTTTAAAATTTCTAACAGCTTTATCAAAAAATCGACTTGAATGGGGACAATGCATTTAAGTATTTAACATATTTAGGCTTCCTTACAGCACAAATTACTCTACCTCAGGCGAATCCTTCCCCGAAAGTGAGATTTAACAAAACATGTATTTGTAGGTAACATCAAAACTTACCACAGCAAAAAAAATCACAACAATTCAGGGATTGATCGAAAGTAACCACAAATTAAAAGAGGCATTCTTGAGATATCCAGCAATCAAACAGGCAAAATTTCCGCTTAAGCTCGTTTTCATCTAAACGGTTATATGTCTAACAAAAAACCTTAACAACTATTTTGTAAAAAGGGTAAAAAATAGCAGGTTTATTGCTCGTATACGCCCAATTGTGCATTTAAGTTGGTCATATTAAATATGGCGCGAACCGTCTCATCGAGGCGGATACGTATAACACAAAAATAAAATTGTCAAGATATAGATTATTTTATTAGAGGCCTGAACATCACGTGTACACTTTTCGTTGGATTCGACCATATATATATGGATGTGGGGCATTGGGCCTCAAGCATATAATTTAAAAAAAATACCTGAACCTTTTCCTTTCTGACTAATGTGAGCCACAATGCACTCATTATTACAGCATGCCTACGGAACTGCCGTTTCAATTTTGCATGCGTCTTGCACTTAGTATTATTTGAGCAAGGTCTAAATCATTGGTTCTCTTGTCTGTATACGTAATTCTGTTCGTATTCTGTTTTAGAAAAAAACCCAATGAACATCATCACAGAGGTTTAAATAATGAATATATATTGTACTGAAATCTCTCGACAAGGCAACCAAAGTTTCCCATAACATTACGTCGCGGACATAAGTGTCTTCATTGGCTGCCACAAACCCCAAGGAAGTCTACGATAGCTGTCTGAGTAAGCGAATGAGTCAGTCACAAAATATATTTGATTAGATCTACACTTAAGGTAGCACGTAGCGATCTTATGTCAATGTTTATAGATTAAAAAAAAGAAAAGAGTGCCACTACTTAGTGTAATTGACAAAAAGTCAAATAGCAGTCAAAGGTAAAACGATCACATTCAACGAATCAATAATAAGGTACAAAAAACCTCATGCTTCAACGTGTTCTGGATATCACACGTCTTGGATGAAGTACCATTTGAACATTTTATAAACCTCCCGCTGACAGACGTAAATAGACATCCTCTAACAAGAATGTTTCTTGTTTATTCTTGTCTTTAAGGACATGCTTTATAATGTAGTATAAGTTCTTGCAATGTCAATTAACACGACTACAGGCCAAACAAAAAAGTAAAATACAAGATTCAAAAGGTGGTTATATTATTTTTATTATTTTAAAACTTTGGTTAAAGCCAATGCAACTTTTTCATATTTGTGCTTTAATACAAATCTAACTCAAGACTCGACAACGGACTATGTGTAATCCCTTTAATCCTTTGATAGACAATTGTGTGCCAAGCTAAACCCATGACGTTCGATACCAAGAATAAACCCCAAATTACTGTTTAACTACATTATAATGAGGACAAAATAATGTGGATTGAATATTTGGAAAGATATTGTGTGCAGGAAATTATGGAACATACCGAATGTTAAGATGATGGAAGGAAATACGCTCAGCTATATTTTAAAAGAAAAGCTGGTGAAAACCTGTGATAAACCGGGGTTTTTCTTTTGTTTGCATGAGATACACACTTCTGCACATCACGATGTCACGGATTCTTAGCAACCTCTCGAGTTTACATAGCGTTAAAAAATCAATATGCATTTGAGATTTAAGGGTGCCATCACACACTGTGTATCGAATTGACGTATGTGAACTTACCTGGAGAGATATTTAAGTTTAAACATCACGAGCTAATGCATGATATGCATCGAATCACACTGGGAGACATTGTTGTGGCGTTGAACCAATAAATGTGAACATTTAGTTTGCCCCAAACCCAAACCCAAACCCAAACGTCACCAGTGGAATCATTAACGTGGATTGAATATTCTAGAGGTTTTTTCTTGTTTCTGGTGGTTTGTGTGAGATTAAACCACTGATATTTAAATTGATAGGCCTACTCAGGACATAAGCACTTTGACCACTAACAATGGTATTCATAGCTAAATAAATGAACCTTTCTCGGTATACATTATTCTGGAATACCATGAATAACAATCTTCGCCATGCCAGATTATTAAAAGTGTGGCCCGTGTGAGATGAACCCAGCATGAAAGCCACCTGATCCCTATAACATGGATATGTGAATGGGTGGAAGTTGTACAATTTATTTCAAAATCTTGGTTGAAGCTAGTACGACTCTTTAAACACAACTAATTTAGATTTGTGTTTTAACACAAATTGAACTTAAGACTCAAAAAGGGAATATATCGAGGGCTTAGAGGTAGAACTGACTATGTCCATTTTGACTTTTTGGACATACACCTGCTGGACATGGCCTGTTTTGCAACAAAACTAAAAACACCTTCACGGACATAATCAAAGGGGGGGGGGGCGTACATAGACATAGACACTTTTTTCCACAGAAAGAAAGTTCATATCCATGTTACTTGTACAATTATCTGGACAAAGTCAAAATGGACATAGTCAGTTCTACCTCTAAGCCCTCGATATGATATGTATAATCATTTAAATCCTTTGAAAGACAATTGTTTGCCAAGCTAAACCCATGAAGCTTGATGAGGACAAATTCGGATTGAATATTAAGAAAGAAATTGGAAGTAGGAAATAATGAACGTACCAAAATGAATCTTTAGGTTTAAAAGAAGGAAATACGCTCAGCTTTATTTTAAAAGCGCATTGCGCGTGGAAACTATATAGTGATAAACCCTGGATTTTGTTCTTCTTTCGTTTGCCTGAGATACACACTTTTGCACCCGGATGTCACGGATTCTTAGCAACCTTTCGAGTGTGCATAGCGTCTGAAAATCAATATGCATTTGTGACTGATTCGATTTAAGGATGTCAACACATACACTGTGTATCAAATGGGGGCATGTGAACTTGCCTGGAGAGATGTTTAACATCACAAGTGACATGCATGACTATGCATTAGATCCAAAGGTGAGACACGTGTTATGGCGTTGAACCGATACATGTGGAAATTCAGATCGCGCCAAATCACAAACGTCACTGGTTGAATTTTCTTTAGGTGGATTGAATATTCTGCTGCTTTTGTTTATTTTTTGTTTGATGAGCTTATAAAGAATAAGATAAATTACAATAATTATCAAATTTAATTGTAGACAATACAATCTGCCTGCACACAGAAACAAAGATTGACTGTCCACATAAATTATTACTGTTACTCGTTGCGCATGGGAACTTTGATGAACCCGTTTTTTATTTCATTTGCCTGAGATACTCACTTCTCTACAACACGATGTCACGGATTCACAGCAACCTCTCGAGTGTATAGCGTTTGAAAATCAATATGCATTTGAGACCGATTCGATTTAAGGTTGCCAACACACACTGGGTATCAACTTGACGTATGTGAACTTGCCTGGAGAGATGTTTAAGTTTAAACACGCTACATGCGTGACGATGCATCAGATCAAGCGAGGGGACGTTGTCATGGCGTTGAACCGATAAATGTTAGTTTGCCCCAAACCCAAACTCAAACGTCACCAGTGGATTTATTAACGTGGATTGAATATTCTAGAGGTTTTTTTCTTCTTCTGGAGGTTTGTGTGAGGTTAAACCATTGATATTTACATTTATAGACCAACGCATGACATAGGCACTTTGACCACTAACAATGCATGGTATTCATAGTTAAATAAATGCACCTCTCCCGTTATACATCATTCTAGGACACCCTGTACCATAAATACACAGAGAATTCACCAGGTGTTTGGGATATAAGTGAGGGAAATGACATATACAATAAGATTCAAGACTATGGCGATTTTTAAATATTGTAATGTGGCACCCTCTCCCCTCCAAACCCTCAAACCTTGGTGGCTTACCCTACTCCCGGGTAAGGTGGTACACTCAATGTTTTTGTCAAGATGAACGCAAAGGATGTTAAAGAGATTATCTAATAGATGCCCTAGGTCAGACGCGGCTGTTAGTTTTACCATTTCAAAGAGATTTTTGTGAAATCTTTCCAAACATTCAAAGCCTATCTCAAGAATCACCGAACCAATGCTAGGAGTGTTTGTACTTCTTTTAATGCATTTCTCATTGTGATTCCAAATATGGTAATGAAACTTAAGTATTTTGACATTTTGAAACATTTGGTGACATTTTAGAATGTCGTCTGCAGACGTCTGCCGCGTGTACAGTGTTAAGGACGAGGGTTAATATTATATGATGATTTCTGAAATGTGAAAATCAATTAGGTGCTGTATTCACCTTTTTATGTGAAACAATGTCATTCTACATGAACTTGAACATAAACTTATTGTTATTTTAACAAAACAGATATGACGAACGAAAGTTGTCTGCTGTTTATAATAATGCCGCCATGAAGTGCTCCGAGGTTAATGCAGCGTCATATGATTATGTTTGATGGGAAATCATTATTGCCCTGGAGTAGAGTGTACCTTAAAACATATAATCTCAAATCCTGGAATCAGGCACGAAATTTAGAAAAAAATCAGTATCATATTTCAGATTTTGAGAAATTATTGTATGACATTTTGATTGACCATCGGCGGTAGGTGTTTTTGAAAATGACACAGCAACAAGAATTATTTTCCTCGGTGTGTTATAGCGTGAAAATTACTCATGCAGCGTGAACTTGTTTCTAGAACTTTGCAAAATGTTGCCTCACCTAATCGAAAGACTTCAATTGTGGGTCCAATAAGCATCTAAAAGACTAAAACGACTGCATACAGCTTTGTATGACTACATTTTCATAAAAAATAAGGTGTATCTAATTGAAATGGAACAATGATGTGGAATGTTACTGACAACTTATCCCACGATATTTTGAAAATAAATCACATTCATAACATTCTAATAGAAATCTGATATCATTAAAAACATGAATCGTGTAAAATGTCTCACGATATAATTATCATACTCTGGAATTAAAGGTAGATGACCCGATCACATTTTCGTAACACGTAAAATAACGTCGAATTACCGCGAATGGTGGTAACCACCGATATAGTTTCTGTACTACTCAATGGGTACAGTTCACAGCATCTTGTGCGTCTAAAATAAGAACCATTAGAGTTATGCAACACGACTTTTTTAAGGATGACCTTTCATGTAGAATAGAAAACTTCAAGTTGAAAATCGGAACATCTACCTTTAATATAATCGTTCACTTTCATAAACGTCTCGTAATTCAATGAGATTAAATTGTGTGGCCTTACACATGTCACCATCATAATTCAATGCATGTCACCTTAACACCGACATTTAAAGTTGTTTCGTTAAGAAAAGAATAGTATTATACCTGTGGTTACTGCTCACTTTAATATCCACAAGTTAAGGTCATATTATTAGCTGTATTAGGCAATGATTGATTACATAATGCAAATCCGGAAATATATCATTCATTATCATTGGTCATTTATCCGTCGAAATTTTAAGGTAGATATGTATTCTGTTTTGCTGAAAGAGATTGTCGTCTTGTTCAGTACAGATAATAAGGAATTGGGCGCGTTCATAACTGAAGCCCACCCAAATTAAAAACAGATTTGCTAAGCCCGCAAACAAGTAAAAAGCTACAAAATGCGGTATCGTTGTAAAGGTGAACACATGCCAGTTTTGGGAATGTATTGAACAAATGTTGTTATGAATGAAATATGATATGAATCGGTCTCTCAAATAATCAAATAAAGGCGATTGGAACAAAGAGGAGTTTATGTTTATGTACTCAAGCGACCGGAATTGTCTACATCACATCTTTACTTGACGCAACTACTAAATAAAACAATCCACAGGCCTTATTTAACATAGCATCTTTATATCATCGTTGAATTTCGGTGGCATTCTGATTGTTTTACTTGCTTGAATGTTTACGATATGACTTGAATCCGTTGACAAAATGGCCGATTAATAGGCCTGGGCAGTGGGCATAACGCATCTTTTGCACTGATCGGCAGCTAATGATGGGCGGTATCCGTGCACGTTAGCAATTCGACAATAAATCAACTTAAATGATTAACTACCATTGAATTATTTTTAGTCTAGCAACACTTTCATGGGTGTAGTTACACATTTCGGAAATGCCCCCTTTGTGTTTTACCCTAAAGCAAAATGTGTGTTCATTGCCACAGACAAGCCACATCGATATATATAGATCAGTACACAAATAACCTATGTTGCAATAGCCTCCCTATGTGCATTTAGTGATATTTTTGCATTGTTTAGATTGTACATATCTGATGGCAGCTGTTGTAGATAGACCGTTTTACAACAAGCCCTGATTTCATCTGGAGACAAAGATGTATACATTATCCCCGTGAGGCAAACATCAGAAATGTTCTGTAAATCATTCAACACTTTCCACGGGGGTATTGGCTTTACCATATACAAAACAGAGTTTTCAGACACCTTTCCCAACTGTCAAAGTCTATCTTAAGGATGACAGATGTTTGTACTTATTTCAATGCATTGCTCATGGTGATTCCAAATATGGTAATGAAATTCAATAATTGTGAATTTTTTTGAAATTTGTTGTGAGGTGTTGGAATGTCGTCTGCAGACGCCTGCCGCGTGGAAAGTGTTAACCTCTACCACTATTTAAAGACCCATCCACTTATTTAGTTCGGGAATTTAGTTCAGAGGAGCTTTCCTTACGCAACTGTGTTCTTTTGAAGAATGTACGGGAAACGATACTTAATCCCATCCAAGGAAAAAGTACGGGACGAAAGAGCGTTTTGCTGTGAACGCGAAATATTTTCGCGCGCGTTTTCTTATACGCACGTAATGGATCTTTTATCATTTTAAAACACGCGACGCCTTTCGCTTTATATAAACTGTCCTGCCTGGCTAGCTATAACATCTAAGGGACCGTTCATAAACACGTTGGTGTGGCGGGGCTGGATAATTTCATTTTTTTGTATATCACAATTTTTTGACCCCACCCACCCCCACCCCCTCTCGCCATGCCACAAACTTGTTTACCCCCCCCCCCCCCCTCTCTGGCCTGCCACAAACTTTGTGACCCCCCCCCCCCCCAATGTGTTACTGCCTGCACCTGAAACTTTCTTGTCCCCGTTCATTGTTATCAAATTCAGAGAACATAGATAGATATGATATCCAATTCATATCAATTGCAGGTATCTTTGGTTTAGTGCCATGGTCTTTAATCCCCTGAATAACTTGACATATTTATGCACGGATCTCTGTTTTTGAAACCATTTAGGATGGTACCTCCAATTATATATCCTGGCTTTAAATATTATGTTTTTGCTATTGACATGAATTTGCCCTTCGTTCTTTTTTAGCTGGGCTAGTACATGAAAATGAGCCCGTAGACATCTGCGCGCTAAGGGCGCTAAACAATAAGCTATTTTTATGTTGATTCATGAACGTTCCGTAAATAATGTGCATACATATAAAGCAGGGGTTTGGGGGCAAATACCAAAGAAAATGTTGGAACTAATTAGTGTTTTAAACTTTAATTACCCCACCTCTGTCTGGGTTTTCAAAAACTTTTTTTACCCCCCCCCCCCACCCTCCTTTGCAGAGTATCAAAACTGCTTGGCCCCTCCTATGATCATCCACCCCCCCCACCCGCCCCTGCCCCCACCAAAGTATTTATAAACACTCCCTAAGCCATACTTTATCCAATCTGATAAATACAATAGTCACATTATATAGACAGTGTTGATCATCTTTTACAATCCAAACAATTGAAGGGCATTTTTTTCTCGAATTATCGAAATGTTATGACTTGTTTTGTTTCTCCCAAAATAAGTGACTTTGTATGTGCTAATAATAGATTTTTAATGCAAAACATCATTTCTAAGCAAAATAGATGAATCATAACTCGATGGACGGGCCTTTAATAGAACTGAATATGGCTCAACTAAATTCGTAGCAGAATGCTTGTCTTCATTTCACACGATCGAATTGAAACTCGGCGTCACAATTGCAAGGAGCCAAATACAAGATACAAACATTATTTTTTTAATTAAAAAGTGTCAATTTAAAGGAAGGGTCCCGCAAACACAACATTTAGCATTATTTGTTTAGAAAAATAATTATCGAGCCAACATTACGTAATTATATAGAACAAAACACCATACTAGTCACAAAAATGAATAAAAACTGCCATCACTCAACATGCACTTGTTAAAATTCGCGACGATCGAAAGTCCCGGTGTCGGTGACGTAATGGGTATCGGTGCTCAAATTTGCGCATGTGCATTGTATAACTATGATATTGTCATAAGTGTGGTGTTTTGTTCCATTTAATTACAAAAGTTGGGCTCCATAGTTATTTGGCTAACATATATATAATGCACACTTTTATGCTTGCGGGCCCCCTCCTATAAAGATTTAAAGTAGTAGTGTAAAACCCTGTTTCATAATTGGTCAAGTTTTCGTGACATTTGAACCTCATCAATGATAAATAGTTTATTTTTGGATAGCACCGGAATTGGTAATAAGTAATTGAATGAAAGATCCAGTCAACCTGATGATGATATACATAATTGACGTGATATCACTGTTGCACTCGGCTTTAAACAGAATTATATACGCTTGCTATAACAATATTTTTTTGAAATATTGCGTTCACAAACGGAGAGAACGTACGTCCACTTGATTAATATTTTGAGCGCTGACAGAAGTCTACCCAATTTGAAGCACGCCCTCTCCTTATGTGCTCGCCAAACCTTAACAAATCTTTAGTTTGGTATACCCATAACTAATTGCCGATTTATATGATATAAAATGAAACGCATAATCTTACCGTCTTGTTGATGAAATCTCAACAAGTGCTGTTGAATAAAGCAATAGTTAAAAAATGTGATTTTTTTTTTCTTCTCGTTTTTCTTCAAATGTTACCATTTATTTTTTTCTCTCTTGACTTTCCTAGATCATATGAAACCATCACAGAACTGAACGAATATCATAACGGAAATCTCATTCTAATTTTGGGAAATTGTCAACATATTTTTCTCAGATTTTCACCACCCTACTATAATTATTGAATTAACTTGTTGTGTACAGTTATGATCTTTGTGGGAAACACTGTGAACGGCGTTAACACGGTATCAAACCTTGGGTCTTTATTTACAAACAAACAAATCACACATAAAATAAACACATTTTCAAAGTAGATTTTCAAAGTGTTCTTTTTGAAGTAATTAGGAAACGTATTGCCTTTTGATTTTAGTTTCATGATTATAAACGTTAATGGTAAAATCACAATTTTGGTCACGAACGTTACAAAAATGAGGTGTGAATTTATATGAGAAATATCATATTTGTATCGGCATAATGTGTTTGAAACTGCAATATGTTACCACCCGGTTAGTGTCTATGTGTAATAATTGCAATTGTAAATCGTTTGGAGCAACTCAAGTTATATTCCTTTCGGTCAATGTCTACTGATATAACAAGACTTAAAATAGATTAATGCCGCCTATTTGTGGACATGGTTACTGGCCTGTCATCTATCATCAATAGATTGATGCCGCCTATTTGTGGACAAGGTTACTGGCCTGTCATCTATCATCTGTCTGTTTGTTATCTTGAATCATCTACCGAATATATAATATTGTAAACGGCAACGATTGAATAGGCAATCAGATTCTCCTCGAAGAAATAGAAACTGAATTGACGCATGTAACATATTTGCGGTAGGAGTTCGTTCATTACATTGCACATATCACAGTGTAAAATGGACTAAACTTGCAATATCTGAGTTATAAGTCTCTATATCCACGACAGCTTTTGTGAATCGAAAAATAGTTTGGTGTGAAACATGTTTATACCCCCTTTATCGAACGGTTGGTCTTCGAACGTAAACATGTTTAGAACTCACATACGAATAGAGGGTAATCCAAAAGTGTTCACATTTTCAGACACTAATTTATTATTTTACACCATTTTTTGTCATAAAATATGTAAATAACTTAATGAATCACATAATCTCTTGTGTGTATACAATAATGTTGGCGGTATGGTGTAAACGGCATTCAAAATGAATTGTTATTCTAAGGAAATTGTGAGGCTTTTGAAGAAAAGTAATCCAAACGCTGTTTCATTATATTGCCAATTAATTGGATGAAATAATAACTCATAATACACGTAAGTAATTTATCTTTTTTTTTTTTAAAAAGCGCTATTTTGTACTTTTAACTTTGATCCTAGATTATTAGGTACGATAGTTTAAGATGATCTAAGCGATGAGATGTAGCTGTATTTGTTTTTAAAACTTCTGCATTGACATATGGACTTGCAGAAATTCTTGCAGATCATATTATTCTTTACGTTATTATTTGATCAAGCCTTTTGTTAAGCAGGTAGGTCTTGACCAGGAGCTACTTTTTACTATTAGACCAAAAAAGGCTCCTGGTCCTATACCGCTTAACAAAAGGCTTGTATTTGATAGTTATATGATGATTTGAGTCGACTTTACGCAGATGTAACGTTTGAATAACAATTAGATACACCGTTAAACTTGGAATAAAAAAGCAAGTTTATCTTTAACTACTGTATTGAGGCTTATGTAATGATTTAAACACTTTCTTCGACATTTTTGGGAATTCAATTGTTCAATGATAAATAACATTTTAGACCATTTACTGCTTTAACTTTAATATATGGATGGAATAATCACAAAACGCCGTATGTGTCTTTAAATATTTTCACGAGTTACAGTGACCTACTTTTAATCGATTTGAAAACGATATCCCTTATTAATAATTGAATACCAATACGGGGAGAGCATACAGACCACTCATGGCGTGCCTATAATTGACTAAATTAAAATTGTTGTTGTTGTTGTGATTTAAGTGATGGCTTGTGAGGCTAAATTGTTGTCTCGATAGGTCAGATAGGATACCTAGCTATCGCTAGCAATCCAAAATAGTGACTAGAAATATCGTTTCTGTGATTTCCGACATCCGTAGAACTATTTTGGTTCATAAGTCAACACTATATATATCGTATGAATAAATTAGTACATCTACCGCATCCCAATCCTGTCTTTGACGTGTAAAGATGACATTTCCAAACAAGATTGGTAATTATTAACTAACATTATACACGCATGTTTAATTAACAACGAGTCTCAGATGCAGGATGCCCATCAATGGTGACATTCTTATTATATAATCCCAAATCCCAATAGAATTGGTCAAGATACCCAGTAGTGTATTGTTCGTGTTTGTAAAGGCTGCGTGGTCACGATGGACGCTGAGGGCAGCATTTCATTAACGCAATGGTTTGCTATGTGTGAACAAATGTGTATACAAATACTGTGTTCAATGTAGATTTGCCACTGCCTGAGCTTCCCTTCAGGACTGATTATGACCATTATCTTAGGAAATACATTTTCTGCGTGAAAAAGCAATGTAAGATTTCAAGGCCAATTATACTAAAAACCATCTATATTTGTACGTTTGTGTATGTATTTACTTTTCCTGATTATTGTTATCATTTCATCACCTTCTTGTATGCTTATGATTTAATGTACACTACTGTACATAACAACATTTTGATTTTTTTTGTTTACATTGTTTTGTATAACAACAGATGTATATAATGAATATCAACATTGCTCACCATACTGTGGTTAGAGGATATGTATAATCAAAATGTGTAAATTACACGCGCAACTGATACATGCTATTTCGTTAGCATATTCAACGACGAGCCCTGTGAAGATTGTTGCTGCATACTTTATCAACAATAGCTGCTTGCATTTTGCACCGTGTCAACGAAATATGATTCTAAAGCCAGGCAAATATCCGCTAATCTTTAACTGTTTGATATGGTCTCAACCAATTTACGTGCACAACTTAATTGCAAACCATGCACAAAAGCAGTAGATTAAAATTACAAGCATTGCAGCCGTTTGTCTCTTGGAATTGATATTAGGCCTAATGGCCTCTTTAATGTCTAATGAGCATGTATTTCTCAAACTCGTCTGAACACTCATCCAATTTCCTATGTATAGATATATAAGTGATTATACCTTTTCCTTATCCTATCCTTACCCCCAATGTTATGATTTTATGTTTATCGTTAGTAGTACTTTAAGAGTATATACATGTATGTCATGTTATTTCAACATACAGAAACACATAAGTGTAACCAACCCGAAGTAACAACGGCAGCACATTCCATCCACGTCAAACAAATCAACCGGTGACGTTTGGGATTGGGCGCGAACTGAATTTCAACATCTATCGGTTCAACGCGTGACACATGTATCCCCGTTATCTAATGCATAGTCATGAATGTCGCTTGTGATGTTGACACTTAAACATCACTCCAGGCTAGTTCACATGTGTCAATTTGATACTCAGTATGTGTTGGCACCCATGAATCGAATCAGTCTCAAATGCCTATTGATTTTCAAACCCTAGGTACACTCGAGTGGTTGCTGGGAATCCGTGACATCGTGGTGTACAGAGGTGTGTATCTCAGGCAAAACGAAAGAAATATGGGTTAGCATAAACATAACCATGCATCTATCAACTTTACGTCATATTGATAACGCTCTCTACTCAATAATAATGATTTAGGAAGATTGAACTTGTAGTGAAGGTCCTTATTTTGAAAAGCGTCCGATGCCGCGTATATCTCTTAATTCTGTAACATGTAAACATTTTTAACATTTAAACAAATTCTGATACAATAGATATTCAATTATTTAAAAAACAATTTGTCAACAAATAATAATGTTTTAAAGTTTAGGGCCATCCGGGCCCCTGCAACAGGGTATAAAAGAATGTGTTAATAGTTAATGGACTTGTAATGGTGACAGCAAGATATGACTATAATAATAAACTTAATTACCTTTTTGAATACATATTTCAGGCAATAACACGGAATAGACACTAAAGCAATATTATATAAAGTTTAACTATGTATTTCTTGTGTTCATGTCACTCTATAGTTCACATGAACTTCATATAAAATACTTGTCCCTTTGTCGACGCTGAAGTGTGTTATTCAAGTTTAGTAAACATTACCATGCGATAAAATACCATTTAATTGAAGATATAATGTGCAGTCTTGACGCGTGGGCTTCAATATTGCATTTTACATATCCCTATTGAATTGATATGATTATTTGATGATCAAATTAATAAATGATCAACCCAATGAACCAGTGCTATTAAACGAGCTATGTCAACATTCAAAGGGTATTAAAAACCAGTTAGAAACAGCAAACTCCATCAAAAGAACATCGCATGTATAGCATTTCCCGCCATTAACAGATTAAGATAATAAAACTAAGTCATCAAATCTTTCAAATTGGATATCAAGTAATCAATAAATAACTTAATTTACGTCATTATGCGGAACGTTTGAGGTGGAATATTTCCCATGACAATTTCATAGCGAGACGTGATTGTACATATATGGGGATTGGCTGAAAATGAGGTAACTATTGTATATATAATAACGTCGCATGATACAATGTCAATGACACGCTTAATAGTAGACAATAGAGGAAAGAGCTACATAGATTTATTAGTATCTTATTACCCACTGGTTCCGTATAAACTTATTCTCTTCGTTTTACACATTGATCTCTCCATGGTTACATGCAGCTAAATAAAGTCCATTCCCATGTTGTCTTTTCCTGATGCCACTTTACAAGTAGCCTTAATAATTAGCCAAACCTTATCTCTTATATTAAACGTTACCCTTTTATATCTTAACACTGTCCACGCGGCTATTAGTTTTACCATGTACCAACATGGAAATGTAGAATTTAAGGTAGGCCTATGGGAAGAACTTATAAGTGGTCCCATAAGTTAAGAAACCTTTCTCAACTTTCAAAGTCTATCTCAAGAATTACTGAACAAATACTAGGAATGTTTGTAGTCATATTATTGCATTTCTTATGGTGATTCCAAATATGGTAATGACATTTAATTATTTTGACATTTTTTAATCATTTTATGAAATTTCTGAATGTCGTCTGCAGACGCCTGCCGCGTGGAAAGTGTTAATCCTATTCGTATGCTGCTAAATGAAGAGATAGGAGAGGTCGTCGACAAGGTCGTATGACTAATGGATGATTACTTATAACCCTATTGATATATGGAATCACATTTGTTGTCTATTTTGTGGAATGCCTGTTTCGTTTTTAATGCAATAAGTCCAACGGATCTTTGGTCGACCACGTTTACGTTTCAGAGTTCCTTGGATTATCACCTTTTCTAGGTTGTCTCCATCATATCTTCTTGGAATGTGTCCTACGTACTGCAATATGCGTCGAATGAGATTTATGGAACTCGCCTTTCTTTATTCCTAATTTATTTCATTGGAATAGAAATTATCAATGTTCATGGTGTCAAACAATACGTTTTAACAACTTTCAGAGTTTTGTGTTTTCTTTTTAAAAACAGCCGACTATTGCTGCACAACATTGGACTACGAGGGAGATGTTCCAAATTCACAACAACAACAAAAAGTGTTAAATACTAGTTAAATGTTGCATTGAGACATTTGTATCCTTCATAGTTACAAAAATGATTCAACTACCCTTCATTGCGAGTGGTTGAACCACGCATTGAATAAAGGTCGATAACCAATATACCAACCTATGGGAGTTTACGAAGTGTTTCCGATCTGTATTTTAAAAAGGAAGCCACTGCAAATTGGTACGAGGTTTTTAAGTGCTCAAACAAATCGTCAGGAAATGTTTACCCTACCATGTCAATCTACCATGGCCCATTTATTGAATCGATATCTGTTCAAATCCCTCATAGCGAACTATTTAGCTTAACCCCCTGAGAACTAACAGCCGATTGGTCAGAAAGATGGATACATCATTTATTGCACCAATCAGATTTTTCTTTTAGTAGAATACTTGTATCCCTGATAAAGATTGGAGTGCACTATTTTAGAAACAGTATTTCAATTGGTTTTTCAAATGAGTATATTATTATCTTGAAATTAACCAATCAAAAACATTGTTAATTAGGCAGGTAGTACACAGAGTATTATATCATGAAGGGCTTGAACTTCAGTATACCGCAAAACGAATTATTGGGGGGGGGGCGGAGTTCAAAAAATGCTTAAAACAACGTCAACGTCAACGTCAACAAAATCAATCGTGTAAGACTACTTGCCATTTGTATTTAGAAACAATAACTTACACATTATTGTATGTGGTTATGTAATCTCAAGTGAGATCAGAAACCTGTTAACCATTGTTAAAATGATATTGGGTGACTACTACTTCAAATATATATTTAAAGGCAGATCCTTCAGAAGAAAAAAAAACCCATTTATGAACAAATGGACTTTTATCCCTAGCTGCTGTATATGGATGGGGGGCATTGGCCCTCAAGCATATAATTAAAAAAATCTACCTGAACCTTTTCCTTTCTGACTAATGTGAGCCACAATGCGCTCACTATTACAGCATGCCTAAGGAACTGCCGCTTCAATTTTGCATGCGTCTTGCACTTAGTACTATTTGAGCAAGGTCTAAATCATTGGTTCTCTTGTCTGTATACGGAATTCTGTTCGTATTCTGTTTTAGAAAAAACCAATGAACATCATCACAGAGGTTTAAATTATGAACATTGTACTGAAATCTCTCGACAAGGCAACCAAAGTTTCCCATAACATTACATCGAGGACATAAGTGTCTTCATTGGCTGCCACAAACCCTAAGGAAGTCAACGATACCTGTCTGAGTAAGCGAATGAGTCAGTTACAAAATATATTTAATTAGATCTACACTTAAGGTAGCACGTAGTGATCTTATGTCTATGTTTATAGAATAAAAAAAGAAAAGAGTGTCACTACTTAGTGTAATTGACAAAAAGTCAAATAGCAGTCAAAGGTAAAACGATCACATTCAACGAATCAATAATAAGGTACAAACAACCTCATGCCTCAACGAGTTCTGAATTTCACGCGTCTTGGGTGAAGTACCATTTGAACATTTTATAAACCTCCCGCTGACAGACGTAAATAGACATCCTCTTACAAGAATGTTTCTTGTTTATTCTTGTCTTTAAGGACATGCTTTATAATGTAGTGTAAGTTCTTGCAATGTCAATTAACACGACTACAGGCCAAACAAAAAAGTAAAATACAAGATTCTCTAGACTCAAAAGGTGGTTATATTATGTTTATTATTTTAAAACTTTGGTTAAAGCCAATGCAACTTTTTTCATATTTGTGCTTTAATACAAATCTAACTCAAGACTCGACAACGGACTATGTGTAATCCCTTTAATCCTTTGATAGACAATTGTGTGCCAAGCTAAACCCATGACGTTCGATACCAAGGATAAACCCCAAAGTACTGTTTAACTACATTATAATGAGGACAAAATAATGTGGATTGAATATTTGGAAATATATTGTGTGCAGGAAATAATGGAACATACCAAATTTTAAGATGATGGAAGGAAATACGCTCAGCTATATTTTAAAAGAAAGCTGGTGAAAACCTGTGATAAACCGGTTTTTTCTTTTGTTTGCATGAGATACACACTTCTGCACATCACGATGTCACGGATTCTTAGCAACCTCTCGATTTACATAGCATTAAAAAATCAATATGCATTTGAGATTGATTCGATTTAAGGGTGCCAGCACACACTGTGTATCAAATTGACGTATGTGAACTTACCTGGAGAGATATTTAAGTTTAAACATCACAAGCTAATGCATGATATGCATCGAATCACGCTGGGAGACATTGTTGTGGCGTTGAACCAATAAATGTGAACATTTAGTTTGCCCCAAACCAAAACCAAAACCCAAACGTCACCAGTGGATTCATTTACGTGGATTAAATATTCTAGAGTTTTTTTCTTGTTTCTGGTGGTTTGTGTGAGATTAAACCACTGATATTTAAATTGATAGGCCTACTCAGGGCACTTTGACCACTAACAATGACTAACAATGGTATTCATAGCTAAATAAATGAACCTTTCTCGGTATACATTATTCTGGGATACCAAGTACCATGAATAACAATCTTCGCCATATGCCAGATTATTAAAAGTGTGGCCCGTGTGAGATGAACCAAGCATGAAAGCCACCTGATCCCTATAACATGGATATGTGAATGGGTGGAAGTTGTACAATTTATTGAAGCTAGTACGACTCTTTAAACACAACTAATTTAGATTTGTGTTTTAACACAAATTGAACTTAAGACTCAACAAGGGAATAATTATATGATATGTATAATCATTTAAATCCTTTGAAAGACAATTGTTTGCCAAGCTAAACCCATGAAGCTTGATGAGGACAAATGCGGACTGAATATTAAGAAAGACATTGGAAGTAGGAAATAATGAAACGTACCAAAATGAATTTTTAGGTTTAAAAGAAGGAAATACGCTCAGCTTTATTTTAAAAGCGCATTGCGCGTGGAAACTATATAGTGATAAACCCTGGATGTTGTTCTTCTTTCGTTTGCCTGAGATACACACTTATTTGCACCCGTATGTCATGGATTCTTAGCAACCTTTCGAGTGTGCATAGCGTCTGAAAATCAATATGCATTTGTGACTGATTCGATTTAAGGATGTCAACACATACACTGTGTATCAAATGGGGGCATGTGAACTTGCCTGGAGAGATGTTTAACATCACAAGTGACATGCATGACTATGCATTAGATCCAAAGGTGAGACACGTGTTTTGGTGTTGAACCGATACATGTGGAAACCAAGTTCGCGCCAAATCACAAACGTCACTGGTTGAATTTTCTTTACGTGGATTGAATATTCTGCTGCTTTTGTTTATTTTTTTACTTGATTCTGGTAGAACGATTTTTGATTGAAGAGCTTATAAAGAATAAGATAAATTACTTTAATTATCAAATTTAATCAATGCAATCTGCCTGTAACCAATCGACTTGAAATGATACGTATTTCGTGCATTTTAATGCACACAGAAACAAAGATTGACTGTCTACATACATTATTATTGTTACTCGTTGCGCATGGGAACCTTAGATGAACCCGGTTTTTTTTCTTTCCATGAGATAGTCACTTCGCTACACCACGATGTCACGGATTCTCAGCAACCTCTCGAGTGTATAGCGTTTGAAAATCAATATACATTTGAGACCGATTCGATTTAAGGTTGCCAACACACACTGGGTATCAACTTGTTGATGTGAACTTGCCTGGAGAGATGTTTAAGTTTAAACATCACACGCGACATGCGTGACGATGCATCAGATCAAGCGAGGGGACGTTGTCATGGCGTTGTACAGATAAATGTTAGTTTGCCCCAAACCCAAACTCAAACGTCACCAGTGGATGTATTAACGTGGATTGAATATTCTAAAGGTTTGTTCTTTCTTCTTGTGGTTTGCATGAGGTTAAACCATTGATATTTAAATTGATTGGCCAACACAGGACATACATGTATGCACTTTGACCACTAACAATAGTATTCATAGTTCTACAGACTGTAACAAAAAAAGTTATACAATCGCAATTTTATTTGTAATTCAATGTTAAAATCATGCAATGTCAAAATCTCTTACACTCTGTGTTAAGTTCCGTTCCGGCTACCAGAATCATTTTATTTGGTCTTTTTAACTACTTGCGTTTAAAAGTTATGACCAATCTACTAAGTCGTCTTGAAATCGGGTTGGGCCACTTTCACAATAATATCATACAATCTTGCTTGTATAAATTAAATGGTTAGGGTATCACGCAAGGAACATTAGGAAGAACAATATAATTCTTTTTTCAAATAGTTTGATTTCATTTGAATAAATAAATTCATAAAATAAATAAATAATATTTGTAAAGACCTAACCTTCTTTGTAATACTTTTAACCACTTGAAACGAACCATTGTTGTCTAACAAGGGCGCTCTACTGCTATGTTTCCTGGTTCGATTCCATTCATATTCATCCCAGTGATTTTACCATTGATTAAACCAAAGTGGCCCAGGTGATTTCATGACTACTTTAGACAATTGATCATATCTCTGCTTACCGACCATCGATTGTCATGAAACAAAGCTTATTCGAAAGCTAAGAAAATTCCCCTTGCAGGCCATTAAAACTCGAAACAGAAATTCTACAGGAGATATTTTTAATATTTGTTTCAAAACTGTATAACTTTTTTTGTTACAGCCTGTATACCATAAATAGAACCAGAGAATTCAACAGGTTTTTGTGATATAAGTGAGAGAAATGATGTTTCTAACATATACAATCAGATTCAAGACTCTATGGCGATTTTTTAAATATTGTAAGGTGGCACCCCCTCCCCTCCCAACCCTCAGACTTTGGAGGCTTACCCTACCCCCGGGTAATGTGGTACCCTAAATGTTTTTGTTAAAATGAACGCAAAGGATGTTAAAGAGATTACCTAATAGATGCCCTACATGTAGGTCACTGTCTGTTGCGTATTGGTGGCACCTGCAAACATTATTTAAAGGTGTTAACACTTTCCACGGTGCTTTTAGTTTACCATTTAAAAACAGTTTTTTGTGAAACCTTTCCAAACTTATCTAAAGAATCACTGAACCAATACTAGGAATGTGTACTTCTTTTAATGCATTTCTCGTTGTGATTCCAAATATGGTAATGAAACTTAAGTATTTTGACATTTTTGAAATATTTGGTGACATTTTAGAATGTCGTCTGCAGACGCCTGCCGCGTGAAAAGTTTTAAAGGGGCATTAAGAGATATGGTGGAGGCAGCGCCCTCAATTACAAAAATATATGATAACAACTGGGATTTGTATATTTTTACTATTGTATTACGTGTATAAACTCACACCTATAAGGACCAAGAAAAATCAGCACTCTTTGTACAACAAACGTCGATTCAAAAATGCTGGTAGAGCCGCAACCAGCATTTAACATGGTTAAAGGGTGGTACTCCAACATATTTAAAACATTGTTTTAATCAAGTTTTGCTGGGTTTTTTAGTAGAAACAACAATAATGGCAATTTTTAATGTTCATCTTGAATTCTAAAGCAAATTAATTAATATTAAAAAAAATCAACATGACATTGTGTCCCTTTAAGGACGAGGGTTAATATTATATGATGATTTCCGGAATGCCTTTATTAATTAGGTGCTGTATTCACTTATTTATGTGAAACAATGTCATTCTACATGAACTTGGACATAACATTATTGTTATTTTAACAAAACAGATATGACGAATGAAAGTTGTCTGCTGTTTAAAATGATGGCGCAAGAAAGTCCTATGATTATGTTTGATAGGAAATCATTATTGCCCTGGAGTAGAGCGTACCTTGAAACATATGTATTTCAAATCCTGGCATCAGAGTACACACCACTAATAAATTCCCCATTGCTTACTGTGTAAAATGGACCATGATTATTCGCCATTTTCTCGCTTATAAAGCAACTGGTTGCTTCAACTTTGCATTCTGTGTGAAGATCATGGTCTTGGCTTTCCTGTAAAAAAAAAATATATATAAGTTCAAGGCAAAATTTTCGAGATATGCGCCGTCAAAGATACACATGTTTGTAGATTGCCCAGGCCTAGCCTAGGTCTAAGCAATTCTAATCAATTATCTGAAGTCTCTAAAATGACTAAAAAATCATAAAAAATTGGTCAAAGAAGAAAATTTGCACTGATATTGTTTGATAATCTTCATTTAATAATCATCCGATCAAAAGTTTGGCCAACAACACTATTTTTGAAGCATTTTTATATATTTCACTTAGAGGA
Source organism: Ophiura sarsii (assembly GCA_035610835.1). Taxonomy (NCBI): domain Eukaryota; kingdom Metazoa; phylum Echinodermata; class Ophiuroidea; order Amphilepidida; family Ophiuridae; genus Ophiura; species Ophiura sarsii. The sequence goes on from CM069446.1 coordinate 47,758,086, forward strand.
GTGTCATCCCAACCAATTCAACAAGCCTTTCGTGGACTCTTCCATTATTTATTTAGTGGTGTGAATCCTTCAGCTCTTTATATTTTTGAAATTATATTTTTTTCTGTTAGGTTGAATATACTGCAACACATTGATAGCATTGCAACCACTTAAATCAGTTTTAACAGGCTTTTGTATGACAAAGTTTGTTTGAATTATGTTTGCTATCTACTGAAGATAGCATGCTTTTCAATGGTGAAATAACGTGCACGCGGTAAAAGTTGGTCACACAGTTTGTCTTTATTTCTTGAACTTTCAATGCCTTTGTAGCATGAATTGACCAGTTGTAATGATAGTAATGAATACATATTACAAATTTAGAATGTCTATAATATCCTTTTTGTGTATACTGAGATGTAACCGGGGGGGGGGGGGGGGGGGGGGGGGGGGGCAAGTGACACATTTAGTTGTATATGAAATTATGGGAATAGTTCAAATTAGAAGAAGAAAAAAATTCCGGGGGTTACCTGTCCTGTATGTAAGACTCCATGACAGAGGCTGCAAGAGACACTTCATTTGCATAGAACTGGCAAATCCCTTCTTCTTTACACGCTTCTCAACCCTTAAACGAAGATCTTTGAAACAAATCAAATCCTGGGATAGGCCTACTGTAACACGGTTAGCCAATCTGTAATGGAATTTCAAAAAGAAAAGATATGGTATGATAATCAGGGTTTACATGTATAGATAGGCCTAACCCCTTTTCTCCCCTTCCCCTGTATACAGTATATATCCCCTCCCACCCTCTTCTCCCCACCCCTTCACCGCTAGCTAGGCACTGGCTATTACACTGCATCCTTGACTAGTCAAGTGTGAGTCTGATGATCATGATAATAACCCACGGCTATGACTAAACAGCTGGGTTTTTCATCTTGGTTTACTTCGTGTATTCGGGGAAGGGGAGGGAGGGGGTTGTTGTGGAAACAAATATTTGACCTCTATCTAATATGGGATCGTTCTATGGTGGACTTACATGAATAGGGAGACCTATTACTTTGTGCAGACAGACATGGTATCATTCCAATCCAATGTTTAAATTTTGAATATCACTTGATTTGTAAAAAAGTAAGCTTATTTGAGAGTTGTCTGCATCCTCTCAAAGTTGTCTTACATACCCCTATCAGTCCTGTGTGTGAACAGACAACTTGGTCACTGTTCGATCTATCTGTTAATAAGCTTAATTACAATTTTAAAGCAGTGTAAATTGACTTTGAAAAGTAGTAGTATACTATTACTAAACCAGTGACAGTTGACTAAACCTACGTTCTTACGCGGCTGAATAGCCTGAATGAAGCAGTTTCTTGTGCTGCTTTTTTCTACACTAAATGTTCCTAAATCAATAGAAAACTTACATTAAATGGTAAATAGCCACAGAAATTCAGCGTATTATTAATTTGAAAACTTTTTTTTAATCTGTTCGTATGACCATAGCAACCAGACAGCCCGTGAGATAGGCGTGGGCAATACGAAATCCCGATTTTCATAAATTAACTGGATTTCCATGTAGAGTACACACCACTAATAAATTCCCCATTGCTTACTGTGTAAAATGGACCATGATTATTCGCCATTTTCTCGCTTATAAAGCAACTGGTTGCTTCAACTTTGCATTCTGTGTGAAGATCATGGTCTTGGCTTTCCTGTAAAAAAAATATATATATAAGTTCAAGGCAAAATTTTCGAGATATGCGCCGTCAAAGATACACATGTTTGTAGATTGCCCAGGCCTAGCCTAGGTCTAAGCAATTCTAATCAATTATCTGAAGTCTCTAAAATGACTAAAAAATCATAAAAAATTGGTCAAAGAAGAAAATTTGCACTGATATTGTTTGATAATCTTCATTTAATAATCATCCGATCAAAAGTTTGGCCAACAACACTATTTTTGAAGCATTTTTATATATTTCACTTAGAGGAGTGTCATCCCAACCAATTCAACAAGCCTTTCGTGGACTCTTCCATTATTTATTTAGTGGTGTGAATCCTTCAGGCACGAAATCTAAAAAATGTCAGTATCATTTTTGAGATTTGGAGAAATTAGTGTATGACATTTTATTGACCATCGGCGGTAGATGTTTTGGAAAATGGCACAACAACAAAAATAGTATTCCTCGGTGTGTTATATTGTGTTCCAATCCTGGCATCAGGCCCGAATTCTAAAAATGTCAGTATCATTTTTGAGATTTGGAGAAATTATTGTATGACATTTTGTTGACAACACAACAACAAGAATAGTATTCCTCGGTGTGTTATAGCGTGAAAATCACTCATGCAGCGTGAACTTGTTTCTAGAATTCTGCAAAATGTCGCCTCACCTAATCGAAAAAAGGCTTCAATTGTGGATCCAATAAGCAATGCAGTTTCCTTAGTTGTGTTGTTATTTACATTGTTGTCATCTAAAACGACTGCATACAGCTTTGTACGACTACATTTTCATCAAAATATAAGATGTACCTAATTGAAATGGAACAATGATGTGGAATGTTACTGACAACTTATCCAACGATATTTTGGAAATAAATCACATTCATAACATTCTCATGGAAATCTGATATCATTAAAGTCTGAATCGTGTAAAATGTCTCACGATATATAATTATCATTCTCTGGATTTAATATAATCATTCACTTTCATAAACGTCTCGTAATTCAATGAGATTAAATTGTGTGGCCTTACTCATCTCACCATCAATGCTTGTCACCTGAACACCGAAATTTAAAGTTGTTTCGTTAATTCAAGAATAATATTGTATCTGGTTAATACTCACTTTAATATCTACAAGTTAAGGTCATACTATTAGCTGTATTAGGCAATGATTGATTACATAATACAAATCCGGAAATATATCATTCATTATCATTGGTCATTTATCCGTCGAAATTTTAAGAGAGATATATGTATTCTGTTTTGCTGAAAGAGATTGCCGTCTTGTTCAGTACAGATAATAAGGGATTGAGCGCATTCATTACTGAAGCCCACCCAAATTAAAAACAGATTTATTAAGCCCGCAAACAAGTAAAAAGCTACACAATGCTGTATCGTTGTAAAGGTGAACACATGCCAGCTTTGGAATTGTATTGAACAAATGTTGATATGAATGAAATATGATATGAATCGGTCTTAAATAATCAAATAAAGGCAATTGGGACAAAGAGGGGTTTGTTTATGTACTCGGAATTGTCTACACCACATCTTTACTTGACTCAACTACTAAATAAAACAATCCACAGGCCTTATTTAACATAGCATCTTTATATCATCGTTGAATTTCGGTGGCATTCTGATTGTTTTACTTGCTTGAATGTTTACGATATGACTTGAATCCGTTGACAAAATGGCCGATTAATAGGCCTGGGCCGTGGGCATAACGCATCTCTTGCACTGATCTGAACGGCAGCTAGTGATGGGCGGTATCCGTGCACGTTAGCAATTCGACAATAAATCAACTTAAATGATTAACTACCATTGAATTATTTTCAGTCTAGCAACACTTTCATGGGTATGTGGTACACATTTCGAAAATGCCCCCTTTATGTTTTACCCTAAAGCAAAATATGTTTTCATTGCCACAGACAAGCCACGTCGATATATAGGGCTCAGTTCACAAATAACCTATGTTGCAATAGCCTCCTTATGTGCATTTAGTGATATTTTTGCATTGTTTAGATTATACATATCTGATGGCAGCTATTGTAGATAGACCGTTTTACAACAAGCCCTGATTTCATCTGGAGACAAAGATATATACATTATCCCCGTGAGGCAAACATCAGAAATGTTCTGTAAATCATTTAACACTTTCCACGCGGCTATTAGCTTTACCATATACAAAACAGAGTTTTCAGACACCTTTCCCAACTGTCAAAGTCTATCTTAAGGATGACAGATGTTTGTACTTATTTCAATGCATTGCTCATGGTGATTCCAAATATGGTAATGAAATTCAATAATTGTTAATTTTTTGAAATTTGTTGTGAAGTGTTGGAATGTCGTCTGCAGACGCCTGCCGCGTGGAAAGTGTTAACCTCTACCACTATTTAAAGACCCATCCACTTATTTAGTTCGGGAATTTAGTTCAGAGGAGCTTTCCTTACGCAACTGTTCTTTTGAAGAATGTACGGGAAACGATACTTAATCCCATCCAAGGAAAAAGTACGTGACGTAAGAGCGTTTTGCTGGGAACGCGAAATATTTTCGGGCGCGTTTTCTTATGCGCACGTAATGGATCTGTTATCGTTTTAAAACACGCGACGCCTTTCGCTTAATATAAACTGTCCTGCCTGGCTAGCTATAACATCTAAGGGACCGTTCATAAACACGTTGGTGGGGCGGGGGCTGGATAATTTCATTTTTGGTATATCACAACTTTTTTGACCCCCCCCCCCCTCTCGCCATGCCACAAACTGTTGTTACCCCCCCCCCCCCTCCGGCCTGCCACAACATTTGTGACCCCCCCCCCCCCCCCAATGTATTACTGCCTGCACCTGAAACTTTCTTGTCCCCGTTCATTGTTATCAAATTCAGAGAACATAGATAGATATGATATCTTTTATGGGATTTGTTTGACCATGTATCATATTATATTTTTGATGGAGGCATCACCGCTAGGAGGGCAGGTTGTAGAATCTAGAGTGAATCAGAACTCCCACTTCAATTGCATGTATCTTTGGTTTAGTGCCATGGTCTTTAATCCCCTGAATAACTTGACATATTTATGCACGGATCTCTGTTTTTGAAACCAATTAGGATACTACCTCCAATTATATATCCTGGCTTTAAATATTATGTTTTTGCTATTGACATGACTTTGCCCTTCGGGTTTTTTTAGCTGGGCTAGTACATGAAAATAGGCCCGTAGACGTCTGCGCGCAAAGGGCGCTAAACCAATAAGCTATTTTTACGTTGATTTATGAACGTTCCGTAAATAATGTGCATACATGTAGAGCAGGGGTTTGGGGAAAATCCCAAAGAAAATTTTGAACTAATAAGTGTTTTAAACTTTATTTACCCCACCTCTGTCTGGGTTTTCAAAAACTTTTTTGACCCCTCCCCCCACCCTTTGCAGAGTATCAAAACTGTTTGGCCCCTCCTATAATCATCCAGCCCCCCCCCCCTCCCTCGCCCCGCCCCAGGAAAGTATTTATGAATACTCCCTAAGCCATACTTTATCCAATCTGATAACTACAATTGTCATATTATATATATAGACAGTGTCGATCATCTTTTACAATCCAAACAATTGAAGGGCATTTTTTTCTCGAATTATCGAAATGTTATGACTTGTTTTGTTTCTCCCAAAATAAGTGACTTTTGTATGTGCTAATAATAGATTTTTAATGCAAAACATCATTTCTAAGCAAAATAGATGAATCGTAACTCGATGGACGTGCCTTTAATAGAACTAAATATGGCTCAACTAAATTCGTGGCAGAATGATTGTTTCATTTAACACGATCGATATGAAACTCGGCGTCACAATTGCAAGGAGCCAAATACAAGATGCAAAAAAAAAAAAAATTAATTAAAAAGTGTCAATTTAAAGGAAGGGTCCCGCAATCACAACATTTAGCATTATTTGTTTAGAAAAATAATTATCGAGCCAACATTACGTAATTATATAGAACAAAACACCATACTAGTCACAAAAATGAATAAAAACTGCCATCACTCAACATGCATTTGTTAAAATTCGCGACGATCGAAAGTCCCGGTGTCGGTGACGTAATGGGTATCGGTGCTGAAATGTTCGCATGTGCATTGTATAACTATGATATTGTCATAAGTGTGGTGTTTTGTTCCATTTAATTACAAAAGTTGGGCTTGATAGTTATTTGGCTAATATATTTATATATAATGCACACTTTTATGCTTGCTGGCCCCCTCCTATAAAGATTTAAAGTAGTAGTGTAAATCCTGTTTCATAATTGGTCAATTTTTCGTGACATTTGAACCTCATCAATGATCAATAGTTTATTTTTGGGTAGCACCGGAATTGGTAATAAGTAATTGAATGAAAGATCCAATCAACCTGATGATGACGTACATAATTGACGTGATATCACTGTTGCACTCGGCTTTAAACACAATTATATACGCTTGCTATAACAATATTTTTTTGAAATATTGCGTTCACAAACGGAGAGAACGTACGTCCACTTGATTAATATTTTGAGCGCTGACAGAAGTCTACCCAATTTGAAGCACGCCCTCTCCTTATGTGCTCGCCAAACCTTAACAAATCTTTAGTTTGGTATACCCATAACTAATTGACGATTTATATGATTTCAAATAAAACGCATATTCTTACCGTCTTGTTGATGAAATCTCATCAAGTGCTGTTGAATAAAGCAATAGTTAAAAAATGTGATTTGTTTTTTTCTTCTCGTTTTTCTTCAAATGTTACCACTTATTTTTTTCTCTCTTGACTTTCTTAGATCATACTGAACGAATATCATAACGGAAATCTCATTCTAATTTTGGGAAATTGTCAACATATTTTTCTCAGATTTTCACCATGTAGCTGTCCCTACTATAATTATTGAATTAACTTGTTGTGTACAGTTATGATCTTTGTGGGAAACACTGTGAACGGCGTTAACACGGTATCAAACCTTGGGTCTTTATTTACAAACAAACAAATCACACATAAAATAAACACATTTTCAAAGTAGATTTTCAAAGTGTTCTTTTTGAAGTAATTAGGAAACGTATTGCCCTGTGAGTTTAGTTTCATGATTATAAACGTTAATGGTAAAATCACAATTTTGGTAACGAACGTTACAAAAATGAGGTGTGAATTTATATGAGAAATATCATATTTGTATCGGCATAATTAGTTTGAAACTGCAATATGTTACCACCCGGTTAGTGTCTCTATGCGTTGGTTGTAATAATTGCAATTGTAAATCGTTTGGAGCAACTCAAGTTATATTCCTTTCGGTCAATGTCTACTGATATAACAAGACTTAAAATAGATGCCGCCTATTTGTGGACAAGGTTACTGGCCTGTCATCTATCATCAATAGATTTATGCCCCCTATTTGTGGACAAGGTGACTGGCCTGTCATCTATCATCTGTCTGTTTGTTATCTTGAATCATCTACCGAATATATAATATTGTAAACGGCAACGATTGAATAGGCAATCAGATTCTCCTCGAAGAAATAGAAACTGAATTGATGCATGTAACATATTTGCGGTAGGAGTTCGTTCATTACATTGCACATATCACAGTGTAAAATGGACTAAACTTGCAATATCTGAGTTATAAGTCTCTATATCCACGACAGCTTTTGTGAATCGAAAAATAGTTTGGTGTGAAACATGTTTATACCACCTTTATCGAACGGTTGGTCTTCGAACGTAAACATGTTTAGAACTCACATACGAATAGAGGGTAATCCAAAAGTGTTGACATTTTCAGACACTAATTTATTGTTTTACACCATTTTTTGTCATAAAATATGTAAATAACTTAATGAATCACATAATATCTTGTGTGTATACAATAATGTTGGCGGTATGGTGTAAACGGCATTCAAAATGAATTGTTATTCTAAGGAAATTGTGAGGCTTTTGAAGAAAAGTAATCAAAACGCTGTTTCATTATATTGCCAATTAATTGGATGAAATAATAACTCATAATACACGTAAGTCATTTATCATTTTTTTTTTAAAAAGCGCTATTTTGTACTTTTAACTTTGATCCTAGATCATTAGGTACGATAGTTTAAGATGATCTAAGCGATGAGATGTAGCTGTATTTGTTTTTAAAACTTCTGCATTGACATATGGACTTGGTGAAATTCTTGCAGATCATATTATTCTTTACGTTATTATTTGATCAAGCCTTTTGTTAAGCAGGTATGTCTTGACCAGGAGCTACTTTTTACTATTAAGACCAAAAAAAGCTCCTGGTCCTATACCGCTTAACAAAATGCTTGTATTTGATAGTTATATGAAGATTTGAGTCGACTTTACGCAGATGTAACGTTTGAATAACAATTAGATACAGCGTTAAACTTGGAATAAAAAAGCAAGTTTATCTTTAACTACTGTATTGAGGCTTATGTAATGATTTAAACACTTTCTTCGAAATTTTTGGGAATTCAATTGTTCAATGATAAATAACATTTTAGACCATTTACTGCTTTAACTTTAATATATGGATGGAATAATCACAAAACGCCGTATGTGTCTTTAAATATTTTCACGAGTTACAGTGACCTACTTTTAATCGATTTGAAAACGATATCCCTTATTAATAATTGAATACCAATACGGGGGAGAGTATACAGACCACTCATGGCGTGCCTATAATTGACTAAATTAAAGTTGTTGTTGTTGTTGTGATTTAAGTGATAGCTTGTGAGGCTAAATTGTTGTCTCGATAGGTCAGATAGAATACCTAGCTATCGCTAGCAATCCAAAATAGTGACTAGAAATATCGTTTCTGTGATTTCCGACATCCGTAGAACTATTTTGGTTCATAAGTCAACACTATTTTGAACCCTTGGAACACGTTCGTACGATTGATGAGGAAAAATCACAAAAGTCCTAAAGTTCAACAGTCATAAATAGATAAATGAAATAAAAAATAGCGCGTCGTCTATCTAGGCAGCCTATTCCAAGGCGCTATCATATATAGAAAAAATGAACATTAAACATAAGCATGTGACCTGAAACAATGAGCTAAATTACATTAGGAATATGATCAAAGTAAAATCAAAAGCACCAAGAACAACAACATAAAATACAATTAGACTTTATATGCGTATTTATTTTGGCATCATCCAACAAACAGGGTAATAAGGTATATACTATCGTATAAAACTAACGAGATGATGTTTATACATTTCGATGGGTCTATTGAAAAAGGACTTATACGGCCCATTTTACTCCACTATTTAATGGAAGGATACTAATAATTTTGAAATACCGCTAGTTTCCTTAAAAGGGCTTATAACATTTAATAGGAACGAAACACAGCACTTCTAACAAAATGATATTAAAATTAATGTTGAAATTGCATATCATTTGTATTTTTACTCTTTTCATCTTTTTAACGACACAACTACAAATCAGTTGAATGTTATATAAGACATGCGTAAAAATACTCTCCTTTAAGTCAGCAACTTGACTTGTATTTAACCGATGATATACCAGTGTGAATTAAAACAAAGTATAAAATAAATAATTCAATAATTGTTGACAAATTGACACGATCATCCAATGAATTGGTCAAAAAGGACATTTGCGACACTCGTAGTTTTGGTCGTTAGGTGTGGGTTTTTTTCATCCAACAAACAGGGTATAACATAGACAATATAAGCTGGATCAGATTAACACTTATAATAGCGCCCGTCTATTTCTATAATTAATAAGCTTATAAAATTGGCAAAATATCGTATAAATAAATTATTTCATCTACCGCATGCTAATCATCCCAATCCTGTCTCTGACGTGTAAAGATGACATTTCCAAACACGATTGGTTATTAGTAACTAACATTATACACGCATGTTTAATTAACAATGAGTCTCCGATGCAGGATGCCATCAATGGTGACATTCTTATTATATAATCCCAAATCCCAGTAGAATTGGTCAAGATACCCAGTAGTGTATTGTCCGTGTTTGTTAAGGCTGCGTGGTCACGATGAACGCTGAGGGCATTTCATTAACGCAATGGTTTGCTATGTGTGAACAAATGTGTATACAAATACTGTGTTCAATATAGATTTGCCACTGCCTGAGCTTCCCTTAAGGACTGATTATGACCATTATCTTAGGAAATACATTTTCTGCGTGAAAAAGCAATGTAAGATTTCAAGGCCAATTATACTAAAAACCATCTATATTTGTACGTTTGTGTATGTATTTACTTTTCCTGATTATTGTTATCGTTTCATCACCTTCTTGTATGCTTATGATTTAATGTACACTACTGTACATAACAACATTTTGTTTACATTGTTTTGTATAACAACAGATGTATATAATGAATAACAACATTGCTCACCATACCGTGGTTAGTGGATATGTATAATCAAAATGTGTAAATTATACGCGTAACTGATACATACTATTTCGTTAGCATACTCAACGACGAGCCCTATGAAGATTGTTGCTGCATACTTTATCAACAATAGCTGCTTGGATGTTGCACCTAATCAACGAAATATGATTCTAAAGCCAAGCAAATATCCACTGATCTCTAACTGTTTATTATGGGCTCAACCAATTTACGGGCACAACTTAATTGCAAACCATGCACGAAAGCAAGTAGATTAAAATTACAAGCATTGCAGTCGTTTGGCCTCTTTAATGTCTAATGAGCATGTATTTCTTAAACTCGTCTGAATACTCGTCCAATTTCCTATGTATATGAGTGATTATACCATACCCTTATCCTATCCTTACCCCCCAATGTTATGATTTTATGTTTATCGTTAGTAGTTCTTTAAGAGTATGTCATGTAATTTCAACATACAGAAACACATAAGTGTAACTAAACCTGAAGCAACAACGGCAGCACATTCCATCCACGTCAAACAAATCAACCGGTGACGTTTGGGATTGGACGCGAACTGAATTTAAACATCTATCGGTTCAACACGTGACACATGTATCCCCGTTATCTAATGCATAGTCATGCATGTCGCTTGTGATGTTGAAACTTAAACATCGCTCCAGGCTAGTTCACATGCGTCAATTTGATACACAGTATGTGTTGGCACCCATGAATCGAATCAGTCTCAAATGCCTATTGATTTTCAAACGCTAGGCACCCTCGAGTGGTTGCTGGGAATCCGTGATATCGTGGTGTGCAGAGGTGTGTATCTAGGGCAAAACAAAAGAAATACGGGTTAGCATTAACATAACCATGTATCTATCAACTTTATGTCATATTGATAACGCTCTCTACTCAAAAACAATGATTTAGGACGATTGAACTTGTAGTGAAGGTCTTTATTTTGACTAGCGTCCGATGCCGCGTATATCTCTTAATTCTGTAACATTTTAAAAAAATAAACATTTAAACAAATCCTGATATAATAGATATTCAATGATTTAAAAACAATTTGTCAACAAATAATTATGTTTTAAAGTTTAGAATCCCGCAAATTAAGGGCCATCCGGGCCCATGAAACAGGGTGTAAAAGAATGTGTTAATAGTTAACGGACTTGTGATGGTGACAGCAATGATATGACTACAATAATAAACTTAATTACCTTTATTTGAATAAATATTTCATGCAATAACCTGGAATAGACATTAAAGCGAACTTATATAAAGTTTAACTATGTATTACATGTGTTCATGTCACTCCTGTTCACATGAACTTCGTATAAAACACTTGTCCCTTTGTCGACGCGGAAGTGTGTCTTTCAAGTTTAGTAAACATTACCTTGCGATAAAATACCATTTAATTGAAGATATAATGTACAGTCTTGACGCGTGGGCTTCAATATTGCATTTTACATATCCCTATTGAATTGATATGATTATTTGATGATCAAATTAATAAATAATAAACCCAATAAAGAAGTGCTATTAAACGAGATATGTCAACATTCAACAGCAAAACTCCATCAAAAGAACATCGCATGTATAGCATTTCCCGCCATTAACAGATTGAGATAATAAAACTAAGTCATAAAATCTTTCAAATTGGATATCAAGTAATCAATCAATAACTTAATTTACGTCATTATGCGGAACGTTTGAGGTGGAATAATTTCCCGTGACAATTTCATAGCGAGACGTGATTGTATGTGGGGATTGGCTGAAAATGAGGTAACTATTGTATAATAACGTCGCATGATACAATGTCAATGATGATACGCTTAATAGTAGACAATAGAGGAAACAGCTACATAGCTTTATTAGTATCTCATTACCCACTGGTTCCATATAAACTTGTTCTCTTCGTTTTTCACATTGATCTCTCCATGGTTACATGCAGCTAAATAAAGTCCATTCCCGTGTTGTCTTTTCCTGATGCCACTTTACACATAGCCCTTATTATCCAAACCCTATCTCTTATATTAAACATTACCCTTTTATATCTTAATACTGTCTACGCGGCTATTAGTGTTACCATGTACCAATATGGAAATGTAGAATTTAAGTGGTCCCATAAGTTAAGAAACCTTTCTCAACTTTCAAAGTATATCTCAAGAATTACTGAACAAATACTAGGAATGTTTGTAGTCATATTAATGCATTTCTTATGGTGATTCCAAACATGGTAATGACATTTAATTATATTGACATTTTTTAATCATTTTATGAAATTTCTGAATGTCGTCTGCAGACGCCTTCCGCGTGGAAAGTGTTAATCCTATTCGTATGCTGCTAAATGAAGAGATAGGAGAGGTCATCGACAAGGTCGTATGACTAATGGATGATTACTTATAACCCTATTGATATATGGAATCACATTTGTTGTCTATTTTGTGAAATGCCTGTTTCGTCTTTAACGGTCGACCACGTTTATTGGATGATCACCTTTTCTAGGTTGTCTCCATCATATCTTCTTGGAATGTGTCCTACGTACTGCAATATGCGTCGAATGATCTTATTGAAGAGCGTAATTATATTTATGGAACTCGCCTTTCTTTATTCCTAATTTAATTCATTGGAATACAAATTATCAATGTTCATGGTGTCAAACAATACGTTTTAACAACTTTCAGAGTTTTGTGTTTTCTTTTGAAAAACAGCGGACTATTTATGCACAACATTGGACTACGAGGGAGATGTTCCAAATTCACAACAACAACAAAAGTGTTAAATACTAGTTAAATGTTGCATTGAGACATTTGTATCCTTCATAGTTACAAAAATGATTCAACTACCCTTCATTGCGAGTGGTTGAACCACGCATTGAATAAAGGTCGATAACCAATATACCAACCTATGGGAGTTTACGAAGTGTTTCCGATCTGTATTTTAAAAAGGAAGCCACTGCAAATTGGTACGAGGTTTAAGTGCTCAAACAAATCGTCAGGAAATGTTTACCCTACCATGTCAATCTACCATGGCCCATTTATTGAATCGATATCTGTTCAAATCCTTCATAGCGAACTATTTAGCTTAACCCCCTGAGAACTAACTGCCGATTGGTCAGAAAGATGGATACATCATTTATTGCACCAATCAGATTTTTCTTTTAGTAGAATACTTGTATCCCTGATAAAGATTGGAGTGAACTATTTTAGAAACAGTATTTCAATTGGTTTTTCAAATGAGTATATTATTATCTTGAAATTAACCAATCAAAAACATTGTTAATTAGGCAGGAAGTACACAGAGTATTATATCGTGAAGGGCTTGAACTTCAGTATACCGCAAAACGAATTATTGGGGGCGGAGTTCAAAAATGCTTAAAACAACGTCAACGTCAACGTCAACAAAATCAATCGTGTAAGACTACTTGTCATTTGTATTTAGAAACAGTAACTTACACATTATTGTATGTGGTTATGTAATCTCAAGTGAGATCAGAAACCTGTTAACCATTGTTAAAATGATATTGGGTGACTACTACTTCAAATATATATTTAAAGGCAGATCCTTCAGAAAAAAACAACCCATTTATGAATAAATGGACTTTTATCCCTAGCTGCTGTATATGGATGTGGGGCATTGGCCCTCAAGCATATAATTCAAAAAAGGCAAGGCAACCAAAGTTGCCCATAACTTACATCGCGGACATAAGTGTCTTCATTGGCTGCCACAAACCCTAAGGAAGTCAACGATACCTGTCTGAGTAAGCGAATGAGTCAGTTACAAAATATATTTAATTAGATCTACACTTAAGGTAGCACGTAGCGATCTTATGTCTATGTTTATAGAATAAAAAAAAGAAAGAGTGTCACTACTTAGTGTAATTGACAAAAAGTCAAATAGCAGTCAAAGGTAAAACGATCACATTCAACGAATCAATAATAAGGTACAAAAAACCTCATGCCTCAACGAGTTCTGGACATCACACGTCTTGGATGAAGTACCATTTATAAACCTCCCGCTGACAGACGTAAATAGACATCCTCTAACAAGAATGTTTCTTGTTTATTCTTGTCTTTAAGGACATGCTTTATAATGTAGTATAAGTTATTGCAATGTCAATTAACACGACTACAGGCCAAACAAAAAAGTAAAATACAAGATTCAAAAGGTGGTTATTTTATTTTTATTATTTTACAACTTTGGTTAAAGCCAATGCAATTTTTTCATATTTGTGCTTTAATACAAATCTAACTCAAGACTCGACAACGGACTATATATGTGTAATCCCTTTAATCCTTTGATAGACAATTGTGTGCCAAGCTAAACCCAAGACGTTCGATACCAAGGATAAACCCCAAATTACTGTTTAACTACATTATAATGAGGACAAAATAATGTGGATTGAATATTTGGAAAGATTGTGTGCAGGAAATAATGGAACATACCAAATTTTAAGATGATGGAAGGAAATACGCTCAGCTATATTTTAAAAGAAAAGCTGGTGAAAACCTGTGATAAACCGGGTTTTTTCTTTTGTTTGCATGAGATACACACTTCTGCACATCACGATGTCACGGATTCTTAGCAACCTCTCGAGTTTGCATAGCGTTAAAAAATCAATATGCATTTGAGATTGATTCGATTTAAGGGTGCCAGCGCACACTGTGTATCGAATTGACGTATGTGAACTTACCTGGAGAGATATTTAAGTTTAAACATCACAAGCTAATGCATGATTATGCATCGAATCACGCTGGGAGACATTGTTGTGGCGTTGAACCAATACATGTGAACATTTAGTTTGCCCCAAACCAAAACCCAAACCCAAACGTCCCCTGTGGATTCATTAACGTGGATTGAATATTCTAGAGTTTTTTCTTGTTTCTGGTGGTTTGTGTGAAAATGAACCACTGATATTTAAATTGATAGGCCAATGCAGGACCATAAGCACTTCCACTAACAATGGTATTCATAGCTAAATAAATGTACCTTTCTCGGTATACATTATTCTGGGATACCAAGTACCATGAATAACAATCTTCGCCATGCCAGATTATTAAAAGTGTGGCCCGTGTGAGATGAAGCAAGCATGAAAGCCACCTGATCCCTATAACATGGATGTGAATGGGTGAAAGTTGTACAATTTATTTCAAGATCTAGGTTGAAACTAATACGACTTTTTAAACACAATTAATTTAGATTTGTGTTTTAACACAAATTGAACTTAAGACTCAACAAGGGAATATATGATATGTATAATCATTTAAATCCTTTGAAAGACAATTGTTCGCCAAACTAAACCCATGAAGCTTGATGAGGACAAATGCGGATTGAATATTAAGAAAGAAATTGGTAGGAAATAATGAAACGTACCAAAATGAAACTTTAGGTTTAAAAGAAGAAAATACGCTTAGCTTTATATTTAAAGCGCATTGCGCGTGGAAACTATATAGTGATAAACCCTGGATTTTGTTCTTCTTTCGTTTGCCTGAGATACACACTTTTGCACCCGGATGTCACGGATCCTTAGCAACCTTTCGAGTGTGCATAGCGTCTGAAAATCAATATGCATTTGTGACTGATTCGATTTAAGGATGTCAACACATACACTGTGTATCAAATGGGGGCATGTGAACTTGCCTGGAGAGATGTTTAACATCACAAGTGACACGCATGACTATGCATTAGATCCAAAGGTGAGACACGTGTTATGGCGTTGAACCGATACATGTGGAAATTCAGATCGCGCCAAATCACAAACGTCACTGGTTGAATTTTCTTTAGGTGGATTGAATATTCTGCTGCTTTTGTTTATTTTTTGTTTGATGAGCTTATAAAGAATAAGATAAATTACAATAATTATCAAATTTAATCGTACACAATACAATCTGCCTATAACTAATCGACTTGAAATGATACGTATTTCGTGCATTAAAATGCACATAGAAACAAAGATTGACTGTCCACATACATTATTATTGTTACTCGTTGCGCATGGGAACCTTTGATGAACCCGTTTTTTTAAATTTCATTTGCCTGAGATACTCACTTCTCTTCACCACGATGTCACGGATTCTCAGCAACCTCTCGAGTGTCTAGCGTTTGAAAATCAATATGCATTTGAGACCGATTCGATTTAAGGTTGCCAACACACACTGGGTATCAACTTGACGTATGTAAACTTGCCTGGAGAGATGTTTAAGTTTAAACACGCTACATGCGTGACGATGCATCAGATCAAGCGAGTGGACGTTGTCATGGCGTTGAACCTATAAATGTTAGTTTGCCCCAAACCCAAACTCAAACGTCACCAGTGGATTTATTAACGTGGATTGAATATTCTAAAGGGTTTTTTTCTTCTTCTGGTGGTTTGTGTGAGGTTAAACCATTGATATTTACATTTATAGACCAACGCATGACATAGGCACTTTGACCACTAACAATGGTATGCATAGTTAAATAAATGTACCTCTCCCGTTATACATCATTCTAGGAAACCCTGTACCATAAATACACACAGAATTAACCAGATGTTTGGGATATAAGTGAGGGAAATGATGTTTCTAACATATATATACAATAAGATTCAAGACTATGGCGATTTTTAAATATTGTAATGTGGCACCCCCTCCCTTCCCAACCCTCAAACTTTGGTGGCTTACCCTACTCCCGGGTAAGGTGGTACCCTCAATGTGTTCGTCAAAATGAACGCAAAGGATGTTATAAAGAGATTATCTAATAGATGCCCTAGGTCACGTACGCGGCTGTTAGTTTTACCATTTCAAAACAGATTTTTGTGAAACCTTTCAAAACATTCAAAGCCTATCTCAAGAATCACCGAACCAATACTAGGAGTGTTTGTACTTCTTTTAATGCATTTCTCATTGTGATTCCAAATATGGTAATGAAACTTAAGTATTTTGACATTTTTGAAACATTTGGTGACATTTTAGAATGTCGTCTGCAGACGCCTGTCGCGTGAAAAGTGTTAAGGACGAGACTTAATATTATATGATGATTTCTGGAATGTGAATATCAATTAGGTGCTGTATTCACCTTTTTATGTGAAACAATGTCATTCTACATGAACTTGAACATAAAATTATTGTTATTTTAACAAAACAGATAATATGACGAACGAAAAATGTCTGCTGTTTATAATAATGCCGCCATGAAGTGCTCCGAGGGTAATGCAGCGTCATATGATTATGTTTGATGGGAAATCATTATTGCCCTGGAGTAGAGTGTACCTTGAAACATATATATCTCAAATCATGGAATCAGGCACGAAAAAAAATCAGTATCATATTTGAGATTTTGAGAAATTATTGTATGACATTTTGTTGACCATCGGTGGTAGGTGTTTTTCTAATTTTCCTCGGTGTGTTATAACGTGAAAATTACTCATGCAGCGTGAACTTGTTTCTAGAACTTTGCAAAATGTCGCCTCACCTAATCCAAAATACTTCAATTGTGGATCCAATAAGCATCTAAAACGACTGCATACAGCTTTGTATAACTACATTTTCATAAAAAATAAGGTGTATCTAATTGAAATGGAACAATGATGTGGAATGTTACTGACAACTTATCCCACAATATTTTGAAAATAAATAACATTCATAACATTCTCATGGAAATCTGTTATCATTAAAAACATGAATCGTGTAAAATGTCTCACGATATATTTATCATACCCCGGAATTAATAGACGTAAACGTCTCGTAATTCAATGAGATTAATTTGTGTGGCCTTACTCATGCCACCATTATAAATCAATGCATGTCACCTTAACACCGACATTTAAAGTTGTTTCGTTAAGAAAAGAATATAGTATTATACCTGTGGTTACTGCTCACTTTAATATCCACAAGTTAAGGTCATATTATTAGCTGTATTAGGCAATGATTGATTACGTAATACAAATCCGGAAATATATATATCATTCATTATCATTGGTCATTTAGCCGTCGAAATTTTAAGAGAGATATGTTTTCTGTTTTGCTGAAAGAGATTGTCGTCTTGTTCAGTACAGATAATAAGGAATTGGGCGCATTCATTACTGAAGCCCACCCAAATTAAAAACAGATTTGCTAAGCCCGCAAACAAGTAAAAAGCTACAAAATGCGGTATCGTTGTAAAGGTAAACACATGCCAGCTTTGGGAATGTATTGAACAGATGTTGATATGAATGAAATATGATATGAATCGGTCTCAAATAATCAAATAAAGGCGATTGGAACAAAGAGGAGTTTATGTTTATGTACTCAAGCGACCGGAATTGTCTACATCACATCTTTACTTGACCAAACTTAAACTAAATAAAACAATCCATAGGCCTTATTTAACATAGCATCTTTATTTCATCGTTGAATTTCGGTGGCATTCTGATTGTTTTACTTGCTTGAATGTTTACGATATGACTTGAATCCGTTGACAAAATGGCCGATTAATAGGCCTGGGCAGTGGGCATAACGCATCTCTTGCACTGAACGGCATCTAGTGATGGGCGGTATTCGTGCACGTTAGCAATTCGACAATAAATCAACTTAAATGATTAACTACCATTGAATTATTTTCAGTCTAGCAACACTTTCATGGGTATGTGTTACACATTTCGGAAATGCCCCCTTTATGTTTTACCCTAAAGCAAAATGTGTGTTCATTGCCACAGACAAGCCACATCGATATATAGGGCTCAGTTCACAAATAACCTATGTTGCAATAGCCTCCCTATGTGCATTTAGTGATATGTTTGGCATTGTTTAGATTGTACATATCTGATGGCAGCTATTGTAGATAGACCGTTTTACAACAAGCATTATTTCATTTGGAGACAACGATACATACATTATCCCCGTGAGGCAAACATCAGAAATGTTCTGTAAATCATTTAACACTTTCGCGGCTATTGGCTTTACCATATACAAAACAGAGTTTTCAGACACCTTTCCCAACTGTCAAAGTCTATCTCAAGGATGACAGATGTTTGTACTTATTTCAATGCATTGCTCATGGTGATTCCAAATATGGTAATGAAATTCAATAATTGTTAATTTTTTTGAAATTTGTTGTGAAGTGTTGGAATGTCGTCTGCAGACGCCTGCCGCGTCGAAAGTGTTAACCTCTACCACTATTTAAAGACCCATCCACTTATTTAGTTCGGGAATTTAGTTCAAAGGAGCTTTCCTTACGCAACTGTGTTCTTTTGAAGAATGTACGGGGAACGATACTTAATCCCATCCAAGGAAAAAGTACGTGACGTAAGAGCGTTTTGCTGTGAACGCGAAATATTTTTGGGCGCGTTTTCTTATGCGCACGTAATGGATCTTTTATCATTTTAAAACACGCGACGCCTTTCGTTTAATATAAACTGTCCTGCCTGGCTAGCTATAACATCGTTCATAAACACGTTGGTGGGGCGGGGCTGGATAATTTCATTTTTGGTATATCACAACTTTTTTGACCCCACCCCATCCCCCCCTCGCCATGTCACAAACTTGTTTTACCCCCCCCCCCCCCCCCACCTCTCTGGCCTGCCACAAACTTTGTGACCCCCCACCCAATGTATTACTGCCTGCACCTGAAACTTTCTTGTCCCCGTTCATTGTTATCAAATTCAGAGAACATAGATAGATATGATATCTTTTATGGGATTTTTTTGACCATGTATCATATTCTATTTTTGATGGACGCATCACCGCTAGGAGGGCAGGTTGTAGAATCTAGAGTGAATCAGAACTCCCACTTCAATTGCAGGTATCTTTGGTTTAGTGCCATGGTCTTTAATCCCCTGAATAACTTGACATATTTATGCACGGATCTCTGTTTGAAACCAATTAGGATGCTACCTCCAATTATATATCCTGGCTTTAAATATTATGTTTTTGCTATTGACATGAATTTGCCCTTCGTTTTTTTTAGCTGGGCTAGTACATGAAAATAGGCCCGTAGACGTCTGCGCGCAAAGGGCGCTAATCAATAAGCTATTTTTACGTTGATTGATGAACGTTCCGTAAATAATGTGCATACATGTAAAGCAGGGGTTTGGGGCAAATCCCAAAGAAAATTTTGAACTAATTAGTGTTTTAAACTTTATTTACCCCCACCTCTGTCTGGGTTTTCAAACACTTTTTTGACCCCCCCCCCCCCCACCCTTTGCAGAGTATCAAAACTGTTTGGCCCCCTCCTATAATCATCCAGCCCCCCCCCCCCCCCTCCCCCGCCCCGCCCCACCAAAGTATTTATGAACACTCCCTAAGCCATACTTTATCCAATCTGATAAATACAATTGTCATATTATATAGACAGTGTCGATCATCTTTTACAATCCAAACAATTGAAGGGCATTTTTTTCTCGAATTATCGAAATGTTATGACTTGTTTTGTTTCTCCCAAAATAAGTGACTTTTGTATGTGCTAATAATAGATTTTTAATGCAAAACATCATTTCTAAGCAAAATAGATGAATCGTAACTCGATGGACGTGCCTTTAATCTGAGACTAGTATAATAGAACTGAATATGGCTCAACTAATTTCGTAGCAGAATACTTGTCTTCATTTCACACGATCGATATGAAACTCGGCGTCACAATTGCAAGGAGCCAAATACAAGATGCAAACAAAAAAAGAATTAATTAAAAAGTGTCAATTTAAAGGAAGGGTCCCGCAAGCACAACATTTAGCATTATTTGTTTAGAAAAATAATTATCGAGCCAACATTACGTAATTATATAGAACAAAACACCATACTAGTCACAAAAATGAATAAAAACTGCCATCACTCAACATGCATTTGTTAAAATTCGCGACGATCGAAAGTCCCGGTGTCGGTGACGTAATGGGTATCGGTGCTCAAATGTGCGCATGTGCATTGTATAACTATGATATTGTCATAAGTGTGGTGTTTTGTTCCATTTAATTACAAAAGTTGGGCTCGATAGTTATTTGGCTAACATAATTATATATAATGCACACTTTTATGCTTGCGGGCCCCCTCCTATAAAGATTTAAAGTAGTAGTTTAAATCCTGTTTCATAATTGGTCAATTTTTCGTGACATTTGAACCTCATCAATGATCAATAGTTTATTTTTGGGTAGCACCGGAATTGGTAATAAGTAATTGAATGAAAGATCCAATCAACCTGATGATGACGTACATAATTGACGTGATATCACTGTTGCACTCGGCTTTAAACACAATTATATACGCTTGCTATAACAATATTTTTTTGAAATATTGCGTTCACAAACGGAGAGAACGTACGTCCACTTGATTAATATTTTGAGCGCTGACAGAAGTCTACCCAATTTGAAGCACGCCCTCTCCTTATGTGCTCGCCAAACCTTAACAAATCTTTAGTTTGGTATACCCATAACTAATTGCCGATTTATATGATTTCAAATAAAACGCATATTCTTACCGTCTTGTTGATGAAATCTCATCAAGTGCTGTTGAATAAAGCAATAGTTAAAAATGTGATTTTTTTTCTTCTCGTTTTTCTTCAAATGTTACCACTTATTTTTTTCTCTCTTGACTTTCTTAGATCATACTGAACGAATATCATAACGAAAATCTCATTCTAATTTTGGGAATTTGTCAACATATTTTTTCTCAGATTTTCACCATGTAGCTGTCCCTACTATAAATATTGAATTAACTTGTTGTGTACAGTTATGATCTTTGTGGGAAACACTGTGAACGGCGTTAACACGGTATCAAACCTTGGGTCTTTATTTACAAACAAACAAATCACACATAAAATAAACACATTTTCAAAGTAGATTTTCAAAGTGTTCTTTTTGAAGTAATTAGGAAACGTATTGCCCTGTGATTTTAGTTTCATGATTATAAACATTAATGGTAAAATCACAATTTTGGTCACGAACGTTACAAAAATGAGGTGTGAATTTATATTAGAAATATCATATTTGTATCGGTATAATTTGTTTGATACTGCAATATGTTACCACCTGGTTAGTGTCTCTATGCGTTAGTTGTAATAATTGCAATTGTAAATCGTTTGGAGCAACTCAAGTTATATTCCTTTCGGTCAATGTCTACTGATATAACAAGACTTAAAATAGATGCCGCCTATTTGTGGACAAGGTTACTGGCCTGTCATCTGTCATCTGTCATCTGTCTGTTTGTTATCTTGAATCATCTACCGAATATATAATATTGTAAACGATTGAATAGGCAATCAGATTCTCCTCGAAGAAATAGAAACTGAATTGACGCATGTAACATATTTGCGGTAGGAGTTCGTTCATTACATTGCACATATCACAGTGTAAAATGGACTAAACTTGCAATATCTGAGTTGTAAGTCTCTATATCCATGACAGCTTTTGTGAATCGAAAAATAGTTTGGTGTGAAACATGTTTATACCACCTTCATCGAACGGTTGGTCTTCGAACGTAAACATGTTTAGAACTCACATAACGAATAGAGGGTAATCCAAAATTATTGAAATTTTCAGACACTAATTTAATGTTTTACACTATTTTTGGTCATTAAATATGTAAATAACTTAATGAATCACATAATATCTTGTGTGTATACAATAATGTTGGCGGTATGGTGTAAACGGCATTCAAAATAAATTGTTATTGTAAGGAAATTGTGAGGCTTTTGAAGAAAAGTAATCCAAACGCCGTTTCATTATATTGCCAATTGGATAAAATAACAACTCATAATACACGTAAGTCATTTATCATTTGTATTAAAAAATAAAAATAAATCGCTATTTTGTACTTGTAACTTTGATCCTAAATCATTAGGTACGATAGTTTAAGATGGTCTAAGCGATGAGATGTAGCTGTATTTGTTTTTAAAACCTCTGCATTGACGTATGGACTTGCAGAAATTCTTGCAGATCATATTATTGTTAACGTTATATTTGATCAAGCCTTTTGTTAAGCAGGTATGTCTTGACCAGGAGCTACTTTTTACTATTATATAAGACCAAAAAAAGGCTCCTGGTCCTATACCGCTTAACAAAAGGCTTGTATTTGATAGTAATATGATGATTTGAGTCGACTTTACGCAGATGTAACGTTTAAATAACAATTATATACAGCGTTAAACATTCAACTGATTTGTAGTTTTGTCGTTAAAAAGATGAAAAAAGAGTAAAAATACAAATGATATGCAATTTCAACATTAATTTTAATATCATTTTTTTAGAAGTGCTGTGTTGCGTTTCTACTAAATGTTATTGATTCAAAGAGAACAAAATGGTAGCTTCTTATGGTGATGTTTGACAGCAGGAGAGGTATGATTTAATCTGTGTGAAATAAATTAGGATTTTATCAAAGCCCACCCTCGACTACCCTTTTTTGGTTGATGGATTGGCAAGAGTTTCTGGTAGGGTTTTACATGGTTTTGGTGCCGATTCGAGTTGGTTCATGACTATAGAATAACTTAATTAATCAGATATGAGGCGTCAAGGCGGAATAATAATTGGCACATCAGGAGATGTGGCGTCAAGCTTAAAAATTAATTTACTTCATCAGTATACGAGGCGTTAACATTAAATAATAATTTAGTTCATCAATATATGAGGCGTCATGCTTAAATAATAATTTGCTTCATCAGTATATGAGGCGTCGAGCTTAAATAAAAATTTGCTTCATCAGTATATGAGGCGTTTGCTTCATCAGTATATGAGGCGTCGAGCTTTAAAAATAAAAATAAAACATACAAATTTGCTTCATCAGTATATGAGGCGTTTGCTTCATCAGTATATGAGGCGTTTGCTTCATCAGTATATGAGGCGTTTGCTTCATCAGTATATGAGGCGTTTGCTTCATCAGTATATGAGGCGTTTGCTTCATCAGTATATGAGGCGTCGAGCTTGAAAAAATAATAATTATTATTATTAATTATAATAATAATAATTTGCTTCATCAGTATATGAGGCGTTTGCTTCATCGGTATATGAGGCGTCAAGCTCAAATGATAATTTGCTTCATCAGTATATGAGGCGTCAAGCTCAAATAATAATTTGCTTCATCAGTATATGTGGCGTTTGCTTCATCGGTATATGAGGCGTTTGCTTCATCGGTATATGAGGCGTCAAGCTCAAATAATAATTTGCTTTATCAGTATATGAGTCGTCAAGCTCAAATAAAATGTGCTTCATCAGTATATGAGGCGTCAAGCTCAAATATTAATTTGCTTCATCAACATATGTGACGTCAAGCTTAAATAATAATTTGCTATATCAGTTTATTTGGAGTCATGATTAAATAATTATTTGCTTTATCGGTAAATGAGGTTTAAAGTTATATAATGATTTGCTGCATCAGTATATGAGGCTAGGGTTGAAGGTCTATACACCGCGATAAGTCTAAACGATGCAATGGGTAGTTTGCTTCATTTGGATATGAAGGTTCTAGTAACGCATTGAAAATGGTTTCATGATATAGGAGGCTACTGTTTTGGCACTCTCCTGTTCAGGCTAGTAGTTCAGGGGGTAGCGATTACAGGGTGCGGTCAAAATGATTGTTTTTATAAAATTGGGCAATGAGTAAAAATATTTTTGTATGAGTTAATTAGCTTTTGAGGATAAGGCGATATACTTAAATTAACTCATTGGCAGTTTTATAGCAATGAGGATTGATCCCTAGACTATTGGGTGTGGTCTTTTACACCCTTGATCAGTCTTGTAGTTCAAGGGTAACTGCAATAGGTCAGCAGACAAATCAATGATCAATTAAATGATGCATATGACCATTACCTTCAGCAGAATCACATCATACTTGGTAAATAATATAACACCAGAAGAAGAGCTATAGACAATAGAGTAGCACAAATAACTCAGGTTCATAAAAGCAGAGCCTCTTCATCAGTCGAGCAGTTGAAGTGGATAGTAACAGGAAATTAAAAAATGTCATGAGGGAAGCAGTGGTCATGCCTTGATACATATATTAAAGTAAATCGTAATTCACAGTAACATAGTTCAAAATTATGATAAAGTAATTCTTCATCAGTTTAGTAGTTGAAGATAATGATGCATATTCATATATTCTGTGAACAAATTACAATAAATACATTACCCTGGTTAAGCTTCATATTTAAATTGAGCAGTTTGGATATCAAATTATGGAGCTTAGTTGTTCTCAACTTTTTGAATGGCCACATGCTTGCATAATTAAATTGTAGTAGTAGTCCTTAGTAATGTGGAGGACTTTTAGTACAGGGAGAGGGTGGGTGGAAGGAGGTGCCAGAGTGCTTGATCTTGATGTTATGGAATGGCACCTCGGCCTTTGAGCCATATTGTTTATGTACCAGTTTTGATTCTATGCATCTCTGCAATAAACATCACCGGTATTGCATATCTTTATGTTTGTGTATTAATTGTGTCGATCTAACCGATGATATACCCGTGTGAATTAAAACAAAGAATAATATATTTAATTCAATAATTGTTGTCAAATAGACACGATCATCCAATGAATTGGTTAAAAAGGACATTTGCGAAACTCGTAGTTTTGGTCGTTAGGTGTTTTTTTTTTCTTCATCCAACAAACAAGGTATAACATAGACAATATAAGCTGGATCAGATTAACACTTATAATAGCGCCCTGTCTGTTTCTATAAATAATAAGCTTATAAAATTGGCAAAATATCGTATAAATAAATTATTTCATCTACCGCATGCTAATCATCCCAATCCTGTCTCTGACGTGTAAAGATGACATTTCCAAACACGATTGGTAATTAGTTACTAACATTATACACGCATGTTTAATTAACAACGAGTCTCCGATGCAGGATGCCATCAATGGTGACATTCTTATTATATAATCCCAAATCCCAGTAGAATTGGTCAAGATACCCGGTAGTGTATTGTCCGTGTTCGTAAAGGCTGCGTGGTTACGATGGACGCTGAGGGCAGCATTTATTTAATGCGATGGTTTGCTATGTGTGAACAAACGTGAATACAAATAATATGTTCAATGTAGATTTGCCACTGCCTGAGCTTCCCTTAAGGACTGATTATGACCATTATCTTAGGAAATACATTTTCTGCGTGAAAAAGCAATGTATAATTTCAAGGTCAATTATACCAATAACCATCTATATTCGTACGTTTTTGTATGTATTTACTTTTCATGATTATTGTTATCGTTTCATCACCTTCTTGTATGCTTATGATTTAATGTACACTACTGTAAATAACAACATTTTGATTTTGTGTTTATATTGTTTTGTATCACAACAGATGTATATAATTAATAACAACATTGCTCACCATACTGTGGTTAGAGGATATGTATAATCAAAATGTGTAAATTATACGCGTAACTGATACATGCTATTTCGTTAGCATATTCAAAGACGAACCCTGTGAAGATTGTTCCTGCATACTTTATCAACAATAGCTGCTTGCATTTTGCACCGTGTCAACGAAATATGATTCTAAAGCCAGGCAAATATCCACTGATCTTTAACTGTTTGACATGGTCTCAACCAATTTACGTGCACAACTTAATTGCAAACCATGCACAAAAGCAGTAGATTAAAATTACAAGCATTGCAGTCGTTTGTCTCTTGGAATTGATATTAGGCCTAATGTCCTCTTTAATGTCTAATGAGCATGAATTTCTCAAACTCGTCTGAACACTCATCCAATTTCCTATGTTTGGATTTATAAGTGATTATACCTTTCCCTTATCCTATCCTTACCCTCAATGTTATGATTTTATGTTTATCGTTAGTAGTTCTTTAAGAGTACAATGTACATGTATATATGTCATTGCAAAGGTTGCTGAATCATTCATCACAGACTGTGATAGATGATGGGCAGTTTGGGAATCGCAAAGGAAGGTCTACCTCACACTATTTAGTAAAGCTTGTTGATAACATCTTAAAACATGCTGACAAACCAAAGTCAATATCACGTATCATAATAACTGATTTCAACAAGGCTTTTGACAGGATTGACCATAATATAGCGATCCCCAAGCTGCTCAAAATGGGAGCCAGACCAGGGGGTTATACCCTGGATAAGTAGTTTCTTATCTAACAGAGTCCAGTGTGTCAGATACCATAACACTTTGTCTGATTGGAGTGAACTCTCAGGTGGGGTCCCACAGGGCACGTTGAATGGTCCAACAATCTTTATGGCATTAGCTAATGATGCTGCCAGATAAATAAACTCGCTTTGAAATATGTTGATGATTTAACTATTGTAGAAAATGTTTTTGGAAAACAAATTTCCACCATCCAACATGATTTGGATAATTTTGAACAATGGGCTACAGAGAATCATATGAATTTAAACCCGACCAAATGCATGTTTATGGATGTCACCTTTGCGATGGATCCACCGATGCTTACCCCCCCCCCCCCCTCCGTTTGTATGATCAAAACCTTCATTGCACTGACGTGCAAAGATAAATTACTATAATTATCAAATTTAATCAATGCAATCTGCCTGTAACCAATCGACTTGAAATGATACGTATTTCGTGCATTTAAATGCACACAGAAACAAAGATTGGCTGTCCACATACATTATTTTTGTTACTCGTTGCGCATGGGAACCTTTGATGAACCCGTTTTTTATTTCATTTGCCTGAGATACTCACTTCTCTACACCACGATGTCACGGATTCTCAGCAACCTCTCGAGTGTATAGCGTTTGAAAATCAATATACATTTGAGACCGATTCGATTTAAGGTTGCCAACACACACTGGGTATCAACTTGTTGATGTGAACTTGCCTGGAGAGATGTTTAAGTTTAAACATCACACGCGACATGCGTGACGATGCATCAGATCAAGCGAGGGGACGTTGTCATGGCGTTGTACAGATAAATGTTATTTTGCCCCAAACCCAAACTCAAACGTCACCAGTGGATTTATTAACGTGGATTGAATATTCTAAAAGTTTGTTCTTTCTTCTTGTGGTTTGCGTGAGGTTAAACCATTGATATTTAAATTGATAGGCCAACACAGGACATAGGCATTTTGACCACTAACAATAGTATTCGTAGTTCTATACCATAAATACACACAGAATTCACCAGGTTTTTGTGATATAAGTGAGAGAAATGATGTTTCTAACATATACAATCAGATTCAAGACTCTATGGCGATTTTTTAAATATTGTAAGGTGGCACCCCCTCTCCTCCTAACCCTCAGACTTTGGAGGCTTACCCTACCCCCGGGTAATGTGGTACCCTAAATGTTTTCGTTAAAATGAACGCAAAGGATGTTAAAAAGATTACCTAATAGATGCCCTGGTTCACTGTCTGTTGCGTATTGGTGCCACCTGCAAACATTATTTAAAGGTGTTAACACTTTCCACGGTGCTTTTAGTTCAGATTTTTGTGAAACCTTTCCAAACTTATCTAAAGAATCACTGAACCAATACTAGGAATGTGTACTTCTTTTAATGCATTTCTCGTTGTGATTCCAAATATGGTAATGAAACTTAAGTATTTTGACATTTTTGAAATATTTGGTGACATTTTAGAATGTGTTAAAGGGGCATTAAGAGATGTGGTGGAGGCAGCGCCCTCAATTACAAAAATATATGATAACAACTGGGATTTGATTATTTTTACTATTGTATTACATGTATAAACTCACACCTATAAGGACTAAGAAAAATCAGCACTCTTTGTACAACAAAACGTCGATTCAAAAATGCTGGTAGAGCCGCAACCAGCATTTAACATGGTTAAAGGGTGGTACTCCAACATATTTAAAACATTGTTTTAATCAAGTTTTGCTGGGTTTTTTAGTAGAAACAACAATAATGGCAATTTTTAATGTTCATCTTGAATTCTAAAGCAAATTAATTAATATTAAAAAAAATCAACATGACATTGTGTCCCTTTAAGGACGAGGGTTAATATTATATGATGATTTCTGGAATGTCTTTATTAATTAGGTGCTGTATTCACTTATTTATGTGAAACAATGTCATTCTACATGAACTTAGACATAACATTATTGTTATTTTAACAAAACAGATATGACGAATGAAAGTTGTCTGCTGTTTAAAATGATGGCGCAAGAAAGTCCTATGATTATGTTTGATAGGAAATCATTATTGCCCTGGAGTAGAGCGTACCTTGAAACATATATATTTCAAATCCTGGCATCAGGCACGAAATCTAAAATATGTCAGTATCATTTTTGAGATTTGGAGAAATTAGTGTATGACATTTTGTTGACCATCGGCGGTAGATGTTTTGGAAAATGGCACAACAACAAGAATAGTATTCCTCGGTGTGTTATATTATGTTCCAATCCTGGCATCAGGCCCGAATTCTAAAAATGTCAGTATCATTTTTGAGATTTGGAGAAATTATTGTATGACATTTTGTTGACAACACAACAACAAGAATAGTATTCCTCGGTGTGTTATAGCGTGAAAATCACTCATGCAGCGTGAACTTGTTTCTAGAACTCTGCAAAATGTCGCCTCACCTAATCGAAAAAAGGCTTCAATTGTGGATCCAATAAGCAATGCAGTTTCCTTAGTTGTGTTGTTATTTACATTGTTGTCATCTAAAACGACTGCATACAGCTTTGTATGACTACATTTTCATCACAATATAAGATGTACCTAATTGAAATGGAACAATGATGTGGAATGTTACTGACAACTTATCCAACGATATTTTGGAAATAAATCACATTCATAACATTCTCATGGAAATCTGATATCATTAAAAACATGAATCGTGTAAAATGTCTCACGATATAATGATCATACCCTGGAATTAATATAATGGTTCACTTTCATAAACGTCTCGTAATTCAATGAGATTAAATTGTGTGGCCTTACACATGTCAGCATCATAATTCAATGCATGTCACCTTAACACCGACATTTAAAGTTGTTTCGTCAATAAAGAATAGTATTGTACCTGTGGTTACTGCTCACTTTAATATCCACAAGTTAAGGTCATATTATTAGCTGTATTAGGCAATGATTGATTACATAATACAAATCCAGAAATATATCATTCATCATCATTGGTCATTTATCCGTCGAAATTTTAAGAGAGATATGTATTCTGTTTTGCTGAAAGAGATTGTCGTCTTGTTCAGTACAGATAATAAGGAATTGGGCGCATTCATTACTAAAGCCCACCCAAATTAAAAACAGATTTGCTAAGCCCGCAAACAAGTAAAAAGATACAAAATGCGGTATCGTTGTAAAGGTGAACACATGCCAGTTTTGGGAATGTATTGAACAAATGCTGATATGAATGAAATATGATATGAATCGGTCTCAAATAATCAAATAAAGGCGATTGGAACAAAGAGGAGTTTATGTTTATGTACTCAAGCGACCGGAATTATCTACATCACATCTTTACTTGGCGCAACTACTAAATAAAACAATCCACAGGCCTTATTTAACATAGAATCTTTATATCATCGTTGAATTTCGGTGGCATTATGATTGTTTTACTTGCTTGAATGTTTACGATATGACTTGAATCCGTTGACAAAATGGCCGATTAATAGGCCTGGGCAGTGGGCATAACGCATCTCTTGCACTGAACGGCAGCTAGTGATGGGCGGTATCCGTGCACGTTAGCAATTCGACAATAAATCAACTTAAATGATTAACTACCCTTGAATTATTTTCAGTCTAGCAACACTTTCATGGGTATGTGTTACACATTTCGGAAATGCCCCCTTTATGTTTTACCCTAAAGCAAAATGTGTGTTCATTGCCACAGACAAGCCACATCGATATATAGGGCTCAGTTCACAAATAACCTATGTTGCAATAGCCTCCCTATGTGCATTTAGTGATATTTTTGCATTGTTTAGATTGTACATATCTGATGGCAGCTATTGTAGATAGACCATTTTTACAACAAGCCCTGATTTCATCTGGAGACAACGATACATACATTATCCCCGTGAGGCAAACATCAGAAATGTTCTGTAAATCATTTAACACTTTCCACGCGGCTATTGGCTTTACCATATGCAAAACAGAGTTTTCAGACACCTTTCCCAACTGTCAAAGTCTATCTCAAGGATGACAGATGTTTGTACTTATTTCAATGCATTGCTCATGGTGATTCCAAATATGGTAATGAAATTCAATAATTGTTAATTTTTTGAAATTTGTTGTGAAGTGTTGGAATGTCGTCTGCAGACGCCTGCCGCGTCGAAAGTGTTAACCTCTACCACTATTTAAAGACCCATCCACTTATTTAGTTCGGGAATTTAGTTCAAAGGAGCTTTCCTTGCGCAACTGTGTTCTTTTGAAGAATGTACGGGAAACGATACTTAATCCCATCCAAGGAAAAAGTACGTGACGTAAGAGCGTTTTGCTGTGAACGCGAAATATTTTTGGGCGCGTTTTCTTATGCGCACGTAATGGATCTTTTATCATTTTAAAACACGCGACGCCTTTCGTTTAATATAAACTGTCCTGCCTGGCTAGCTATAACATCGTGCATAAACACGTTGGTGGGGCGGGGCTGGATAATTTCATTTTTGGTATATCACAACTTTTTTGACCCCACCCCACCCCCCCCCCCCTCTCGCCATGCCACAAACTTGTTTTACCCCCCCCCCCCCCCCCACACCTCTCTGGCCTGCCACAAACTTTGTGACCCCCACCCAATGTATTACTGCCTGCACCTGAAACTTTCTTGTCCCCGTTCATTGTTATCTTTTCCAAACCTAAAATGGGTCAAAAAACGTGTTTTTTATAATTTTTCCAAAATGGTCAATTTCATTATCATGGTTGGATTCATTGAACCCTTTACTGCAAAAAACTGTATACATTTATAAAGATTAAATGAATATTGAAGAAGTTACGGCAGTTTTACGGAGACTGTACTGAGAGTCCACACCCCCCTTAAGTGAATCGAAAAATAGTTTGGTGTGAAACATGTTTATACCACATTTATCGAACGGTTGGTCTTCGAACGTAAACATGTTTAGAGCTCACATAACGAACAGAGGGTAATCCAAAAGTATTGCATTTTCAGACATTAATTTATTGTTTTACACTATGTTTTGTCATACAATATGTAAATAACTTAATGAATCACATAATATCTTGTGTGTATACAATAATGTTGGCGGTATGGTGTAAACGGCATTCAAAATAAATTGTTATTGTAAGAAAATTGTGAGGCTTTAAAAGTAATCCAAACGCTGTTTCATTATATTGCCAATTGGATGAAATAACAGCTCATAATACACATAAGTCATTTATCATTTGTATTAAAAAAAAATCGCTATTTTGTACTTGTAACTTTGATCCTTAGGTACGATAGTTTAAGATGATCTAAGCGATGAGAGAAAAAAAAGTTCAAGTTCATCTTTAACTACTCTATTGAGGCTTATGTAATGATTTAAACACTTTCTTCGAAATTTTGGGGAATTCAATTGTTCAATGATAAATAAAATGTTAGACAATTTACTGTTTTAACTTTGATGCAATATATGCATGGATGGAATAATCAAACGCCGTTTGTGTCTTTAAATATTTTCACGAGTTACAGTGACCTACTCTTAATCGATTTGAAAACGATATCCCTTATTAATAATTAAATCAATACTGTAAAAGGTCAAGAAGGTGTTAATGATGTGTATTGCTGCGGACGAATCTACTGCAACCCCCTCTAAGAAAGATCATCATCACGAATGGTGTCAATTCTAAGCCTGTAACGATTTGTGTTTGGTTTCAGAAATATGATGAGCAATGGGCTACTTCAATACGGAACGAGGCAGCGAGATCATATATACAATGATGACTTGAAAACACACTATGATGATGTTGGAGGTAAAGTGGTATAGCTTCCTGATTGTGTAACAATATCAAAGATGACGACCTGTTATGGTTATCGGCTAGAGCTAGAGCGAGCTGCAATTTTACAGGTTCTTTGGTTGGATACTTTACATGTATATCACATGCGATAATAATCGGAGCAACCAATAAGGGGAGAGCATACAGACCACTCATGGCGTGCCTATAATAGACTAAATTAAAGTTGTTGCTGTTGTGATTTTAGTGATGGCTTGTGAAGCTAAATTGTTGTCTCGATAGGTCGGGTAGGAAACCTGTCGCTAGCAATCCAAAATAGTGACTAGAATTATCGTTTTTGTTTGGAAATGTGATTCCGTAGAAACATTTTAGTTCATAAGTCAACAAGACATATTTTGGAACCTTTGGAACACGTTCGTACGATTGATGATGAAAAATCACAAAAGTCCTAAAGTTCAACCAGTCATAAATAAATAAATGAAATAAATAATAACGAATTCATAGCCCGTCGTCTATCTAGGCAGCCTATTCCAAGGCGCTATATACATATAGAAAAATGAACATTAAACATAAGCAAGTGACCTGAAACAATTAGCAAAATTACATTAGGAATATGGTCAAAGTAAAATCAAAAGCACCAAGAACAACAATATAAAATACAATTAGACTTTATATGTGTATTTATTTTGGCATCATCCCTCTCCCTGAAGTAATAAGGTATATATATATATATATATATATACTATCGTATAAAACTAACGAGATGATGTTTATGCATTTTGATGGGTCTATTGAAAGCTAAAGGACTTAAGGGGTGTGGACCTCAGCATAGCCTCCGTAAAACTGCCGTAACTTCTTCAATATTCATTTCTCTCCCTGGAGTAATAAGGTGTATACTATCGTATAAAACTAACGAGATGATGTTTATACATTTTGATAGGTCTATTGAAAACTAAAGGACTTATGGGGTGTGGACTTCTTCAATATTCATTTAATCTTATAAAAGTATACAGTTTTTTGCAGGAAAGGGTTCAATGAATCCAACCATGGTAATGGTTTTTTGACCCATTTTAGGTTCTGAAAAGATAACTCAAAATATATTTTGTCAAATGTTGTCATACTAGTTTTATGCTAATCCTGATAACATTCCCCAGGGTGCTTCTCTTCTTCTTCTTTTTGGAATATCTTATTTATTTTTTGAGTTATAGACCAAAAAGTGCGATTTTTTCCCAGAATTGTGATTTTCATGATTTTGGAGGTAAAAAATAACATTTTTTGGAACTTTTTGGTCTATAACTCAAAAAATAAACAAGATATTCAAAACAAAACAAAAAGCGCCCTGGGGAATGTTATCAGGATTATCATAAAACTAATATGACAAAATTTCAATTTCATTATCATGGTTGGATTCATTGAACCTTTTTCTGCAAAAAACTGTATACTTATAATATAAAGATTTAATGAATATTGAAGAAGTTACGGCAGTTTTACGGAGGCTGTACCTGAGAGTCCACACCCGGCTTAATAGATAAATGATTGATCATGCTACCATTATTTTCTCTTTGAATCAATAACATTTAGTGAATCGAAACACAGTACTTCTAAAAAATTTAATTAAAATTAATGTTGAAATTGCATATCATTTGTATTTTAACTCTTTTCCTATTTTTAAAGACAAAACTACAAATCAGTTGAATGTTGAGATATGCGGAAAAATACTCTCCTTAAAGTATGTAACTTGACTTGTAATTAACAGATGATATACCCGTGTTAATTAAAACAAAGTATAATAAAATTAATTCAATAATTATTGACAAATTGACACGATCATCCAATGAATTGGTTAAAAAAGACATTTGCGAAACTCGTTGTTTTGGTCGTAAGGTGTGGGTTTTTTTTCATCCAACAAAAAAAGGTATAATATAGATAATATAAGCGGGATCAGATTAACACTTATAATAGCGCCCTGTCTGTTTCTATAAATAATAAGCTTATAAAATTGGCAAAATATCGTATGAATAAATTAGTTCATCTACCGCATACTAATCATCCCAATCCTGTCTCTGACGTGTAAAGATGACATTTCCAAACACGATTGGTAATTAGTAACTAACATTATACACGCATGTTTAATTAACAACGAGTCTCCGATGCAGGATGCCATCAATGGTGACATTCTTATTATATAATCCCAAATCCCCGTAGAATTGGTCAAGATACCCGGGAGCGTATTGTCAGGCTGCGTGTTTATGATGGACGCTGAGGGCAGCATTTCATTAATGTAATGGTTTGCTATGTGTGAACAGACGTGAATACAAATTTTATCAGCCTTTTTCCTGGATTTAGATTTTAAAATGAAACAATTATGCATTAAATGATATGACACTAAATTGAACCTAATATATTCTTGTAATTTCGTATGTTGTCTTAATTCTCGCTCCTTAATTTTCAAAACTGTTGATTTTAGTATGGTGTCAAAGGCATATTATGTGATCTTTTCCAGAGAGCGCCCTCTATTCATGATCTTTTTTTTAGAAAGTAGACTTTCTTGCAGATATACATTTCTGATCATAAATCCTACACACATTCCAAGTTACAGAGCGATACGATTCCTAATTACCTCAACATCATGGTTTTAGAGTGAATTTTGAGTGAAAATATAAACTGTCGTGTTATCCCGACAGTTTATTTTCACTCTAAATCCCATGAGCATGTATATCGACCATTGTCTGCGCAATTCCATTCTGTATTCAATGTAGATTTGCCATTGCCTGAGCTTCCCTTAAGGACTGATTATGACCATTATCTTAGGAAATACATTTTCTGCGTGAAAAAGCAATGTAAGATTTCAAGGCTAAATTATACCAAAAACCATCTATATTCGTACGTTTTTGTATGTATTTACTTTTCCTGATTATTGTTATCGTTTCATCACCTTCTTGTATGCTTATGATTTAATGGACACTACTGTAAATAATAACATTTTGATTTTTTGTTTACATTGTTTTGTTTTTACAACAGATGTATATGATTAATAACAACATTGCTCACCATACTCATACTGTGTAGAGGAAATGTGTAAATTATACGCGTAATTGATACATGCTATTTCGTTAGCATACTCAACGACGAGCCCTATGACGATTGTTGCTGCATACTTTATCAACAATAGCTGCTTCCATTTTGAACCGTGTCAACGAAATATGATTCTAAAGCCAGGCAAATATACGCTGATCTTTAACTGCTTGTTATGGGCTCAACCAATTTACGTGCACGACTTAATTGCAAACCATGCACGAGAGCAAGTAGATTAAAAGTACACGCATTGCAGTCGTTTGGCCTCTTTAATGTCTAATTAGCATGTTTTTCTTAAACTCGTCTGAACACTCATCCAATTTCCTATGTATAGATATATAAGTGATTATACCTTTCCCTTATCCTATCCTTACCCCCAATGTTATGATTTTATATTTATCGTTAGTAGTTCTTTAAGAGTATATATGTCATGTTATTTCAACATACAGAAACACATAAGTGTAACCAACCCGAAGAAACATCGGCAGCACATTGTATCCACGTCAAACAAATCAACCGGTGACGTTTGGGATTGGGCGCGAACTGAATTTCAACATCTATCGGTTCAACACGTGACACATGTATACCCGTTATCTAATGCATAGTCATGAATGTCGCTTGTGATGTTGACACTTAAACATCGCTCCAGGCTAGTTCACATGCGTCAATTTGATACTCAGTATGTGTTGGCACCCATGAGTCGAATCAGTCTCAAATGCCCATTGATTTTCAAACCCTAGGTACACTCGAGTGGTGGCTGGGAATCCGTGACATCGTGATGTACAGAGGTGTGTATCTCAGGTAAAACGAAAGGAATATAGGTTAGCATAAACATAACCATGTATCTATCAAATTTATGTCATATTGATAACGCTCTCTACTCAATAACAATGATTTAGGAAGATTGAACTTGTAGTGAAGGTCCTTATTTTGACTAGCGTCCGATGCCGCGTATATCTCTTACTTCTGTAATATTTAAACAAATTCTGATATAATAGATATTTAATTATTTAACAAACAATTAATCAAAATATAGTTATGTTTTAAAGTTTAGAATCTCGCAAATTAAGGGCCATCCGGGCCCATGAAACAGGGTATAAAAGAGTGTATTAATAGTTAACGTACTTGTAATGGTGACAGCAATGATATGACTATAATAATAATAAACTGAATTACCTTTCGGCACCACAAAATATTCTAAACTCAAAAACAAAATGTCAAAATCCGTTCTTACCTCTTCATATTATTCCATCTACAATGCCAGATATGAGCCGGAGTGGAACATCTAGGAGCTCATTTAGATTTTTTGTGCCGCCATGATAGTTTTTTGTTGTTGTTGTTTTGTTTATAAATTCCGTTGTTTTGCTTTCTTTCAATACTGTATTCATTTGTATGTTCTTGTGTTATGTAACTCCAATGCCTGGGGGTCAGCATAGGCCCTAGATGTTCTTGGGTGTGTGTGTTTGCTTCTTTATATTGTTTTAATAAAGATGATGAAATAAATTTGAATACATATTTCATGCCATAACCTGGAATAGACACTAAAACAAACTTATATAAAGTTTAATTAGGGGTTCAATAAGGTTTCGGAGTTGTTTATCTTGAATCGACAACGGTAAGACGGGTTTATTTTGCGAGGCTGCCCGAGCAAAATAAACCCGTCTTACCGTTGTCGATTCAAGATAAACAACGACGAAGACCTTGTTGAACCCCGTTCAACAACGACCAAACATATTTACATCATTCAAATGTGAATATCGTTTTGGATAATTAATGAAAACAAGTACAAAACTTGTTTTAATAGGCTTAATTTGACATAAAAAAAATAGCTGCTCTTTAAAAATCGAGAAAAAAAGTTTACGTTTATTATAATTAGGCCCTTATTTGGACATCGTCCGTTCCCCGTAAATGGGCGATGGAACTTCAGAATGGGTTGGGTTACAAAAGGTAAACATGAGAGAAGACAAATTATTTCGCAAGTAATTGTGAAATTAAAAATATTTTGTAAATAGCATTTTATTCACACACCACCTTAACATTCAGAGAAAAATTAAATCAAGAATGCGTTTAATTTACACAACACATTTTGATACATGTTTATAGAATATTTGTATAAAATCAAAACACACCCCTCCGTTTCAATAGTGATACGGTCCTGTAGATCAAAGCGAACACATTTCGCCGCGATGATGCAAAAAAAGGCGATTTTCTTGTGCTCAGGTAGCGACGGTTCGGCTAAAATTGTGGCTTTAGAAGTGATCCTTTACATATGGCCCTCGCCAAAAATATTTTCCTCAGGGATATAGCTACATTTTGGTATATAAAGTTATTTGCTAACTTTAAGGATTGCATGGCGAAATGCATTTATACGCCGAAAAAATGAACAAATTTTGCGAACATTTTTCCCG
Source organism: Ophiura sarsii (assembly GCA_035610835.1). Classification (NCBI taxonomy): domain Eukaryota; kingdom Metazoa; phylum Echinodermata; class Ophiuroidea; order Amphilepidida; family Ophiuridae; genus Ophiura; species Ophiura sarsii. Next base: position 47,796,405 of record CM069446.1, read on the forward strand.
ACATTCTTGTTTGTTTACAATTTTGCGGTTTCCAAATAAGGTTCGCTATCCTAGTAATTTGCATATGAACAGTGAGTTTATCTCAAATCAACAACGCTTTGTTACTGTACTTAAGGTATGGGGGAGTTGTTGAACTATGTATTACATGTGTTCATGTCACTCTAGTTCACATGAACTTCGTATAAAACACTTGTCCCTTTGTCGATGCGGATGTGTGTCATTCAGGTTAAGAAACATTACCTTGCGATAAAATACCATTTAATTGAAGATATCTCTTTTGTTTGCATGAGAAACACACTTCTGCACATCACGATGTCACTGATTCTTAGCAACCTCTCGAGTATACATAGCGTTACAAAATCAAATATGCATTTGAGATTGATTCGATTTAAGGGTGCCAGCACACACTGTGTATCAAATTGACGTATGTGAACTTACCTGGAGAGATGTTTAAGTTTAAACGTCACAAGCGACATCCATGATAATGCATCGAATCACGCTGGGAGATGTGGCGTTGAACCGATAAATGTGGACATTTACGTAGTTTGCCATAAACCCAAAACCAAACGTCACCAGTGGATTCATTAACGTGGATTGAATATTCTAGAACTTTTTTTTTTTAGGTGGTTTGTGTAAGTTTAAACCACTGATATTTAAATTGATAGGCCAACGCTGGACATAAGCACCACTATCAATAGTATTCATAACTCAATAAATGCCACTTTTCGGTATACATTATTCTGGGATACCAAGTACCATGAATAACAATCTTCGCCATACCAGATTATGAAAAGTGTGGCCCGTGCGAGATGAACCAAGCATGAAAGCCACCTGATCCCTATAACATGGATATGTGAATGGGTGGAAGTTGTACAATTTATTTCAAAATCTTGGTTGAAGCTAATACGACTTGTTCAACACAACTCATTTAGATTTGTGTTTTAACACAAATTGAACTTAAGACTCAACAAGGGAATATATGATATGTATAATCATTTAAATCCTTTGAAAGATAATTGTTTGCCAAGCTAAACCCATGAAGCTTGATACCAAGGATAAACCCCAAATTGCTTCTAATGAGGACAAATGCGGATTGAATATTAAGAAAGAATTTGGAAGTAGGAAATAATGAAACGTACCAAAATGAATCTTTAGGTTTAAAAGAAGGAAATACGCTCAGCTTTATTTTAAAAGCGCATTGCGCGTGGAAACTATATAGTGATAAACCCTGGATTTTGTTCTTCTTTCGTTTGCCTGAGATACACACTTTTGCACTCAGATGTCACGGATTCTTAGCAACCTTTCGAGTGTGCATAGCGTCTGAAAATCAATATGCATTTGTGACTGATTCGATTTAAGGATGTCAACACATACACTGTGTATCAAATGGGGGCATGAGAACTTGCCTGGAGAGATGTTTAACATCACAAGTGACATGCATGACTATGCATTAGATCCAAAGGTGAGACACGTGTTATGGCGTTGAACCCATACATGTGGAAATTCAGATCGCGCCAAATCACAAACGTCACTGGTTGAATTTTCTTTAGGTGGATTGAATATTCTGCTGCTTTTGTTTATTTTTTTGTTTGATGAGCTTATAAAGAATAAGATAAATTACAATAATTATCAAATTTAATCGTACACAATACAATCTGCCTGTAACTAATCGACTTGAAATTATACGTATTTCGTGCATTAAAATGCACACAGAAACAAAGATTGACTGTCCACATAAATTATTATTGTTACTCGTTGCGCATGGGAACCTTTGATGAACCCGTTTTTTATTTCATTTGCCTGAGATACTCACTTCTCAAACACCACGATGTCACGGATTCTCAGCAACTTCTCGAGTGTATAGCGTTTGAAAATCAATATACAATTGAGACCGATTCGATTTAAGGTTGCCAACACACACTGGGTATCAACTTGTTGATGTGAACTTGCCTGGAGAGATGTTTAAGTTTAAACATCACACGCGACATGCGTGACGATGCATCAGATCAAGCGAGGGGACGTTTAGACACTGGGACGTTGGTCTGTATCGTTCACTCTTGTAGTCCACCTCTGGGGCCCACATGAAATTATTACCAAAAGGTGGCAAATATATCCCTTAACACAAATTCACCTTATCCCACGTTCGTAGGTTGCACGTTATGACCCTAGACCTCGATTTAGGGTCAAAGGTCACATGTGTTTCAATGGGAAGTCAAAAACTAAATTTAACATGGTAAAAAAACTAAAAAATGAGCTATTGACTATATAAAGTATATTTTATTGTTGGGATAAGTGTTTTAAATAAAAAAAGTCAATCACAAGTTTGATCGTAGATCAATAGTTTTTGAACTGTGACCTTTTAAAAATTACAAGTTGGCCAAAATAGACCATTTTGGTCATATTTTCGCAAAATTGGCACAAAAATGACACGTTATCATCATTAAAAAAATATTTTGACTCATTATGAATTGATAAACCATGTTATAATGTTGGTATATAGATGTACATTACATTACAACACATTTCAAAAGTCCATGGTATGCTGATGCCATGGCAAGCAGCTTTAATATCCTTCAAATCCTTTAAATTTGACTCAGATTTTACCCATTTTCGATGAATTTGAAGGATATTAAAGCTGTTTGCCATGGCATGCGGACACCATTGACTTTTGAAATGTCTTGTAATGTAAAGTTCATCTATAAACCAACATTATAACATGGTTTATCAATTCATATTGAGTCAAAATATTTTTTTAATGATGATAACATGTCATTTTTGTGCCAATTTTGCGAAAAATGACCAAAATGGTCTATTTTGGCCAACTTGTAATTTTCAAAAGGTCACAGTTCAAAAACTATTGATCTACGATCGAAGTTGTGATTGACTTTTTTGTTTAAAACACTTATCCCAACAATATAACATACTTTTTATAGTCAATAGCTCATTTGTTAGTTTTTGACTTCCCATTGAAACACATGTGACCTTTGACCCTAAATCGAGGTCTAGGGTCATAACGTGCAACCTACGAACGTGGGATAAGGTAAAATATTGATCAGGCATATATTAGCTTCATTTTAAGCCACATTTCATCTGTGCCCTACATGGAGAGTGCTAGATTTGTTTTCTGAAGGAATAAAACATGCACGGCCTATAGTCTAGTTGCCCCAAACCCAAACTCAAACGTCACCAGTGGATTTATTAACGTGGATTGAATATTCTAAAGGTTTGTTCTTTCTTCTTGTGGTTTGCGTGAGGTTAAACCATTGATATGTAAATTGATAGGCCAACACAGGACATAGGCACTTTGACCACTAACAATAGTATTCATAGTTCTATACCATAAATACACACAGAATTCACCAGGTTTTTGTGATATAAGTGAGAGAAATGATGTTTCTAACATATACAATCAGATTCAAGACTCTATGGCGATTTTTTAAATATTGTAAGGTGGCACCCCCTCCCCTCCCAACCCTCAGACTTTGGAGGCCTACCCCCCCCCCCCGGGTAATGTGGTACCCTAAATGTTTTCATTAAAATGAACGCAAAGGATGTTAAAGAGATTACCTAATAGATGCCCTGGTTCACTGTCTGTTGCGTATTGGTGCCACCTGCAAACATTATTTAAGGGTGTTAACACTTTCCACGGTGCTTTTAGCTTACCATTTCAAAACAGATTTTTGTGAAACCTTTCCAAACTTATCTAAAGAATCAGTGAACCAATACTAGGAATGTGTACTTCTTTTAATGCATTTCTCGTTGTGATTCCAAATATGGTAATGAAACTTGAGTATTTTGACATTTTTGAAATATTTGGTGACATTTTAGAATGTCGTCTGAAGACGCCTGCCGCGTGAAAAGTGTTAAAGGGGCATTAAGAGATGTGGTGGAGGCAGCGCCCTCAATTACAAAAATATATGATAACAACTGGGATTTGTATATTTTTACTATTGTATTACATGTATAAACTCACACCTATAAGGACCAAGAAAAATCTGCACTCTTTGTACAACAAAACGTCGATTCAAAAATGCTGGTAGAGCCGCAACCAGCATTTAACATGGTTAAAGGGTGGTACTCCAACATATTTAAAACATTGTTTTAATCAAGTTTTGCTGGGTTTTTTTAGTAGAAACAACAATAATGGCAATTTCTAATGTTCATCTTGAATTCTAAAGCAAATTAATTAATATTAAACAAAATCAACATGACATTATGTCCCTTTAAGGACGAGGGTTAATATTATATGATGATTTCTGGAATGTCTTTATTAATTAGGTGCTGTATTCACTTATTTATGTGAAACAATGTCATTCTACATGAACTTGGACATAACATTATTGTTATTTAACAAAACAGATATGACGAATGAAAGTTGTCTGCTGTTTAAAATGATGGCGCAAGAAAGTCCTATGATTTTGTTTGATAGGAAATCATTATTGCCCTGGAGTAGAGCGTACCTTGAAACATATGTATTTCAAATCCTGGCATCAGGCACGAAATCTAAAAAATGTCAGTATCATTTTTGAGATTTGGAGAAATTAGTGTATGACATTTTGTTGACCATCGGCGGTAGATGTTTTGGAAAATGGCACAACAACAAGAATAGTATTCCTCGGTGTGTTATATTATGTTCCAATCCTGGCATCAGGCCCGAATTCTAAAAATGTCAGTATCATTTTTGAGATTTGGAGAAATTATTGTATGACATTTTGTTGACAACACAACAACAAGAATAGTATTCCTCGGTGTGTTATAGCGTAAAAATCACTCATGCAGCGTGAACTTGTTTCTAGAACTCTGCAAAATGTCGCCTCACCTAATCGAAAAAAAGGCTTCAATTGTGGATCCAATAAGCAATGCAGTTTCCTTAGTTGTGTTGTTATTTACATTGTTGTCATCTAGAACGACTGCAGCTTTGTATGACTACATTTTCATCAAAATATAAGATGTACCTAATTGAAATGGAACAATGATGTGGAATGTTACTGACAACTTATCCAACGATATTTTGGAAATAAATCACATTCATAACATTCTCATGGAAATCTGATATCATTAAAGTCTGAATCGTGTAAAATGTCTCACGATATATAATTATCATTCTCTGGATTTAATATAATCGTTCACTTTCATAAACGTCTCGTAATTCAATGAGATTAAATTGTGTGGCCTTACTCATGTCACCATCATAATTCAATGCTTGTCACCTGAACACCGAAATTTAAAGTTGTTTCGTTAATTCAAGAATAGTATTATATCTGGTTAATACTCACTGATTGATTACATAATACAAATCCGGAAATATATCATTCATTATCATTGGTCATTTATCCGTCGAAATTTTAAGAGAGATATATGTATTCTGTTTAGCTGAAAGAGATTGTCGTCTTGTTCAGTACAGATAATAATGAATTGGGCGCACTCATTACTGAAGCCCACCCAAATTAAAAACAGATTTGCTAAGCCCGCAAACAAGTAAAAAGCTACAAAATGCGGTATCGTTGTAAAGGTGAACACATGCCAGTTTTGGGAATGTATTGAACAAATGTTGATATGAATGAAATATGATATGAATCGGTCTCAAATAATCAAATAAAGGCGATTGGAACAAAGAGGAGTTATGTTTATGTACTCAAGCGACCGGAATTGTCTACATCACATCTTTACTTGACGCAACTACTAAATAAAACAATCCACAGGCCTTATTAAACATAGCATCTTTATATCATCGTTGAATTTCGGTGGCATTCTGATTGTTTTACTTGCTTGAATGTTTACGATATGACTTGAATCCGTTGACAAAATGGCCGATTAATAGGTCTGGGCAGTGGGCATAACGCATCTCTTGCACTGGTCTGAACGGCAGATAGTGATGGGCGGTATCCGTGCACGTTAGCAATTCGACAATAAATCAACTTAAATGATTAACTACCATTGAATTATTTTCAGTTTAGCAACACTTTCATGGGTATGTGTTACACATTTCGGAAATGCCCCCTTTATGTTTTACCCTAAAGCAAAATTTGTTTTCATTGCCACAGACAAGCCACATCGATATATAGGGCTCAGTACACAAATAACCTATGTTGCAATAGCCTCCCTATGTGCATTTAGCGATATTTTTGCATTGTTTAGATTGCACATATCTGATGGCAGCTATTGTAGATAGACCGTGTTTACAACAAGCCCTGATCATCTGGAGACAACGATACATACGTACATTATCACCAGGAGGCAAACATCAGAAATGTTCTGTAAATCATTTTACTCTTTCCACGCGACTATTGGCTTTAAATTACCATACAAAACAGAGTTTTCAGACACCTTTCCCAACTGTCAAAGTCTATCTCAAGGATGACAGATGTTTGTACTTATTTCATTGCATTTCTCATGGTGATTCCAAATATGGTAATGAAATTCAATAATTGTGAATTTTTTGAAATTTGTTGTGAGGTGTTGGAATGTCGTCTGCAGACGCCTGCCGCTGGGAAAGTGTTAACCTCTACCACTATTTAAAGACCCATCTACTTATTTAGTTCGGGAATTTAGTTCAGAGGAGCTCTCCTTACACAACTGTGTTATTTTGAAGAAGGTACGGGAAACTATACTTAATCCCATCCAAGGACAAAATACGTGACGTAAGAGCGTTTTGCTGTGAACGCGAATTATTATCGGGCGCGTTTTCTTTTGCGCACGTAATGGATCTTTTATCATTTTAAAACACGCGACGCCTTTCGCTTAATATAAACTGTCCTGCTTGGCAAACTATAATATCTAAGGGACCGTTCATTAATACTTTGGTGGGAGGGTGGATAATTTCATTTTTGGTATATCAAAACTGTTTTGACCCCCCCCCCCCCTCTCGCCATGCCACAAACTTTTTTGACCCCCCCCCCCTCTCGCCATGCCACACACTTTTTTGACCCCCCCCCCCCCCTCCCCCAATGTATTACTGCCTACACCTGAAACTTTCTTGTCCCCGTTCAATATTATCAAATTCAGAGAACATAGATAGATATGATGTATTTTATGGGATTTTTTTATGACCATGTATCATATCTTTTTTTGATGGACGCATCACATCTAGGAGGGCAGGTTGTAGAATCTAGAGGGAATCAGAACTCCCACTTCAATTGCACGTATCTTTTGTTTAGTACCATGGTCTTTAATCCCCTGGAAAAACTTCACATATTTATTCACGGATCTCTGTTTTTGAAACCAATTAAGATGCTCCCTCCAATTATATATCCTGGCTTTAAATATGTTTTTGCTATTGACATGAATTTGCCCTTCGTTCTTTTTTAGCTGGGCTAGTACATGAAAATAGGTCCGTAGACATCTGCGCGCACAGCGCGCTAAAAAATGAGCTATTTTTACGTTTATTTATGAACGTTCCGTAAAAAAAGTGCATACAGGTAAAGCAGGGGTTTGCGGGCGAAGCCCCCAGAAAATTTTGGAAACTAATAAGTGTTTTTGGACCCCCCCCCCCTCTACTGAGGTTTTCAAACTTTTTTGACCACCCCCACCCCCCTTTAAGAGTATCAAAATTTGTTGGGCCCCCTATAATTATCCAGCCCCCCGCCCCCCAAAGTATTTATGAACACTCCCTAAGCCATACTTTATCCAATCTGATAAATACAATTATCATATAGACATTGCCGATCATCTTTTACAATCCAAACAATTGAAGGTTTTTTTTCCTTCTCGAATTATCGAAATGTTATGACTTGTTTCGTTTTTCCCAAAATAAGTGACTTTTGTATTTGCTAATACTAGATTTGTTAATGCAAAACATCATTTCGAAACAAAATCGATGAATCATAACTCGATAGACGGGCCTTTAATAGAACTGAATATGGCTCAACTAAATTCGTAGCAAAATGCTTGTCTTCATTTCACACGATCGATATGAAACTCGGCGTCACAATTGCAAGGAGCCAAATACAAGATGCAAACAATATTTTTTTAATTAAAAAGTGTCAATTTAAAGGAAGGGTCCCGCAAGCACAACATTTAGCATTATTTGTTAGAAAAATAAGTATCGAAATTACGTAATTATATAGAACAAAACGCCATACTAGTCACAAAAATGAATAAAAACTGCCATCACTCAACATGCATTTTTTTAAATTCGCGACGCTCGAAAGTCCCGGTGTCGATGACGTCATGGGTATCGGTGCTCACATTTGCGTATGTGCATTGTATAACTATGACATTGTCATAAGTGTGGTGTTTTGTTCCATTTAATTACAAAAGTTGGGCTCGATAGTTATTTGTCTAACATATAATGCACACTTTTATGCTTGCGCTACATCTCCTTTAAAGATTTAAAGTAGTAGTGTAAACCCTGTTTCATAAATGGTCAATTTTTCGTGACAATACACAATTGTAAACTAGAATTATGACATAATTATGAAAAAGCAAGAAATTGGAATCCATGATTACAATATCTACATTCTGGCAGGTCTCAGTGCAGTAGGGTTATAAACAAATAGTATACAATGCTATTGTTCATCTATCATTAATGACACAGTTTTGCTGCCTCAATATATATACACCCAAAGCACCCTAACACATATGAAACATATTCATAACAATCAAAACTATTCATACCCTGCAATTATGTTTAATACAAAAATGCCATGTGTTGCCTCGTTTCAAAGCGCTCCCATGGATCAAGTTGGATTTCACTCGCTTCATTAGGAATGATAAAATCGAATGATATACAAACTAGATTATAGCTTCTTACAATATGTGTATTTCATGCATCTCATCATGCTCATTAAATATTCATTTCCGGGCGATTTAGTGGGACGCGGTCATTACCCATGGGGCGTTTGGCAAATGTTAGGGGGCGCGGAGGAGTCGTGACATTTAGGGGGACACGCCCCCCCCCCCCCCCTCACCTCTGCCTTCTATGATTAATATAAAATGTGTAGTGCGTCTGCGTTTTGGACACATTTTTGTAGTATGTATTTTTAACAGGCATCTTGCCAGAAACCCGGAATATTTCAAGCTTTATGTTATCACTCTCTAGTGCACTCTTATAATACGGGTCTCCTATTTAGTGGTGTGCAGACTACAATCCAAGTTTTCCATTTTACTCTGTGATGTGCAATGTAATGAACGAACTCCTACCGCTAATATGTTACATGCGTCAATTCAAATTCTATTTCTTCGAAGAGAATCTGATTGCCTATTCAATCGTTGCCGTTTACAATATATATTCGGGATGGAGATGATTCAAGATAACAAACTGACAGATGATAGATGACAGGCCAGTCACCTTGTCCACAAATAGGCGGCATCAATCTATTAATGATAGATGACAGGCCAGTAACCCTGTCCACAAATAGGCGGCATCTATTTTAAGTCTTGCTATATCAGTAGACATTGACCGAAAGGAATATAACTTGAGTTGCTCAAAACGATTGACAATTGCAATTATTACACTTAACGCATAGACACTAACCGGGTGGTAACATATTGCAGTTTCAAACAAATTATGCTGATACAAATATAATATGTCTCTTACAAATTCACACCTCACTTTTGTAACGTTCGTGACCTTGAGGTGTGAATTTGTAAGTGGTAATCAATACATCGCTGATCAATAATGTATCAATTTGAACCTCATCAACGATCAATAATTTATTTTTTGGTAGCACCGGAATTGGTTATAAGTAATTGAATGAAAGATCCAGTCAACCTGATGATGACGTACATAATTGACGTGATATCGTTGTTGCACTCGGCTTTAAACACAATTATACGCTGGCTATAACAATATTTTTTTGAAATATTGCGTTCACAAACGGAGAGGGCGTACGTCCACTTGATTAATATTTTGAGCGCTGCCAGAAGACTACCCAATTTGAAGCACGCCCTCTCCTTTTGTGCCCTCCAAACCTTAACAAATCTTTAGTTTGGTATACCCATAACTAATTGACGATTTATATGATTTCAAATGAAACGCATATATATATATATATTCTTACCGTCTTGTTGATGAAATCTCAACAAGTGCTGTTGAATAGAGCAATAGTTTAAAAAAATGATTTTTTTTTCTTCTCGATTTTCTTCCAACTTTACCACTTATTTTTTTCTCTCTTGACTTTCTTAGACCATATGAAACCATCACAGAACTTGACGAATATAATAACGGAAATCTCATTCTAATTTTGGGAATTTGTCAACATATTTTTCTCCGATTTTCACCATGTAGCTGTCCCTACTATAAATATTGCATTCACTTGTTGTGTACATTTATGATCTTTGTGGGAAACACTGTGAACGGCGTCAACACGGTACCAAACCTTGGGTCTTTATTTACAAACAAACAAATCACTCATAGAATAAACACAAGTAATTAGGAAACGTATTGCCCTGTGATTTTAGTTTCATGATTATGAACGTTAATGGTATATTCGATGAGATGTAGCCGTATTTGTTTTTAAAACCTCAGCATTGACGTATGGACTTGGAGAAATTCTTGCAGATCATATTATTCTTTACGTTATATTTGATCAAGCCTTTTGTTAAGCAGGTATGTCTTGACCAGGAGCTAGTTTTTACTATTAAGACAAAAAAAAGGCTCCTGGTCCTAAACCGCTTAACAAAAGGCTTGTATTTGATAGTAATATGATGATTTGAGTCGACTTTACGCAGATGTAACGTTTGAATAACAATTAGATACAGCGTTAAACTTGAAATAAAAAGACAAGTTCATCTTGAACTACTGTATTGAGGCTTATGTAATGATGTAAACACTTTCTTTGAAATCTTGGGGATTCGTTCAATGATAAATAAACATTTTAGACCATTTACTGCTTTAACTTTGATGCAATATATGGAATAATCAAAACGCCGTGTGTGTGTTTAAATATGTTCACGAGTTACAATGACCTACTTGTAATTGATTTGAAAACGATATCCCTCATTAATAATTGAATCGATACTGTAAAAGGTCAAGAAGGTGTTAATGATGTGTATAGCAGCGGACGAATCTACTGCAACCCCCTCTAAAAAAGATCACCATCATGAATGAATGGTGTCAATTCTAAGCCTGTAACGATTTGTGTTTGGTTTCAGAAATAGGATGAGCAATGGGCTACTTCAATACGGAACGAGGCAGCGAGATCATATATACAATGATGACGTGAAAACACACTATGATGATGTTGAAGGTAAAGTGGTATAGCTTCCTGATTGTGTAACAATATACAAGATGACAACCAGTTAAGGTTATCGGCTACAGCTTGAGTGAATTGCAATTTTACAGGTTCTTTGATTGGATACTTTACATGTATATCACATGCGATAATAATTTTGTTGGTGTCCAAAAAAAAATTTTTTTGCTGGTACCATCCACGCGGTGCGCAGCACCGCCCTCCGAGCTATGCTCGGACAGGGGGTGTCTGAGGGGGGATGTGCCCCCCTCATAAGTAGAAAAAAAATTCAATTTTCGAACTCATTTGGTGCGATCTGGTGTATACTTTTTACCAAAATGTTATCGAAAAGCCACCTCTTCATTTCCAATAAATATTTTGTATTTTTATCAACGCACGAACGATTTGAGCATATTATCACGGATATATTTTTGATTTAAGTATAGATGGTTTAAAAGCTCGAACAGGGGGTGTTTGAGGGGGGATGTGCCCCCTCAGAAATAGAAGACAAAAAAAATCAATTTTCGAACTCATTTGGTGCGATCTGGTACATACTTTTGATCATTATTTTATTGAAAAACCACCACTTCGAGACCCAATATATTGTTGAAACCCAAGTGTAGAAAAACGCAACAATTTTCAGTTTCTAAACTAGAATGTCTAGAAAACTTGCCTGAAGCCACCTTTTTAAGCTTAGGGATCACGTCAAAACTCGACCGCCCGGCAACCGCCGGTTACGGCCGGTTCCGCCCGGTTCTCACAAAACGTGTCGTCTGTTATAATTACACACATAATGAGGTCAAATAGTAACACTCTGGTGAACACGACCGGTTGATAGTGTCTCGTCACACGCGTGAGCAATAACATCTTGAAGTAATGGGCTCTTTTAAGACTTAAAAGTCTCAGTTGACAACCAGTACAATACAGCTATTGATTTTCGCTGGGGTTGGCTTTTTCAATCTGTTTATAGCTCAATTAACTTTTTAAAATCAATACCGAAAGTCTATGAATGTTGTTTTTTTATAGAACGATTATAGAGAGAGCTATTATGACCGCAAAGTAACAGATTGATAGTGTAAATTGGTCAGATTACAGCATTAAGTCAACCGGCGGTTGTTCAGTGTTGCATGCGCGAATAATTCATATACCAGTAAAACATTTGACCTGAAAGAACCGGGCGGAACCGCCCGTAACCGGCGGTCAACGGGCGGTCGAGTTTTGACGTCTCCCCTTATATATTGTAACATTGAAAGTAATACGCGCGAAGCGCGCAAAAAAAATGCATTTTGAACACTAAAAAGGTTCAGCAAGACGTTTTTATAACGCCCTCCACATAATATTTAGAATATTGTGGTTCGAGACCCATTTTAATACTTGAAACCTGCCATTTTTAACACTAAAAATGTCCAGTAATATTTAGAATATTTACGATGATTCCAGACCCATTATGATAATGTTGAAACCATTTGAAAAAGTGTGCGCGAGGCGAGCAAAAAAAGAAAATCAGTTTTGAACTAAAATGGTCCAGAAAAAAACGTTCCGGAAGCCACCTTGAATATTAAATGAAACATTGAAACTCATATACGCGCGAAGCACGCAAAAATTGGCATTTTTAACACTAAATAGGTCCAGTATAATGCTTTAACGACCCCCACATTAAAATTAGGGGAACGTGAACCCGTACCCCCCCCCCCCCCCCCCCCCCCCTTTGCACCGCACTATGCCCCTACTCTTCCTACTCCTTCCCTACCTCCTTCTCTTCCTTCTTCTCCTCTTCCTCCTTGTTTACTCTTTCGTCAATGGGGGTGGGGGAGGGGAAGGGGGTGGGCATGGCCTGATGGGCCATCCCCTGGATATGTCACTGGCTCTCTCCCCCTCTCCCTTTTCTCTCTTTCTCCCTTTCACTTTTTTGTCACATTAATACGTTGTTCAATTAAACATTATAATTTAATTTATACTTCTCAAATGATTTTTCTTTGAAATATGGCACTGAAATATAGGCTTAATTGCAAATAATACGTATTTTTTAAGAAACACCGCGGCGGATCCCGGGATTTTCGTGTTGCCGATGTGTTCGAAAGATACCAGGGCACGGTCTTGCAAAGTGATTTCGCGCGCCGTGCCATCGTCTGGATGCAGCCTTGAGTACCCCTAATGATTCCCGATCAGAATTAAACACCGTCCTGACGATAAACGATTCTTTCGTTTAACTTTCTTCCTTTCTTTCCCCTTCCTCTCTTTTCTTCCTTCCCTTTCTTTTCCCCTTTCCTTTTCCCTTTCTTTCCCCTTCCCTTCCTTTTTTTTTTCTCCGAAAATCATTGGGGGGGGGGGGCCCGTGCCCCCCCCCACCGTGCCCCTATGACGCTACGCCACTGAGGGGAGAGCATACAGACCACTCATGGCGTGCCTATAATTGACTAAATTAAAGTTGATGCTGTTGTGATTTTAGTGATGGCTTGTGAAGCTACATTGTTGTCTCGATAGGTCGGATAGAATACCTGTCGCTAGCAATCCAAAATAGTGACTAGAAATATAATTTCTGTTTGGAAATGTGATTTCCGACATACGTAGAACTATTTTGGTTCATAAGTCAACAAGACATATTTTTGAACCATTGGAACACGTTCGTACGATTGATGATGACAAATCACAAAAGTCCTAAAGTTCAACCAGTCATAAATAAATAAATGAAATATATAATAACGAATTCATAGTCCGTCGTCTATCTAGGCAGCCTATTCCAAGGCGCTATATACATTTATGGAAAAATGAACATTAAACATAAGCATGCGACCTGAAACAATGAGCAAAATTACATTAGGAATATGATCAAAGTAAAATCAAAAGCACCAAGAACAACAACATAAAATACCATTAGACTTTATATGCGTATTTATTTTGGCATCATCCCTCTCCCTGAAGTAATAAGGTATATACTATCGTATAAAACTAACTAAATGATGTTTATACATTTTTATGGGTCTATTGAAAACTAAAGGACTTAAGGGGTGTGGACCCACAGCATAGCCTCCGTAAAACTGCCGTAACTTCTTCAATATTCACTTAATCTTTATAAAAGTATACAGTTTTTTGTAGGAAAGGGTTCAATGAATCCAACCATGGTAATGAATTTGACCATTTTGGGAAAATTATAAAAAAACACGTTTTTTGACCCATTTTAGGTTCTGCAAAGATAACTCAAAATATAGTTTGTCAAATGTTGTCATACAAGTTCGATTTTTTCCCAAAAATGTGATTTTCATGATTTTGGAGTTAAACAATCAAATGTTGGCACTTTTTGGTATATAACTCAAAAAAAAACCAAGATATTAAAAAAACCTGGGGAATATTATCAGGATTATCATAAAACTAATATGACAAAATTTGCCAAAATATATTTTGAGTTATCTTTGCAGAACCTAAAATGGGTCAAAAAACATGTTTTTTATAAATTTCTCCCAAATGGTCAATTTTATTATCATGGTTGGATTCATTGAACTTTTCCTGCAAAAAAATGTATACTATATAATTAAATGCATATTGAAGAAGTTACGGCAGTTTTACGGAGGCTGTACCTGAAAGTCCACACCCGGCTTCATAGATAAATAATTGATCATACTACCATTATTTTCTTTTTGAATCAATAACATTTAGTGAATCGAAACACAGCACTTCTAAAAAATGATATTAAAATTAATGTTGAAATTGCATATCATTTGTATTTTAAATCTGTTCATCTTTTTAACGACAATACTACAAATCAGTTGAATGTTAAGACATGCTGAAAAATACTCTCCTTAAAGTATGTAACTTGACTTGTAATTAACCGAAGATATACCCGTGTGAATTAAAACAAAGTATAATATAATTAATTCAATAATTGTTGACAAATTGACACGATCATCCAATGAATGGGTTAAAAAGGACATTTGCGAAACTCGTAGTTTTGGTCGCAAGGTGTAGGTTTTTTCATCCAACAAATAGTGTATAACATAGACAATATAAGCTGGATCAGATTAACACTTATAATAGCGCCCTGTCTGTTTTTATAAATAATAAGCTTATAAAATTGGCAAAATATCGTATGAATAAATTAGTTTATCTACCGCATGCTAATCATCCCAATCCTGTCTCTGACGTGTAAAGATGACATTTCCAAACACGATTGGTAATTAGTAACTAGCATTATACACGCATGTTTAATTAACAACGAGTCTCCGATGCAGGATGCCATCAATTGTGACATTCTTATTATATGATCCCAAATCCCCGTAGAATTGGTCAAGATACCCGGTAGTGTATTGTCCGTGTTCGTAAAGGCTGCGTGGTTACGATGGACGCTGAGGGCAGCATTTATTTAATGAGATGGTTTGCTATGTGTGAACAAACGTGAATACAAATAATGTGTTCAATGTAGATTTGCCTCTGCCTGAGCTTCCCTTAAGGACTGATTATGACCATTATCTTAGGAAATACATTTTCTGCGTGAAAAAGTAATGTATAATTTCAAGGCCAATTATACCAATAACCATCTATATTCGTACGTTTTTGTATGTATTTACTTTTCATGATTATTGTTATCGTTTCATCACCTTCTTGTATGCTTATGATTTAATGTACACTACTGTAAATAACAACATTTTGATTTTGTGTTTATATTGTTTTGTATCACAGCAGATGTATATAAGTAATAACAACATTGCTCACCATACTGTGGTTAGAGGATATGTATAATCAAAATGTGTAAATTATACGCGTAACTGATACATGCTATTTCGTTAGCATATTCAAAGACGAGCCATGTGAAGATTGTTGCTTCATACTATATCAACAATAGCTGCTTGCATTTTGCACCGTGTCAACGAAATATGATTTTAAAGCCAGGCAAATATCCGCTGATCTTTAACTGTTTGATATGGTCTCAACCAATTTACGTGCACAACTTAATTGCAAACCATGCACAAAAACAGTAGATTGCAGTCGTTTGTCTCTTGGAATTGATATTAGGCCTAATGGCCTCTTTAATGTCTAATGAGCATGTATTTCTCAAACTCGTCTGAACACTCATCCAATTTCCTATGTATAGATATATAAGTGATTATACCTTTCCCTTATCCTATCCTTACCCCCCAATGTTATGATTTTATGTTTATCGTTAGTAGTTCTTTAAGAGTATGTCATGTTATTTCAACATACAGAAACACATATATGTAACCAACCCGAAGTAACAACGACAGCACATTCCATCCACGTCAAACAAATCAACCGGTGACGTTCGGGATTGGGCGCGAACTGAATTTCAACATCTATCGGTTCAACACGTGACACATGTATACCCGTTATCTAATGCATAGTCATGAATGTCGCTTGTGATGTTGACACTTAAACATCACTCCAGGTTAGTTCACCAGCGTCAATTTGATACTCAGTATGTGTTGGCACCCATGAATCGAATCAGTCTCAAATGCCTATTGATTTTCAAACCCTAGGTACACTCGAGTGGTTGCTGGGAATCCGTGACATCGTGATGTACAGAGGTGTGTATCTCAGGTAAAACGAAAGGAATATGGGTTAGCATAAACATAACCATGTATCTATCAAATTTATGTCATATTGATAACGCTCTCTACTCAATAACAATGATTTAGGAAGATTGAACTTGTAGTGAAGGGCCTTATTTTGACTAGCGTCCGATGCCGCGTATATCTCTTACTTCTGTAACATTTAAACAAATTCTGATATAATAGATATTCAATTATTTAACAAACAATTAATCAAAAAAAAGTTATGTTTTAAAGTTTAGAATCTCGCAAATTAAGGGCCATCCGGGCCCATGAAACAGGGTATAAAAGAGTGTATTAATAGTTAACGTACTTGTAATGGTGACAGCAATGATATGACTATAATAATAAACTTAATTACCTTTCGGCTCCACAAAATATTCTAAACTCAAAAACAAAATGTCAAAATCCGTTCTTACCTCTTCATATTATTCCATCTACAATGCCAGATATGAGCCGGAGTGGAACATCTAGGAGCTCATTTAGATTTTTTGTGCCGCCATGATAGTTTTTTGTTGTTGTTGTTTTGTTTATAAATTCCGTTGTTTTGCTTTCTTTCAATACTGTATTCATTTGTATGTTCTTGTGTTATGTAACTCCAATGCCTGGGGGTCAGCATAGGCCCTAGATGTTCTTGGGTGTGTGTGTTTGCTTCTTTATATTGTTTTAATAAAGATGATGAAATAAATTTGAATACATATTTCATGCCATAACCTACACTAAAACAAACTTATATAAAGTTTAACTATGTATTACATGTGTTCATGTCACTCTAGTTTACATTAACTTCGTATAAAACACTTGTCCCTTTGTCGACGCGGAAGTGTGTCATTCAGGTTAACATTACCTTGCGATAAAATACCATTTAATTGAAGATATAATGTACAGTATTGACGCGTGGGCTTCAATATTGCATTTTACATGTCCCTATTGAATTGATATGATTATTTGATGATCAAATAAATAAATAATAAACCCAATGAAGCAATGCTATTAAACGAGATATGTCAACATTCAACAGCAAACTCCATCAAAAGAACATCGCATGTATAGCATTTCCCGCCATTAACAGATTAAGATAATAAAATTAAGTCATAAAATCTTTCAAATTGGATATCAAGTAATCAATTAATAACTTAATTTACGTCATTATGATAATTTCCCGTGACAATTTCATAGCGAGACGTGATTGTATATGGGGATTGGCTGAAAATGAGGTAACTATTGTATAATAATGTCGCATGATACAATGTCAAGGACACGCTTAATATAGTAGACAATAGAGGAAAGAGCTACATAGATTTATTAGTATCTCATTACCCACTGGTTCCGTATAAACTTATTCTCTTCGTTTTTCACATTGATTACTCCATGGTTACATGCTGCTAAATAAAGTCCATTCCCATGCTGTCTTTTCCGGAGGCCACTTTACAAGTAGCCCTAATTATCCAAACCCTATCTCTTATATTAAACATTACCCTTTTCTTAACACTTTCCACTCGGCTATTAGTTTTACAATTTAAAAACAGGGAAATGTAGAAGTGAAGGTATGGGAAGAACTTATAAGTGGTCCCTTAAAACAGTTAAGAAACCTTTCTCAACTTTCAAAGTCTATCTCAAGAATTACTGAACCAATACTAGGAATGTTTGTAGTCATAATAATGCATTTCTTATGGTGATTCCAAATATGGTAATGACATTTAATTATTTTGACATTTTTTAATCATTTTATGAAATTTCTGAATGTCGTCTGCAGACGCCTGCCGCGTGGAAAGTGTTAATCCTATTCGTACGCTGCTAAACGAAGAGATAGGAGAGGTCGTCGACAAGGTCGTATGACTAATGGATGATTACTTGTAACCCTATTGATATATATATGGAATCACATTTGTTGTCTATTTTGTGAAATGCCTGTTTCGTCTTTAATGCAATAAGTCCAACGGATCTTTGGTCGACCACGTTTAATGGATGATCACCTTTTCTAGGTTGTCTCCATCATATCTTCTTGGAATGTGTCCTACGTACTGTAATATTCGTCGAATGATCTTATTGAAGAGCGTAATTAGATTTATGGAACTCGCCTTTCTTTATTCCTAATTTATTTAATTGGAATAGAAATTATCAATGTTCATGGTGTCAAGCAATACGTTTAACAACTTTCAGAGTTTTGTGTTTTCTTTTGAAAAACAGCCGACTATTCCTGCACAACATTGGACTACGAGGGAGATGTTCCAAATTCACAACAACAACAAAAAGTGTTAAATACTATAGCGTTAATTTTATAAACCTCCCGCTGACAGACGTAAATAGACATCCTCTAACAAGAATGTTTCTTGTTTATTCTTGTCTTTAAGGACATGCTTTATAATGTAGTATAAGTTCTTGCAATGTCAATTAACACGACTACAGGCCAAAAAAAAGAAGTAAAATACAAGATTCTGTAGACTCAAAAGGTGGTTATATTATTTTTATTAATTTAAAATTTTGGTCAAAGCCAATGCAACTTTTTCATATTTGTGCTTTAATACAAATCTAACTCAAGACTCGGCAACGGACTATATATGTGTAATCCCTTTAATCCTTTGATAGACAGTTGTGTGCCAAGCTAAACCCATGACGTTCGATACCAAGGATAAACCCCAAATTTCTGTTTAACTACATTATAATGAGGACAAAATAATGTGAATATTTGGAAAGATATTGTGTGCAGGAAATAATGGAACATACCAAATGATGGAAGGAAATACGCTCAGCTATATGTTAAAAGAAAAGCTGGTGAAAACCTGTGATAAACCGTTTTTTTCTTTTGTTTGCATGAGATACACACTTCTGCACATCACGATGTCACGGATTCTTAGCAACCTCTCGAGTTTACATAGCGTTAAAAAATCAATATGTATTTGAGATTGATTCGATTTAAGGGTGCCAGCACACACTGTGTATCAAATTGACGTATGTGAACTTACCTGGAGAGATATTTAAGTTTAAACATCACAAGCTAATGCATGATATGCATCGAATCACGCTGGGAGACATTGTTGTGGCGTTGAACCAATAAATGTGAACATTTAGTTTGCCCCAAACCAAAACCAAAACCAAAACGTCACCAGTGGATTCATTAACGTGGATTGAATATGCTAGAGGTTTTTTCTTGGTTCTGGTGGTTTGTGTGAGATTAAACCACTGATATTTAAATTGATAGGCCTACTCAGGACATAAGCACTTTGACCACTAACAATGGTATTCATAGCTAAATAAATGAACCTTTCTCGGTATACATAATAATAATAATAAATAGGCACTTATATAGCGCAGAAATACCAGCAAAGGCCTCTAGGCGCTTTACAATAAAAAAAACAGATACAAGCAATAACAAGCAATAAAAAAAAAAACTACTCATTAAAAAACCCGACATAATAATGCACATTGATAATTAAAACAAAGCATTAAAAATGAGTGGACCGGCACTCAACAAGATCTATACAAAAATAAAAATATGCAAAAAGTTTTATAAATACACAATAATAAGTAAAAGAGATGAATAACATGAATAAAAAGGAGTGATGCAGCAGAACACATATTATACAGATGGATAATTGAAAAGATGAGTTTTTAAAAGTTTCTTGAATGTGGCTAGTGATTCGGCATTCCTAATCTGCTGCGGCAACCCGTTCCACAACTTTGGCGCAGAAACAGAGAAAGCTCGTTCACCGTAAGTTGCAGTTGATACAGTCCGCGGTGATTCAAGAAGACCTTTCGATGATGACCGGAGCGAGCGATTAGGTGTGTAGGGTTTGAGTAGTTCTTTTAAGTAAGGTGGAGCAAGTCCGTTTAGCGATTTGTAAGTGAGCATGAGGATTTTGAAGACAATTCGGTCTTTCACAGGAAGCCAGTGCAGCTCATTTCGACGTTGATCGCTGATGTTTACGCGATTTTTGCCATATAGTCCGAGAACAAGTCGCACAGCACTATTTTGTACACGCTGAAGTTTGGAGATCGCAGAAACTGGAAGACCATAAAGCAGGCTGTTGTTTGCATCAAGTCTGGATGTCACAAAGGCATGTATCAGACGCTCTGCTGTAGGACGGTCGATATACTTGCGAATCCGACCAATTTTGGAGATAGCCAGACACGCCGCGCGACACACTTTATTCACATGCGATGATAGAGTCATGTGCTGATCCATTAGGGCTCCGAGATTACGCACTTCAGAAACTATATCACATTACTCTGGGATACCCAGTACCATGAATAACAATCTTCGCCATACCGGATTATTAAAAGTGTGGCCCGTGCGAGATGAACCAAGCATGAAAGCCACCTGATCCCTATAACATGGATATGTGAATGGGAGGAAGTTGTACAATTTAATTCAACATCTTGGTTGAAGCTAATACGACTTTTTAAACACAACTAATTTAGATTTGTGTTTTAACAATTGAACTTAAGACTCAACAAGGGAATATATGATATGTATAATCATTTAAATCCTTTGAAAGACAATTGTTTGCCAAGCTAAACCCATGAAGCTTGATGAGGACACATGCGGATTGAATATTAAGAAAGAAATTGAAAGTAGGAAATAATGAAACGTACCCAAATGAATCTTTTAGGTTTAAAAGAAGGAAATACGCTCAGCTTTATTTTAAAAGCGCATTGCGCGTGGAAACGATATAGTGATAGACCCTGGATTTTGTTATTCTTTCGTTTGCCTGAGATACACACTTTTGCAACCGGATGTCACGGATTCTTAGCAACCTTTCGAGTGTGCATAGCGTCTAAAAATCAATATGCATTTGTGACTGATTCGATTTAAGGATGTCAACACACTACACTGTGTATCAAATGGGGGCATGTGAACTTGCCTGGAGAGATGTTTAACATCACAAGTGACATGCATATGCATTAGATCCAAAGGTGAGACACGTGTTATGGCGTTGAACCGATACATGTGGAAATTCAGATCGCGCCAAATCACAAACGTCACTGGTTGAATTTTCTTTAGGTGGATTGTATATTCTGCTGCTTTTGTTTATTTTTTTACTTGATTCTGGTAGAACGATTTTTGTTTGAAGAGCTTATAAAGAATAAGATAAATTACTATAATTATCAAATTTAATCAATGCAATCTGCCTGTAAACCAATCGACTTGAAATGATACGTATTTCGTGCTTTTAAATGCACACAGAAACAAAGATTGACTGTCCACATAAATTATTATTGTTACTCGTTGCGCATGGGAACCTTTGATGAACCCGTTTTTTATTTCATTTGCCTGAGATACTCACTTCTCTACACCACGATGTCACGGATTCTCAGCAACCTCTCGAGTGTATAGCGTTTGAAAATCAATATACATTTGAGACCGATTCGATTTAATGTTGCCAACACACACTGGGTATCAACTTGTAGGGGTGAACTTGCCTGGAGATATGTTTAAGTTTAAACATCACACGCGACATGCTTGACGATGCATCAGATCAAGCGAGGGGACGTTGTCATGGCGTTGTACAGATAAATGTTAGTTTGCCCCAAACCCAAACTTAAACGTCACCAGTGGATTTATTAACGTGGATTGAATATTATAAAGGTTTGTTCTTCCTTCTTGTGGTTTGCGTGAGGTTAAACCATTGATAGTTAAATGTATAGGCCAACACAGGACATAGGCACTTCGACCACTAACAATAGTATTCATAGTTCTATACCATAAATACACACAGAATTCACCAGGTTTTTGTGATATAAGTGAGAGAAATGATGTTTCGAACATATATATACAATCAGATTCAAGACTCTATGGCGATTTTTAAAATATTGTAAGGTGGCACCCCTCCCCTCCCAACCCTCAGACTTTGGAGGCTTACCCTACCCCTGGTAATGTGGTACCCTAAATGTTTTCGTTAAAATGAACGCAAAGGATGTTAAAGAGATTACCTAATAGATGCCCTAGGTCACTGTCTGTTGCGTATTGGTGGCACCTGCAAACATTATTTAAGGGTGTTAACACTTTCCACGGTGCTTTTAGTTTACCATTTCAAAACAGATTTTTGGGAAACCTTTCCAAACTTATCTAAAGAATCACTGAACCAATACTAGGAATGTGTACTTCTTTTAATGCATTTCTCGTTGTGATTCCAAATATGGTAATGAAACTTAAGTATTTTGACATTTTTGAAATATTTGGTGACATTTTAGAATGTCGTCTGCAGACGCCTGCCCCGTGAAAAGTGTTAAAGGGGCATTAAGAGATGTGGTGGAGGCAGCGCCCCCAATAACAAAAATATATGATAACAACTGGGATTTGTATATTTTTACTATTGTATTACATGTATAAACTCACACCTATAAGGACCAAGAAAAATCAGCAATCTTTGTACAACAAAACGTCGATTCAAAAATGCTGGTAGAGCCGCAACCAGCATTTAACATGGTTAAAGGGTGGTACTCCAACATATTTAAAACTTTGTTTTAATCAAGTTTTGCTGTTTTTTTTTAGTAGAAACAACAATAATGGCAATTTTTAATGTTCATCTTGAATTCTAAAGCAAATTAATTAATATTAAAAAAAATCAACATGACATTGTGTCCCTTTAAGGACGAGGGTAATATTATATGATGATTTCTGGAATGTCTTTATTAATTAGGTGCTGTATTCACTTATTTATGTGAAACAATGTCATTCTACATGAACTTGGACATAACATTATTGTTATTTTAACAAAACAGATATGACGAATAAAAGTTGTCTGCTGTTTAAAATGATGGCGCAAGAAAGTCCTATGATTATGTTTGATAGGAAATCATTATTGCCCTGGAGTAGAGCGTACCTTGAAACATATGTATTTCAAATCCTGGCATCAGGCACGAAATCTAAAAAATGTCAGTATCATTTTTGAGATTTGGAGAAATTAGTGTATGACATTTTGTTGACCATCGGCGGTAGATGTTTTGGAAAATGGCACAACAACAAGAATAGTATTCCTCGGTGTGTTATATTATGTTCCAATCCTGGCATCAGGCCCGAATTCTAAAAATGTCAGTATCATTTTTGAGATTTGGAGAAATTATTGTATGACATTTTGTTGACAACACAACAACAAGAATAGTATTCCTCGGTGTGTTATAGCGTGAAAATCACCCATGCAGCGTGAACTTGTTTCTAGAACTCTGCAAAATGTCGCCTCACCTAATCGAAAAAAGGCTTCAATTGTGGATCCAACAATAAGCAATGCAGTTTCCTTAGTTGTGTTGTTATTTACATTGTTGTCATCTAAAACGACTGCATACAGCTTTGTATGACTACATTTTCATCAAAATATAAGATGTACCTAATTGAAATGGAACAATGATGTGGAATGTTACTGACAACTTATCCAACGATATTTTGGAAATAAATCACATTCATAACATTCTCATGGAAATCTGATATCATTAAAATCTGAATCGTGTAAAATGTCTCACGATATATAATTATAATTCTCTGGATTTAATATAATCGTTCACTTTCATAAACGTCTCGTAATTCAATGAGATTAAATTGTGTGGCCTTACTCATGTCACCATCAGAATTCAATGCTTGTCACCTGAACACCGAAATTTAAAGTTGTTTCGTTAATTCAAGAATAGTATTATATCTGGTTAATACTCACTTTAATATCTACAAGTTAAGGTCATACTATTAGCTGTATTAGGCAATGATTGATTACATAATACAAATCTGGAAATATATCATTCATTATCATTGGTCATTTATCCGTCGAAATTTTAAGAGAGATATGTATTCTGTTTTGCTGAAATAGATTGTCGTCTTGTTCAGTACAGATAATAAGGAATTGGGCGCATTCATTACTGAAGCCCACCCAAAGTAAAAAGCTACAAAATTATGTATCGTTGTAAAGGTGAACACATGCCAGCTTTGGGAATGACGCAACTACTAAATAAAACAACTCACAGGCCTTATTTAACATTGGGCGCATTCATTACTGAAGCCCACCCAAATTAAAAACAGCTAGATTTGCTAAGCCCGCAAACAAGTAAAAAGCTACACAATGCGTTATCGTTGTAAAGGTAAAGGGCATGCCAGTTTTGGGAATGTATTGAACAAATGTTGATATGAATGAAATATGATATGAATCGGTCTCAAATAATCAAATAAAGGCGATTGGAACAAAGAGGAGTTTATGTTTATGTACTCAAGCGACCGGATTTGTCTACATCACATCTTTACTTGGCGCAACTACTAAATAAAACAATCCACAGGCCTTATTTAACATAGCATCTTTATATCATCGTTGAATTTCGGTGGCATTCTGATTGTTTTACTTGCTTGAATGTTTACGATATGACTTGAATCCGTTGACAAAACGGCCGATTAATAGGCCTGGGCAGTGGGCATAACGCATCTATTGCACTGATCTGAACGGCAGCTAGTGATGGGCGGTATCCGTGCACGCTAGCAATTCGACAATAAATCAACTTAAATGATTAACTATCATTGAATTATTTTCAGTCTAGCAACACTTCCATGGGTATGTGTTACACATTTCGGAAATGCCCCCTTTATGTTTTACCCTAAAGCAAAATTTGTTTTCATTGCCACAGACAAGCCACATCGATATATAGGGCTCAGTTCACAAATAACCTATGTTGCAATAGCCTCCCTATGTGCATTTAGTGATATTTTTGCATTGTTTAGATTGTACATATCTGATGGCAGCTATTGTAGATAGACCGTTTTACAACAAGCCCTGATTTCATCTGGAGACAACGATACATACATTATCCCCGTGAGGCAAACATCAGAAATGTTCTGTAAATCATTTAAAACTTTCCACGCGGCTATTGGCTTTACCATATACAAAACAGAGTTTTCATCAGACACCTTTCCCAAGTGTCAAAGTCTATCTCAAGGATGACAGATGTGTGTACTTATTTCAATGCATTGCTCATGGTGATTCCAAATATGGTAATGAAATTTAATAATTGTGAATTTTTTGAAATTTGTTGTGAGGTGTTGGAATGTCGTCTGCAGACGCCTGCCGCGTGGAAAGTGTTAACCTCTACCACTATTTAAAGACTCATCCACTTATTTAGTTCGGGAATTTAGTTCAGAGGAGCTTTCCTTACGCAACTGTGTTCTTTTGAAGAATGTACGGGAAACGATACTTAATCCCATCCAAGGAAAAAGTACGTGACGTAAGAGCATTTTGCTGTGAACGCGACATATTTTCGGGCGCGCTTTCTTATCGTTAGTGTCATGGTCTTTAATCCCCTGAATAACTTGACATATTTATGCACGGATCTCTGTTTTTGAAACCAATTAGGATGCTACCTCCAATTATATATCCTGGCTTTAAATATTATGTTTTTGCTATTGACATGAATTTGCCCTTCGGTTTTTTTTAGCTGGGCTAGTGCATGAAAATAGGCCCGTAGACGTCTGCGCACAAAGGGCGCTAAACAATAAGCTATTTTTACGTTGATTTATGAACGTTCCGTAAATAATGTGCATACTTGTAAAGCAGGGGTTTGGGGCAAATCCCAAAGAAAATGTTGGAACTAATTAGTGTTTTAAACTTTATTTACCCCACGTCTGTCTGGGTTTTCAAAAACTTTTTTGACCCCCCCCCCCCCCCCCCCACTTTGCAGAGTATCAAAACTGTTTGGCCCCCTCCTATAATCATCAAGCCCCCCCCCCCTCCCCCGCCCCACCAAAGTATTTATGAACACTCCCTAAGCCATACTTTATCCAATCTGATAAATACAATTGTATAGAGAGTGTCGATCATCTTTTACAATCCAAACAATTGAAGGGCATTTTTTTCTCGAATTATCGAAATGTTATGACTTGTTTTGTTTCTCCAAAAATAGGTGACTTTTGTATGTGCTAATAATAGATTTTTAATGCAAAACATCATTTCTAAGCAAAATAGATGAATCATAACTCGATGGACGGGCCTTTAATAGAACTGAATATGGCTCAACTAAATTCGTAGCAGAATGCTTGTCTTCATTTCACACGATCGATATGAAACTCGGCGTCACAATTGCAAGGAGCCAAATACAAGATGCAAAAAATATTTTTTTAATTAAAAAGTGTCAATTTAAAGGAAGGGTCCCGCAAGCACAACATTTAGCATTATTTGTTAGAAAAATAATTATCGAGCCAACATTACGTAATTATATAGAACAAAACACCATACTAGTCACAAAAATGAATAAAAACAGCCATCACTCAACATGCATTTTTTTAAATTCGCGACGATCGAAAGTCCCGGTGTCGGTGACGTAATGGATCGGTGCTCAAATTTGCGCATGTGCATTGTATAACTATGACATTGTCATAAGTGTGGTGTTTTGTTCCATTTAATTACAAAAGTTGGGCTCGATAGTTATTTGGCTAATATATATATAATGCACACTTTTATGCTTGCGGGCCCCCTCCTATAAAGATTTAAAGTAGTAGTGTAAACCCTGTTTCATAATTGGTTAGTTTTTGGTGACACTTGAACCTCATCAATGATCAATAGTTTATTTTTGGGTAGCACCGGAATTGGTAATAAGTAATTGAATGAAAGATCCTATCAACCTGATGACGTACATAATTGACGTGATATCACTGTTGCACTCGGCTTTAAACACAATTATATACGCTTGCTATAACAATATTTTTTTGAAATATTGCGTTCACAAACGGAGAGAACGTACGTCCACATTAATATTTTGAGCGCTGACAGAAGTCTACCCAATTTGAAGCACGCCCTCTCCTTGTGTGCTCGCCAAACCTTAACAAATCTTCAGTTTGATATACCCATAACTAATTGCCGATTTATATGATTTCAAATGAAACGCATATTCTTACCGTCTTGTTGATGAAATCTCAACAAGTGCTGTTGAATAAAGCAATAGTTAAAAAATGTGATTTTTTTTCTTCTCGTTTTTCTTCAAATGTTTACCACTTATTGTTTTCTCTCTTGACTTTTTTAGATCATATGAAACCATCACAGAACTGAACGAATATCATATATCATAACGGAAATCTCATTCTAATTTGGGAGTTTGTCAACATATTTTTCTCAGATTTTCACCATGTAGCTGTCCCTACTATAAATATTGAATTAACTTGTTGTGTACAGTTATGATCTGTGTGGGAAACACTGTGAACGGCGTTAACACGGTATCAAACCTTGGGTCTTTATTTACAAACAAACAAATCACACATAAAATAAACACATTTTCAAAGTGTACTTTTTGAAGTAATTAGGAAACGTATTGCCATGTGATTTTAGTTTCATGATTATAAACGTTAATGGTAAAATCAAAATTTTGGTCACGAACGTTACAAAAATGAGGTGTGAATTTATATGAGATATATTATATTTGTATCGGTATAATTTGTTTGATACTGCAATATGTTACCACCTGGTTAGTGTCTCTATGCGTTAGTTGTAATAATTGCAATTGTAAATCGTTTGGAGCAACTCAAGTTATATTCCTTTCGGTCAATGTCTACTGATATAACAAGACTTAATATAGATTAATGCCGCCTATTTGTGGACAAGGTGACTGGCCTGTCATCTATCATCAATAGATTGATGCCGCCTATTTGTGGACAAGGTGACTGGCCTGTCATCTATCATCTGTCTGTTTGTTATCTTGAATCATCTACCGAATATATAATATTGTAAACGGCAACGATTGAATAGGCAATCAGATTCTCCTCGAAGAAATAGAAACTGAATGACGCATGTAACATATTAGCAGTAGGAGTTCGTTCATTACATTGCACATATCACAGTGTAAAATGGACTAAACTTGCAATATCTGAGTTGTAAGTCTCTATATCCATGACAGCTTTTGTGAATCGAAAAATAGTTTGGTGTGAAACATGTTTGTACCACATTCATCGAACGGTTGGTCTTCGAACGTAAACATGTTTAGAACTCACATAACGAATAGAGGGTAATCCAAAATTATTGAAATTTTCAGACACTAATTTATTGTTTTACACTATTTTTGGTCATTAAATATGTAAATAGCTTAATGAATCACATAATATCTTGTGTGTATACAATAATGTTGGCGGTATGGTGTAAACGGCATTCAAAATAAATTGTTATTGTAAGGAAATTGTGAGGCTTTTGAAGAAAAGTAATCCAAACGCTGTTTCATTATATTGCCAATTGGATAAAATAACAACTCATATTACACGTAAGTCATTTATCATTTGTATTAAAAAATAAAAATAAATCGCTATTTTGTACTTGTAAATTTGATCCTAAATCATTAGGTACGATAGTTTAAGATGGTCTAAGCGATGAGATGTAGCTGTATTTGTTTTTAAAACCTCTGCATTGACGTATGGACTTGCAGAAATTCTTGCAGATCATATTATTGTTAACGTTATATTTGATCAAGCCTTTTGTTAAGCAGGTATGTCTTGACCAGGAGCTACTTTTTACTATTATATAAGACCAAAAAAAGGCTCCTGGTCCTAAACCGCGGCTTGTATTTGATAGTAATATGATGATTTGAGTCGACTTTACGCAGATGTAACGTTTAAATAACAATTATATACAGCGTTAAACATTCAACTGATTTGTAGTTTTGTCGTTAAAAAGATGAAAAAAGAGTAAAAATACAAATGATATGCAATTTCAACATTAATTTTAATATCATTTTTTTAGAAGTGCTGTGTTTCGTTTCTACTAAATGTTATTGATTCAAAGAGAACAAAATGGTAGCTTCTTATGGTGATGTTTGACAGCAGGAGAGGTATGATTTAATCTGTGTGAAATAAATTAGGATTTTATCAAAGCCCACCCACCACTACCCTTTTTGGTTGATGGATTGGCAATAGTTTCTGATAGGGTTTTACATGGTTTTGGTGCCGATTCGAGTTGGTTCATGACTATAGAATAACTTAATTAATCAGATATGAGGCGTCAAGGCGGAATAATAATTGGCACATCAGGAGATGTGGCGTCAAGCTTAAATATTAATTTACTTCATCAGTATACGAGGCGTTAACATTAAATAATAATTTGGTTCATCAATATATGAGGCGTCATGCTTAAATAATAATTTGCTTCATCAGTATATTAGGCGTCGAGCTTAAATAAAAATTTGCTTCATCAGTATATGAGGCGTTTGCTTCATCAGTATATGAGGCGTCGAGCTTAAAAAATAAAAATAAAACATACAAATTTGCTTCATCAGTATATGAGGCGTTTGCTTCATCAGTATATGAGGCGTTTGCTTCATCAGTATATGAGGCGTCGAGCTTGAAAAAAAAAAAATAATAATAATAATAATAATAATTTGCTTCATCAGTATATGAGGCGTTTGCTTCATCGGTATATGAGGCGTCAAGCTCTAATGATAATTTGCTTCATCAGTATATGAGGCGTCAAGCTCAAATAATAATTTGCTTCATCAGTATATGTGGCGTTTGCTTCATCGGTATATGAGACGTTTGCTTCATCGGTATATGAGGCGTCAAGCTCAAATAATAATTTGCTTTATCAGTATATGAGTCGTCAAGCTCAAATAAAATTTGCTTCATCAGTATATGAGGCGTCAAGCTCAAATATTAATTTGCTTCATCAACATATGTGACGTCAAGCTTAAATAATAATTTGCTATATCAGTTTATTTGGAGTCATGATTAAATAATAATTTGCTTCATCGGTAAATGAGGTTTAAAGTTATATAATGATTTGCTGCATCAGTATATGAGGCTAGGGTTGAAGGTCTATACATCGCGATAAGTCCTGTATAAACGATGCAATGGGTAGTTCGCTTCATTTGGATATGAAGGTTCTAGTTAACGCATTGAAAATGGTTTCATGATATAGGAGGCTACTGTTTTGGCACTCTCCTGTGTAGGCTGGTAGTTCAGGGGGTAGCGATTAAAGGGTGCGGTCAAAATGATTGTTTTTAGAAAATTGGGCAATGAGTAAAAATATTTTTGTATGAGTTAATTAGCTTTTGAGGATAAGGCGATACTTAAATTAACTCATTGGCAGTTTTGTAGCAATGAGGATTGATCCCTAGACTATTGGGTGTGGTCTTTTACACCCTTGATCCAATGAATTGGTTAAAAAGGACATTTGAGAAACTCGTAGTTTTGGTCGTTAGGTGTGGGTTTTTTTCATCCAACAAACAAGGTATAACATAGACAATATAAGCTGGATCAGATTAACACTTATAATAGCGCCCGTCTATTTCTATAATTAATAAGCTTATAAAATTGGCAAAATATCGTATAAATAAATTATTTCATCTACCGCATGCTAATCATCCCAATCCTGTCTCTGACGTGTAAAGATGACATTTCCAAACACGATTGGTAATTAGTTACTAACATTATACACGCATGTTTAATTAACAACGAGTCTCCGATGCAGGATGCCATCAATGGTGACATTCTTATTATATAATCCCAAATCCCAGTAGAATTGGTCAAGATACCCGGTAGTGTATTGTCCGTGTTCGTAAAGGCTGCGTGGTTACGATGGACGCTGAGGGCAGCATTTATTTAATGCGATGGTTTGCTATGTGTGAACAAACGTGAATACAAATAATATGTTCAATGTAGATTTGCCACTGCCTGAGCTTCCCTTAAGGACTGATTATGACCATTATCTTAGTAAATACATTTTCTGCGTGAAAAAGCAATGTATAATTTCAAGGCCAATTATACCAATAACCATCTATATTCGTACGTTTTTGTATGTATTTACTTTTCATGATTATTGTTATCGTTTCATCACCTTCTTGTATGCTTATGATTTAATGTACACTACTGTAAATAACAACATTTTGATTTTGTGTTTATATTGTTTTGTATCACAACAGATGTATATAATTAATAACAGCATTGCTCACCATACTGTGGTTAGAGGATATGTATAATCAAAATGTGTAAATTATACGCGTAACTGATACATGCTATTTCGTTAGCATATTCAAAGACGAGCCCTGTGAAGATTGTTCCTGCATACTTTATCAACAATAGCTGCTTGCATTTTGCACCGTGTCAACGAAATATGATTCTAAAGCCAGGCAAATATCCACTGATCTTTAACTGTTTGATATGGTCTCAACCAATTTACGTGCACAACTTAATTGCAAACCATGCACAAAAGCAGTAGATTGCAGTCGTTTGTCTCTTGGAATTGATATTAGGCCTAATGTCCTCTTTAATGTCTAATGAGCATGAATTTCTCAAACTCGTCTGAACACTCATCCAATTTCCTATGTTTGGATTTATAAGTGATTATACCTTTCCCTTATCCTATCCTTACCCCCAATGTTATGATTTTATGTTTATCGTTAGTAGTTCTTTAAGAGTACATGTATATATGTCATGTTATTTCAACATACAGAAACACATAAGTGTAACCAACCCGAAGTAACAACGGCAGCACATTCCATCCACGTCAAACAAATCAACCGGTGACGTTTGGGATTGGGCGCGAACTGAATTTCAACATCTATCGGTTCAACACGTGACACATGTATCCCCGTTATCTAATGCATAGTCATGAATGTCGCTTGTGATGTTGACACTTAAACATCGCTCCAGGCTAGTTCACATGCGTCAATTTGATATTCAGTATGTGTTGGCACCCATGAATCGAATCAGTCTCAAATACCTATTGATTTTCAAACCCTAGGTACACTCGAGTGGTTGCTGTACAGAGGTGTGTATCTCAGGCAAAACGAAAGAAATATGGGTTAGCATAAACATAACCATGCATCTATCAACTTTACGTCATATTGATAACGCTCTCTACTCAATAACAATGATTTAGGAAGATTGAACTTGTAGTGAAGGTCCTTATTTTGAAAAGCGTCCGATGCCGCGTATATCTCTTAATTCTGTAACATGTAAACATTTTTAACATTTAAACAAATTCTGATACAATAGATATTCAATTATTTAAAAAACAATTTGTCAACAAATAATAATGTTTTAAAGTTTAGGGCCATCCGGGCCCCTGCAACAGGGTATAAAAGAATGTGTTAATAGTTAATGGACTTGTAATGGTGACAGCAAGATATGACTATAATAATAAACTTAATTACCTTTTTGAATACATATTTCAGGCAATAACACGGAATAGACACTAAAGCAATATTATATAAAGTTTAACTATGTATTTCTTGTGTTCATGTCACTCTATAGTTCACATGAACTTCATATAAAATACTTGTCCCTTTGTCGACGCTGAAGTGTGTTATTCAAGTTTAGTAAACATTACCTTGCGATAAAATACCATTTAATTGAAGATATAATGTGCAGTCTTGACGCGTGGGCTTCAATATTGCATTTTACATATCCCTATTGAATTGATATGATTATTTGATGATCAAATTAATAAATGATCAACCCAATGAACCAGTGCTATTAAACGAGCTATGTCAACATTCAAAGGGTATTAAAAACCAGTTAGAAACAGCAAACTCCATCAAAAGAACATCGCATGTATAGCATTTCCCGCCATTAACAGATTAAGATAATAAAACTAAGTCATCAAATCTTTCAAATTGGATATCAAGTAATCAATAAATAACTTAATTTACGTCATTATGCGGAACGTTTGAGGTGGAATAATTTCCCATGACAATTTCATAGCGAGACGTGATTGTACATATATGGGGATTGGCTGAAAATGAGGTAACTATTGTATAATAACGTCGCATGATACAATGTCAATGACACGCTTAATAGTAGACAATAGAGGAAAGAGCTACATAGATTTATTAGTATCTTATTACCCACTGGTTCCGTATAAACTTATTCTCTTCGTTTTTCACATTGATCTCTCCATGGTTACATGCAGCTAAATAAAGTCCATTCCCATGTTGTCTTTTCCTGATGCCACTTTACAAGTAGCCTTAATAATTAGCCAAACCTTATCTCTTATATTAAACGTTACCCTTTTATATCTTAACACTGTCCACGCGGCTATTAGTTTTACCATGTACCAACATGGAAATGTAGAATTTAAGGTAGGCCTATGGGAAGAACTTATAAGTGGTCCCATAAGTTAAGAAACCTTTCTCAACTTTCAAAGTCTATCTCAAGAATTACTGAACCAATACTAGGAATGTTTGTAGTCATATTAATGCATTTCTTATGGTGATTCCAAATATAGTAATGACATTTAATTATTTTGACATTTTTTAATCATTTTATGAAATTTCGGAATATCGTCTGCAGACGCCTGCCGCGTGGAAAATGTTAATCCTATTCGTACTCTGCTAAGTGAAGAGATAGGAGAGGTCGTCGACAAGGTCGTATGACTAATGGATGATTACTTGTAACCCTATTGATATATGGAATCACATTTGTTGTCTATTTTGTGAAATGCCTGTTTCGTCTTTAATGCAATAAGTCCAACGGATCTTTGGTCGACCACGTTTACGTTTCAGAGTTCCTTGGATGATCACCTTTTCTAGGTTGTCTCCATCATATGTTCTTGGAATGTGTCCTACGTACTGCAATTTGCGTCGAATGATCTTATTGTAGAGGGTAATTAGATTCATGGCACTCGCCTTTCTTGATTCCTAATTTATTTCATTGGAATAGAAATTATCAATGTTCATGGTGTCAAACAATACGTTTTAACAACTTTCAGAGTTTTGTGTTTTCTTTTGAAAAACAGCCGACTATTTCTGCACAACATTGGACTACGAGGGAGATGTTCCAAATTCACAAAAAAAAGAAAAGTGTTAAATACTAGTTAAATGTTGCATTGAGACATTTGTATCCTTCATAGTTACAAAAATGATTCAACTACCCTTCATTGCGAGTGGTTGAACCACGCATTGACTAAAGGTCGATAACCAATATACCAACCTATGGGAGTTTACGAAAGTGTTTCCGAACTGTATTTTAAAAAGGAAGCCACTGCAAATTGGTATGAGGTTTACGTGCTCAAATCGTCAGGAAATGTTTACCCTACCATGTCAATCTACCATGGCCCATTTATTGAATCGATATCTGTTCATAGCTCCCTCGTAGTCAACTATTTAGCTTAGCCCCCTGAGAACTAACTGCCGATTGGTCAGAAAGATGGATACATCATTTATTACACCAATCAGAATTTTCTTTTAGTAGAATACTTGTATCCCTGATTAAGATTGGAGTGAACTATTTTAGAAACAGTATTTCAATTGGTTATTCAAATGAGTATATTATTATCTTGAAATTAACCAATCAAAAACATTGTTAATTAGGCAGGTAGTACACTACGTACACAGAGTATTATATTATGAAGGGCTTGAACTTCAGTATACCGCAAAACGAATTATTGGGGGCGAGGTTCAAAAATGCTTAAAACAACATCAACGTCAACGTCAACAAAATCAATCGTGTAAGACTACTTGCCATTTGTATTTAGAAACAGTAACTTACACATTATTGTATGTGGTTCTGTAAGCTCAAGTGAGATCAGAAACCTGTTAACCATTATTAAAATGATATTGGGTGACTACTAGTTCAAATATATATTAAAAGGCAGATCCTTCAGAAAAAAAACCCATTTATGTCAGACTGACAAATGGACTTTTATCCCTAGCTGCTGTATATGGATGTGGGGCATTGGCCCTCAAGCATATAATTTTAAAAATCTACCTGAACCTTTTCCTTTCTGACTAATGTGAGCCACAATGCACTCACTATTACAGCATGCCTAAGGAACTGCCGCTTCAATTTTGCATGCGTTTTGCACTTAGTACTATTTGAGCAAGGTCTAAATCATTGGTTCTCTTGTCTGTATACGTAATTCTGTTCGTATTCTGTTTTAGAAAAAAAACCAATGAACATCTTCACATAGGTTTAAATAATGAATATATATTGTACTGAAATCTCTCGACAAGGCAACCAACGTTTCCCATAACATTACATCGCGGACATAAGTGTCTTCATTGGCTGTCACAAACCCTAGGAAAGTCAACGATACCTGTCTGAGTAAGCGAATGAGTCAGTTACAAAATATATTTAATTAGATCTACACTTAAGGTAGCACGTATCGATCTTATGTCTATGTTTATAGAATAAAAAAAGAAAAGAGTGTCACTACTTAGTGTAATTGACAAAAAGTCAAATAGCAGTCAAAGGTAAAACGATCACATTCAACGAATCAATAATAAGGTACAAAAAACCTCATGCCTCAACGAGTTCCGGATATCACACGTCTTGGATGAAGTACCATTTGAACATTTTATAAACCTCCCGCTGACAGACGTAAATAGACATCCTCTAACAAGAATGTTTCTTGTTTATTCTTGTCTCTAAGGACATGCTTTATAATGTAGTATAAGTTCTTGCAATGTCAATTAACACGACTACAGGCCAAACAAAAAAGTAAAATACAAGATTCTGTAGACTCAAAAGGTGGTTATATTATTTTTATTATTTTAAAACTTTGGTTAAAGCCAATGCAACTTTTTCATATTTGTGCTTTAATACAAATCTAACTCAAGACTCGACAACGAACTATGTGTAATCCCTTTAATCCTTTGATAGACAGTTGTGTGCTAAGCTAAACCCATGACGTTCGATACCAAGGATAAACCCCAAATTACTGTTTAACTACATTATAATGAGGACAAATATTGTGGATTGAATATTTGGAAAGATATTGTGTGCAGGAAATAATGGAACATACCAAATTTTAAGATGATGGAAGGAAATACGCTCAGCTATATCTTAAAAGAAAGCTGGTGAAAACCTGTGATAAACCGTTTTTTTCTTTTGTTTGCATGAGATACACACTTCTGCACATCACGATGTCACGGATTCTTAGCAACCTCTCGAGTGTATAGCGTTTGAAAATCAATATACATTTGAGACCGATTCGATTTCAGGTTGCCAACACACACTGGGTATCAACTTGTTGATGTGAACTTACCTGGAGAGATATTTAAGTTTAAACATCACAAGCTAATACATGATATGCATCGAATCACGCTGGGAGACATTGTTGTGGCGTTGAACCAATAAATGTGAACATTTAGTTTGCCCCAAACCAAAACCCAAACCCAAACGTCGCCAGTGGATTCATTAACCTGGATTGAATATTCTAAGAGTTTTTTTCTTGTTTCTGGTGGTTTGTGTGAGATTAAACCACTGATATTTAAATTGATAGGCCTACTCAGGACATAAGCACTTTGACCACTAAAATGGTATTCATATATAGCTAAATAAATGAACCTTTCTCGGTATACATTATTCTGGAATACCAAGTACCATGAATAACAATCTTCGCCATGCCAGATTATTAAAAGTGTGGCCCGTGTGAGATGAACCAAGCATGAAAGCCACCTGATCCCTATAACATGGATATGTGAAAAGGGTGGAAGTTGTACAATTTATTTCAAAATCTAGGTTGAAGCTAGTACGACTCTTTAAACACAACTAATTTAGATTTGTGTTTTAACACAAATTGAACTTAAGACTCAACAAGGGAATATATGATATGTATACTCATTTAAATCCTTTGAAAGACAATTGTTTGCCAAGCTAAACCCATGAAGCTTGATGAGGACAAATGCGGATTGAATATTAAGAAAGAAATTGGAAGTAGGAAATAATGAAACTTACCAAAATGAATCTTTAGGTTTAAAAGAAGGAAATACGCTCAGCTTTATTTTAAAAGCGCATTGCGCGTGGAAACTATATAGTGATAAACCCTGGATTTTGTTCTTCTTTCGTTTGCCTGAGATACACACTTTTGCACCCGGATGTCACGGATTCTTAGCAACCTTTCGAGTGTGCATAGCGTCTGAAAATCAATATGCATTTGTGACTGATTCGATTTAAGGATGTCAACACATACACTGTGTATCAAATGGGGGCATGTGAACTTGCCTGGAGAGATGTTTAACACCACAAGTGACATGCATGACTATATGCATTAGATCCAAAGGTGAGACACGTGTTATGGCGTTGAACCGATACATGTGGAAATTCAGTTCGCGCCAAATCACAAACGTCACTTGTTGAATTCTCTTTAGGTGGATTGAATATTCTGCTGCTTTTGTTTATTTTTTGTTTGATGAGCTTATAAAGAATAAGATAAATTACAATAATTATCAAATTTAATCGTACACAATACAATCTGCCTGTAACTAATCGACTTGAAATTATACGTATTTCGTGCATTAAAATGCACACAGAAACAAAGATTGACTGTCCACATAAATTATTATTGTTACTCGTTGCGCATGGGAACCTTTGATGAACCCGTTTTTTGTATTTCATTTGCCTGAGATACTCACTTCTCTACACCCCGATGTCACGGATTCTCAGCAACCTCTCGAGTGTATAGCGTTTGAAAATCAATATACATTTGAGACCGATTCGATTTAAGGTTGCCAACACACACTGGGTATCAACTTGTTGATGTGAACTTGCCTGGAGATATGTTTAAGTTTAAACATCACACGCGCCATGCGTGACGATGCATCAGATCAAGCGAGGGGACGTTGTCATGGCGTTGAACCGATAAATGTTAGTTTGCCCCAAACCCAAACTCAAACGTCACCAGTGGATTTATTAACGTGGATTGAATATTCTAAAGGTTTGTTCTTTCTTCTGGTGGATTGCGTGAGGTTAAACCATTGATAGTTAAATGTATAGGCCAACACAGGACATAAGCACTTTGACCACTAACAATAGTATTCATAGTTCTATACCATAAATACACACAGAATTCACCAGGTTTTTGGGCTATAAGTGAGAGAAATGATGTTTCAAGACTGTATGGCGATTTTTAAACATTGTAAGGTGGCACCCCCTCCCCTCCCAACTCTCAGACTTTGGAGGCTTACCCTACCCCCGGGTAATGTGGTACCATAAATGTTTTCGTTAAAATGAACGCAAAGGATGTTAAAGAGATTACCTAATAGATGCCCTAGGTCACTGTCTGTTGCGTATTGGTGCCACCTGCAAACATTATTTAAGGGTGTTAACACTTTCCACGGTGCTTTTAGTTTTACCATTTCAAAACAAATTTTTGTGAAACCTTTCCAAACTTATCTAAAGAATCACTGAACCAATACTAGGAATGTGTGTACTTCTTTTAATGCATTTCTCGTTATGATTCCAAATATGGTAATGAAACTTAAGTATTTTGACATTTTTGAAACATTTGGTGACATTTTAGAATGTCGTCTGCAGACGCCTTCCGCGTGAAAAGTGTTAAAGGGGCATTAAGAGATGTGGTGGAGGCAGCGCCCTCAATTACAAAAACATATGATAACAACTGGGATTTGTATATTTTTATAATTGTATTACATGAATAAACTCACACCTATAAGGACTAAGAAAAATCAGCACTCTTTGTACAACAAAACGTCGATTCAAAAATGCTGGTAGAGCCGCAACCAGCATTTAACATGGTTAAAGGGTGGTATTCCAACATATTTAAAACATTGTTTTAATCAAGTTTGGCTGGTGTTTTTTTAGTAGAAACAACAATAATGGCAATTGTTAATGTTCATCTTGAATTCTAAAGCAAATTAATTAATATTAAAAAAAATCAACATGACATTGTGTCCCTTTAAGGACGAGGGTTAATATTATATGATGATTTCTGGAATATCTTTATTAATTAGGTGCTGTATTCACTTATTTAAGTGAAACAATGTCATTCTACATGAACTTGAATATAAAATTATTGTTATTTTAACAAAAACAGATATGACGAACGAAAGTTGTCTGCTGTTTATAATAATGCCGCCAGGAAGTGCTCCGAGGGTAATGCAGCGTCCTATGATTATGTTTGATGGGAAATCATTATTGCCCTGGAGTAGAGCGTACCTTGAAACATATATATTTCAAATCCTGGAATCAGGCACGAAATTTTAAAAATAAATCAGTATCATATTTGAGATTTGGAGAAATTATTGTATGACATTTTGTTGACCATCGGCGGTAGGTGTTTTGGAAAATGGCACAGCAACAAGAAGAGTATTCCTCGGTGTGGTATAGCGTGAAAATTACTAATGCAGCGTGAACTTTTTTCTAGTACTTTGCAAAATGTCGCCTCACCTAATCGAAAAAAGGCTTCACTTGTGGATTCAATAAACAATGCAGTTTAGTTGTTATTTATATTATTGTCATCTGAAACGACTGCATACAGCTTTGTATGACTACATTTTCATAAAAATATAAGATATATCTTCCTGTAGCTCAGAGAATTGTTTGCAAACTTGTTCGCTCTTGGGGAGACAGATCTGTTGCTATTGCAGCTCCTCGTGTCTCTGGAATGAACTTGCTATCCATATTAAAACTGAATAATACTGTTACAATATTCAAAAAACTGTTGAAAACGCATCTGATGTCTGAGACATTTTGTAATAATTAAGTCGTTTTATTGTTGTTATTTATCGTTTTCTATTGTATTGTATTTTATGTTTGTGCCTTGAGCGCTCTTATTTAGAGTGGATATGTGCCTTGTCACTATTATTATTATCTAATTGAAATGGAACAATGATGTGGAATGTTACTGACAACTTATCCCACAATATTTTGAAAATAAATCACATTAATGACTTGCTCATGGAAATCTGATATCATTAAAATCTGAATCGTGTAAAATGTCTCACGATATATTATTATCATTCTCTGGATTTAATATAATCGTTCACTTTCATAAACGTCTCGTAATTCAATGAGATTAAATTATGTGGCCTTACTCCTGCCACCATCATAATTCAATGCATGTCACCTTAACACCGACATTTAAAGTTGTTTCGTTAATTCAAGAATAGTATTATATCTGGTTACTGCTCACTTTAATATCCACAAGTTAAGGTCATGTTATTAGCTGTATTAGGCAATGATTGATTACATAATACAAATCCGTACATCACATCTTTACTTGACGCAACTGCTAAATAAAACAATCCACAGGCCTTATTTAACATAGCATTTTTATTTCATCGTTGAATTTCGCTGGCATTCTGATTATTTTACTTGCTTGAATCTTTACGATATGACTTGAATCCGTTGACAAAATGGCCGATTAATAGGCCTGGGCAGTGTGCATAACGCATCTCTTGCACTGAACGGCAGCTAGTGATGGGCAGTATCCGTGTACGTTAGCAATTCGACAATAAATCGAACTTAAATGATTAACTACCATTGAATTATTTTCAGTCTAGCAACACTTTCATGAGTATGTGTTACACATTTCGGAAATGCCCCCTTTATGTTTTACCCTAAAGCAAAATTTGTGTTCATTGCCACAGACAAGCCACGTCGATATATAGGGCTCAGTACACAAATAACCTATGTTGCAATAGCCTCCCTATGTGCATTTAGTGATATTTTTGCATTGTTTAGATTGTACATATCTGATGGCAGCTATTGTAGATAGACCGTTTTTACAACAAGCCCTGATTTCATCTGGAGACAACGATACATACATTATCCCCAGGATGCAAACATCAGAAATGTTCTGTATATCATTTAACACTTTCCACGCGGCTATTGGCTTTACCATATACAAAACAGAGTTTTCAAACACCTTTCCCAACTGTCAAAGTCTATCTCAAGGATGACAAATGTTTGTACTTATTTCAATGCATTTCTCATGGTGATTCTAAATATGGTAATGAAATTCAATAATTGTGAAAAAAATTGTGAGGTGTTGGAATGTCGTCTGCATACGCCTGCCGCGTGAAAAGTGTTAACCTCTACCACTATTTAAAGACCTATCCACTCATTTGGTTCGGGATTTTGGTACAGAGAAGCTCTCCATACGCAACTGTGTTCTTCGAGGTATTGGACGATACTCACAATTGAAAAAGATACGGGAAACGATACTTAACCCCATTCAAGGAAAAGCACGTAGTGTAAGAGCGTTTT
The DNA here is from genome assembly GCA_035610835.1 of Ophiura sarsii. Lineage (NCBI taxonomy): Eukaryota > Metazoa > Echinodermata > Ophiuroidea > Amphilepidida > Ophiuridae > Ophiura > Ophiura sarsii. The sequence goes on from CM069446.1 coordinate 47,838,026, forward strand.
GCTGTGAATGCGGTTTTCTTATGCGCACGCAATGGATCTTTTAACACTTTTATAGTTTTAAAAAACACCCGACACCTTTCGCTTGGCTTGCCATAACATATCCAATGATCTATCCTGTCTGATAAATACAATTGTCATATTTATTTGGACAGTGTCGATCATCTTTTACAATCCAAACAATGGAAGGGAATTTTTTTCGAATTATCGAAATGTTATGATTTGTTTCGTTTCTCCCAAAATAAGTGACTTTTGTATTTGCTAATAATAGATTTGTTAATGCAAAACATCATTTCGAAACAAAATCGATGAATCATAACTCGATGGACGGGCCTTTAATAGAACTGAATATGGCTCAACTAAATTCGTAGCAGAATGCTTGTCTTCATTTCACGCGATCGATATGAAACTCGGCGTCACAATTGCAAGGAGCCAAATACAAGAGGCAAAAAATATTGTTTTAATTAAAAAGTGTCAATTTAAAGGAAGGGTCCCGCAAGCACAACATTTAGCATTATTTGTTAGAAAAATAAGTATCGAAATTACGTAATTATATAGAACAAAACGCCATACTAGTCACAAAAATGAATAAAAACTGCCATCACTCAACATGCATTTTTTTAAATTCGCGACGATCGAAAGTCCCGGTGCCGATGACGTCATGGGTATCGGTGCTCAAATTTGCGCATGTGCATTGTATATATAACTATGACATTGTCATAAGTGTGGTGTTTTGTTCCATTTATTTACAAAAGTTGGGCTCGATAGGTATTTGTCTAACATATAATGCACACTTTTATGCTTGCGGGACACCTCCTTTAAAGATTTAAAGTAGTAGTGTAAACCCTGTTTCATAATTGGTCAATTTTTCGTGACAATACACAATTATAAACTAGAATTATGACATCATTATGAAAAAGCAAGAAATCGGAATTCATGATTACAATATTTACACCCTGGCAGGTCTCAGTGCAGTAGTGTTATAAACAAATATTACACAATGTTATTGTTCATCTATCATTAATGACACAGTATTGCTGCCTCAATATATTATGAAGAGCTTAGTTCCAAAAGGCGCTAACTCACTTTTTTGAAAAAAAATTGAGTTAGGTGCAGAACATGAAAGAGAGTTACAAAATAAATATTTTAAACTTTGTTCTACATCTGTAGCATATTCGGGTCCAAAGTTATGGCCCTCGGTAATTTCCGGAAATTTGAATATAATTCACTATTTTTAAGCCAAAATGGTGGAAATATGGTTCTTTTATCATGGTAAAACATTGATAGGAATGTCCTTAATGAAATGCAATGAAGAAAATGTAAAATGTATGGATTATTGTTTTGAAAATTGCACACGAACACAATTTTTGTTAATTAAAAAAATGTCCCAAATTGTCCACATTTTCAGTTTTCTTACAAAATATCAAAAATTCATAATTAAAAATGTTGAAAAGGTATTTGAATACGGTTTTCTGTTTTCAATGTGATTTGATATTGTCTTTCAGGTGTACATTATTTGGAAATAAAGATTGCTTGGTAAAGTGGTTTTATGAAAATCGGTCGAAACATTTTTGTTCCAAAAGGCGCTAACTCCACTGATTCCCGAAAATAAAGAAAGGCATAGGAAATACAGTGAAAATCAAAAAAAATGAAATCAAACCATTTTTAAGCTTCCACGTATGATAACTTTCATATGGCAGAAAATTAGCATAATCGAAGAAGTGCAACATACTAATTTAAAAAAAAACGTTGGTTTTCTCCTATTTCACTTTGAGTGAGTTAGCGCCTTTTTGAACTAAGCTCTTCATAATACACCCAAAGCACCCTAACACATATGAAACATATTCCTAACAATCAATTTTAAAACTATTCATACCCTGCAATTATTTTTAATACAAAAATGCCATGTGTTGCCTCGTTTCAAAGCGCTCCAATGGAACAAGTTGGATTTCACTGGCTTCATTAGGAATGATCAAATCGAATGATATACAAATTAGAATATAGCTTCTTACAATATGTTTATTTCATGCATCTCATCATGCTCATTAAATATTCATTTCTGGGCAATTTAGTGGGACGCGGTCATTACCCATGGGGTGTTTGGCAAATTTTAGGGGGCGCGGAGGAGTCGTGACATTTAGGGGGACACGCCCCCCCCCCCCCCCCCCTCACCTCTGCCGTCTATGATTAATATAAAATGTGTAGTGCGTCAGTGTTTTGGACACATTTTTGTAGTATGTATTCTTAACAGGCATCTTGCCAGAAACCCGGAATATTTCAAGCTTTATGTTATCACTCTCTAGTGCACTCTTATAATACGGGTCTCCTATTTAGTGGTGTGCAGACTACAATCCAAGTTTTCCATTTTACTCTGTGATATGTGCAATGTAATGAACGAACTCCTACCGCTAATATGTTACATGCGTCAATTCAAATTCTATTTCTTCGAAGAGAATCTGATTGCCTATTCAATCGTTGCCGTTTACAATATATATTCGGGATGGAGATGATTCAAGATAACAAACTGACAGATGGTAGATGACAGGCCAGTCACTTGTCCACAAATAGGCGGCATCAATCTATATTAAGTCTTGTTATATCAGTAGACATTGACCGAAAGGAATATAACTTGAGTTGCTCCAAACGATTTACAATTGCAATTATTACAACCAACGCATAGAGACACTAACCAGGTGGTAACATATTGCAGTTTCAAGCAAATTATGCCGATACAAATAATATGTCTCTTACAAATTCACACCTCATTTTTTTAACGTTCGTGACCAAAATTGAGGTGTGAATTTGTAAGTGGTAATCAATACATCGCTTATCAATAATTTATCAATTTGAACCTCATCAACGATCAATAATTTATTTTTTGGTAGCACCGGAATTGGTTATAAGTAATTGAATAAAAGATCCAGTCAACCTGATGATGAAGTACATAATTGACGTGATATCGTTGTTGCACTCGGCTTTAAACACAATTATACGCTGGCTAAAACAATATTTTTTTGAAATATTGCGTTCACAAACGGAGAGGGCGTACGTCCACTTGATTAATATTTTGAGCGCTGCCAGAAGAATACCCAATTTGAAGCACGCCCTCTCCTTTTGTGCCCTCCAAACCTTAACAAATCTTTAGTTTGGTATACCCATAACTAATTGACGATTTATATGATTTCAAATGAAACGCATATATATATATTCTTACCGTCTTGTTGATGAAATCTCAACAAGTGCTGTTGAATAAAGCAATAGTTAAAAAATGTGATTTTTTTTTCCTCGATTTTCTTCCAACTTTACCACTTATTTTTTTCTCTCTTGACTTTCTTAGACCATATGAAACCATCACAGAACTTAACGAATATAATAACGGAAATCTCATTCTAATTTTGGGAATTTGTCAACATATTTTTCTCCGATTTTCACCATGTAGCTGTCCCTACTATAAATATTGCATTCACTTGTTGTGTACATTTATGATCTTTGTGGGAAACAAACAAATCACTCATAAAATAAACACATTTTCAAAGTGTTCTTTTTGAAGTAATTAGGAAACGTATTGCCCTGTGATTATAGTTTCATGATTATAAACGTTAATGGTATAATCGATGAGATGTAGCCATATTTGTTTTTAAAACCTCAGCATTGTATTGACGTATGGACTTGCAGAAATTCTTGCAGATCATATTATTCTTTACGTTATATTTGATCAAGCCTTTTGTTAAGCAGGTATGACTTGACCAGGAGCTAGTTTTTACTATTAGGACCAAAAAAGGCTCCTGGTCCTAAACCGCTTAACAAAAGGCTTGTATTTGATAGTAATATGATGATTTGAGTCGAATTTACGCAGATGTAACGTTTAAATAACAATTAGATACAGCGTTAAACTTGAAATAAAAAGACAAGTTCATCTTGAACTACTGTATTGAGGCTTATGTAATGATTTAAACACTTTCTTCGAAATGTTGGGGATTTCAATTGTTCAATGATAAATAAAAATGTTAGACCATTTACTTCTTTAACTTTGATGCAATATATGGAATAATCAAAACGCCGTATGTGTGTTTAAATATGTTCACGAGTTACAATGACCTACTTGTAATTGATTTGAAAACGATATCCCTCATTAATAATTGAATCGATACTGTAAAAGGTCAAGAAGGTGTTAATGATGTGTATTGCTGCGGACGAATCTACTGTAACCCCCTCTAAGAAAGATCACCATCATGAATGGTGTCAATTCTAAGCCTGTAACGATTTGTGTTTGGTTTCAGAAATAGGATGAGCAATGGGCTACTTCAATACGGAACGAGGCAGCGAGATCATATACAATGATGACGTGAAAACACACTATGATGATGTTGAAGGTAAAGTGGTATAGCTTCCTGATTGTGTAACAATATACAAGATGACAACCAATTAAGGTTATCGGCTACAGCTTGAGTGAATTGCAATTTTACAGGTTCTTTGATTGGATACTTTACATGTATATCACATGCGATAATAGTCGGAGCAACCAATAAGGGGAGAGCTTACAGACCACTCATGGGGTGCCTATAATTGACTAACTTAAAGTTGATGCTGTTGTGATTTTAGTGAAGGCTTGTGAAGCTACATTGTTGTCTCGATAGGTGGGATAGGATACCTGTCGCTAGCAATCCAAAATAGTGACTAGAAATATCGTTTCTGTTTGGAAATGTGATTTCCGACATACGTAGAACTATTTTGGTTCAACAACAAGACATATTTTTGAACCATTGGAAAACGTTCGTAGGATTGATGATGACAAATCACAAAAGTCCTAAAGTTCAACCAGTCATAAATAAATAAATGCAATATATAATAACGAATCCATAGCCCTTCGTCTATCTAGGCGCTATATACATATGGAAAAATGAACATTAAACATGAGCATGTGACCTGAAACAATGAGCAAAATTACATTAGGGATATGATCAAAGTAAATCAAAAGCACCAAGAACAACAACATAAAATACAATTAGACTTTATATGCGTATTTATTTTGGCATCATTTCTCTCCCTGAAGTAATAAGGTATACTATCGTATAAAGCTAACGAGATGATGTTTATACATGTTGATGGGTCTATTGAAAACTAAAGGACTTAAGGGGGTGTGGACCCTCAGCATAGCCTCCGTTAAACTTCTTCAATATTCATTTAATCTTTATAAAAGTATACAGTTGTTTGCAGGAAAGGGTTCAATGAGTCAAACCATGGTAATGAATTTGACCATTTTGGAAAAATTATAAAAAAAACACGTTTTTTGAACCATTAGGTTCTGCAAAGATAACTCAAAATATATTGTCAAATGTTGTCATACTAGTTTTATGATAATCCTGATAACATTCCCCAGGGTACTTTTTTTTAATATCTTATTTATTTTTTGAGTTATAGACCAAAAAGTTAGATTTTTTTTCCAAAAATGTGATTTTCATGATTTTGGAGTTAAATAATCACATTTTTTGCACTTTTTGGTCTATAACTCAAAAAATAAACAAGATATTAAAAAAAAGAACCCTGGGGAATAATATCAGGATTATCATAAAACTAATAATATGACAAAATTTGACAAAATATATTTTGAGTTATCTTTGCAGAACCTAAGATGGGTCAAAAAACGTGTTTTTTATAAATTTCTCCCAAATGGTCAATTTTATTATCATGGTCGGATTCATTGAACCTTTTCCTGCAAAACATGTATACTTATATCAAGATTAAATGCATATTGAAGAAGTTTACGGCAGTTTTACGGAGGCTGTACCTGAAAGTCCACACCCGGCTTAATAGATAAATAATTGATCATACTACCATTATTTTCTCTTTGAATCAATAACATTTAGTGAATCGAAACACAGCACTTCTAAAAAATGATATTAAAAGTAATGTTGAAATTGCATATCATTTGTATTTTAACTCTTTTTCATCTTTTTTAACGACAAAACTACAAATCAGTTGAATGTTAAGACATGCGGAAAAATACTATCCTTAAAGTACGTAACTTGACTTGTAATTAACCGATGGTATACCCGTGTCATTTAATTCAATAATTGTTGACAAATAGACACGATCATCCAATGAATTGGTTAAAAAGGACATTTGAGAAACTCGTAGTTTTGGTCGTTAGGTGTGGGTTTTTTTCATCCAACAAACAAGGTATAACATAGACAATATAAGCTGGATCAGATTAACACTTATAATAGCGCCCGTCTATTTCTATAATTAATAAGCTTATAAATTTGGCAAAATATCGTATAAATAAATTATTTCATCTACCGCATGCTAATCATCCCAATCCTGTCTCTGACGTGTAAAGATGACATTTCCAAACACGATTGGTAATTAGTTACTAACATTATACACGCATGTTTAATTAATAACGAGTCTCCGATGCAGGATGCCATCAATGGTGACATTCTTATTATATAATCACAAATCCCAGTAGAATTGGTCAAGATACACGGTAGTGTATTGTCGGTGTTCGTAAAGGCTGCGTGGTTACGATGGACGCTGAGGGCAGCATTTATTTAATGCGATGGTTTGCTATGTGTGAACAAACGTGAATACAAATACTGTGTTCAATGTAGATTTACCACTGCCTGAGCTTCCCTTGAGGACTGATTATGACCATTATCTTAGGAAATACATTTTCTGCGTGAAAAAGTAATGTATAATTTCAAGGCCAATTATACCAATAACCATCTATATTCGTACGTTTTTGTATGTATTTACTTTTCATGATTATTGTTATCGTTTCATCACCTTCTTGTATGCTTATGATTTAATGTACACTACTGTAAATAACAACATTTTGATTTTGTGTTTATTTTGTTTTGCATCACACCAGATATAAATAATGAATAACAACATTGCTCACCATACCGTGGTTAGTGGATATGTATAATCAAAATGTGTAAATTATACGCGTAACTGATACATGCTATTTCGTTAGCATACTCAACGACGAGCCCTATGAAGATTGTTGCTGCATACTTTATCAACAATAGCTGCTTGGATGTTGCACCTAGTCAACGAAATATGATTATAAAGCCAGGCAAATATCCACTGATCTCTAACTGTTTATTATGGGCTCAACCAATTTACGTGCACAACTTAATTGCAAACCATGCACGAAAGCAAGTAGATTAAAATTACAAGCATTGCAGTCGTTTGGCCTCTTTAATGTCTAATGAGCATGTATTTCTTAAACTCGTCTGAATACTCGTCCAATTTCCTATGTATATGAGTGATTATACCATACCCTTATCCTATCCTTACCCCCAATGTTATGATTTTATGTTTATCGTTAGTAGTTCTTTAAGAGTATGTCATGTAATTTCAACATACAGAAACACATAAGTGTAACTAAACCTGAAGCAACAACGGCAGCTTATTCCATCCACGTCAAACAAATCAACCGGTGACGTTTGGGATTGGACGCGAACTGAATTTAAACATCTATCGGTTCAACACGTGACACATGTATCCCCGTTATCTAATGCATAGTCATGCATGTCGCTTGTGATGTTAAAACTTAAACATCGCTCCAGGCTAGTTCACATGCGTCAATTTGATACACAGTGTGTGTTGGCACCCATGTATCGAATCAGTCTCAAATGCCTATTGATTTTCAAACGCTAGGCACCCTCGAGTGGTTGCTGGGAATCCGTGATATCGTGGTGTGCAGAGGTGTGTATCTAGGGCAAAACAAAAGAAATACGGGTTAGCATTAACATAACCATGTATCTATCAACTTTATGTCATATTGATAACGCTCTCTACTCAAAAACAATGATTTAGGACGATTGAACTTGTAGTGAAGGTCCTTATTTTGACTAGCGTCCGATGCCGCGTATATCTCTTAATTCTGTAACATTTAAAAAAATCAACATTTAAACAAATCCTTATATAATAGATATTCAATGATTTAAAAACAATTTGTCAACAAATAATTATGTTTTAAAGTTTAGAATCCCGCAAATTAAGGGCCACCCGGGCCCATGAAACAGGGTATAAAAGAATGTGTTAATAGTTAACGGACTTGTGATGGTGACAGCAATGATATGACTACAATAATAAACTTAATTACCTTTATTTGAATAAATATTTCATGCAATAACCTGGAATAGACATTAAAGCAAACTTATATAAAGTTTAACTATGTATTACATTTAATTGAAGATATAATGTACAGTCTTGACGCGTGGGCTTCAATATTGCATTTTACATATCCCTATTGAATTGATCTTTAATCTTTAAATTCTCATCACACACCATGATGAAATTATTTCATAAGCTCTTTAATCATGTATTTGATAACGCAATTTTCCCAACAGCCTAATCAAAAGGAATAATTGTCCCTATTCATAAAAAAGGATCTATTGAGGACCCTTGTAATTATAGACCCATCACATTATTGGATGCTTTTGGCAAGATCTTTACATGCATTTTACACTCAAGACTTGTTGAATGGTGCGAGCAAAATTCAAAAATTCCAGAAAACCAAGCAGGCTTCCGGAAAGGATATGCAACCACTCATAACATATTTACACTTCATAGTACTATTCAGCGGAATCTACTAAGAACAAGAGGGAAATTATACTGTCTTTTCGTTGATTTTAAGCAAGCATTTGATATCATCCAAAGAGACAAACTACTCATTAAACTTAAGTCTGTGGGAATCACAGGGAAAAGGCTGGATATGCTTGGTAGTATAAATAAAAATGTTAAAGCATGTATAAGAGATGGCAATCTTATTTCAGACATGTTTGAATGCCCTATTGGGCTCAAGCAGGGCTGTCTTCTCAGCCCCCTCCAGTTTGCTATCTTTATCAGTGAGCTATCAAATTATCTTGATACTAATGGTGCAAAGGGTTGTCAATTAATGCCAGATACCACAGAAATCAATGCTCTTTATTATGCTGACGATATTGTTGTAATGGCTGATACTATAGGTGATCTCAATAAACATATCAAATCAATCCAGGATTTCTGCACAAATTGGGGGATGAGGGTTAATATGAGCAAAACTCAAATTATGGTTTTCCGTAAAGGAGGCCCGATTAGCCGCAATGAAAAGTGGATCACCCTCTCGATATTGTGTCAGAATATAAATATCTGGGCCTTACATTATCAACTGGCAATGCATGGGGGAAATCATCGAGACATCTTGCAGATCAAGCTTCCAAAGCACTTAATATTCTGAGAAAAACAATGTATGCTGTTGATCATATGTCGTATGATTCCTATTTTAAAATCTTCGATGCTGCTATTTTACCCATTTTAACATACGGCTCAGATATATGGGGTTTTAAGCGTTATGAATGTCTGGAAAAAGTTCAATACAAGGCCTGCAAGCAGTTTCTACAAATCTCTCAAAATTCTACAAATAATGCAGCAATTGGCGAGTGTGGCAGATATCCCATTTATGTATATTGTATTATCAACTGTATCAAATTTTGGTTAAAACTGTTAAGTATGGGAGATGAACGTTTACCAAAGAAAAGTTATGATATGCTTGTTTATTTTGACGAGAGAGGTTCGCGAACGTAGGCCACTGAGATCAAATCTATACTTTTTAATCATGGATTTGGACATGTATGGTATAATCAAGGTGTTGGTGACGTAAATATGTTTTTAAGTATCTTTAAGCAACGTATTCAGGATACTGCCCAACAAAACTGGTTTGCCGATATTTCCTCCCTTGATAAATTAAGGACATATCGTAATTTCAAAAATCAATTATCACCTGAAAAATACTTATCAGTTATTATAAATGTGTCACATCGCCGTTATCTTTCAAAATTAAGATGTTCCAGTCATTGTCTTCGCATTGAAACTGGTAGAAGACATGGAATAGATCCAAATGATCGGACATGTTTTGTGTGTAATGATGGTAGCGTAGAAGACGAATTCCATTTTGTTATTATTTGTAACCAATTTAAGACTTAAGAGAAATTCATATTAAAAACCTTGCTCAATTTGTATTCACTGCAATGAAGATAAGAGAAGATATTGAATTTAATTGATTATGTTCTGTATTTATTGCATCTTTTAATGACAGCACAGCAAAGTAAAAATTGTTTATTATGTATGCGTATTTATAATTTTTGTACCATGTAGTATGAAGGGCCAGAGGCCTATATATACAATAAATAAAATGAATGAATGAATGAATGATATGATTATTTGATGATCAAATTAATAAATAATAAACCCAATAAAGAAGTGCTATTAAACGAGATATGTCAACATTCAACAGCAAACTCCATCAAAAGAACATCGCATGTATGGCATTTCCCGCCATTAACAGATTGAGATAATAAAACTAAGTCATAAAATCTTTCAAATTGGATATCAAGTAATCAATCAATAACTTAATTTACGTCATTATGCGGAACGTTTGAGGTGGAATAATTTCCCGTGACAATTTCATAGCGAGACGTGATTGTATGTGGGGATTGGCTGAAAATGAGGTAACTATTGTATAATAACGTCGAATGATACAATGTCAATGACACGCTTAATAGTAGACAATAGAGGAAACAGCTACATAGCTTTATTAGTATCTCATTACCCACTGGTTCCATATAAACTTGTTCTCTTCGTTTTTCACATTGATCTCTCCATGGTTACATGCAGCTAAATAAAGTCCATTCCCATGTTGTCTTTTCCTGATGCCACCTTACACATAGCCCTTATTATCCAAACCCTATCTCTTATATTAAACATTACCCTTTTCTTAATACTTTCCACTCGGCTATTAGTTTTACCATGTAAAAACAGGGACATTTAGAAGTGAAGGTATGGGAAGAACTTATAAGTGGTCCCTTAAAACAGTTAAGAAACCTTTCTCAACTTTCAAAGTCTATCTCAAGAATAACTGAACCAATACTAGGAATGTTTGTAGTCATATTAATGCATTTCTTATGGTGATTATGGCGAAAGATACTGGTACATATTTTGTATATTGGACCTGGTATATAATCTAAGGGCAAAATGTTAATGACATTTAATTATTTTGACTTTTTTTAATCATTTTATGAAATTTCGGAATGTCGCGTGGAAAGTGTTAATCCTATTCGTACGCTGCTAAATGAAGAGATAGGAGAGGTCGTCGACAAGGTCGTATGACTAATGGATGATTACTTGTAACCCTATTGATATATACACTGCCGCCCAAAAGTATTTCTCCCCCTGGAAGCTTGCAAGTTATCACTGTGTTGTCGACAAAGTATTAAACCATCAGACCCAATTACCATTTCATTGTGTTCATTGTACATTTTATACCAATAAATTCATGTTTCCTATTCAGATTCATGATTTAAAAGCATTACAATTCATGATTTTATCGGGCAAGTCAAAATTCCAATGTAAAATCGCCGTAGTAAATCACCTCATAATATCAATTAGCTCATTATCGGCAGTGTAACGCTATGGGGATTTTCAACTGAGATCAACTGGTGATGGAAAACTCCATGTGAAGAATTTTATAAATGATAATTGGCATGCGCAGTTTATTGGAATTAAGCAACGCGATAGCTAATATATCTTGATATCAAGCAAACTTTCCAATATTTAAGAAGTTAAACAATAACAACGCAATTTCTGTATTCGTTGATGGTCAGAAACGTGTCTCGATTGCAATGACGACAATTCATAAAGGTGTAACACTGTTTAATTCTCTAATGTGGACGAGTGCAAAGCCATCGCGTTGAGTTATGAATATAACGCCGTTATCTTTTGTCAATGTAAACCATAGTCAAAACAAGTGTGTCGTTAATTTTCAGGACAAACATCACGATATAATATCAAACAAATAAATCTCAAAACGAAACTGAAATATCGACAAAGCAATACACAATATGAAAATATGGGGAAAGGTGTACTGTAGGTCCCAGATACTGGAATATACCGGTATCGTCCAATAATGGAACACCCAGTATCGCTCGATAATGGCACATATAAAACGATCCAGTATTGCCCGATACTAGAACAAAATTATATACCAGTATCGGTCGATACTGGTAATAATGTGTATCCGTATGGCCCGATACTGGAGCACATGTTGGGTGTTCCCGTATATTGGAACAGTAAAATCGAACCAGTATATATTTTGTATCTTGGACCTGGTATATAATCTAAGGGCAAAATGTTAATTATATTTGAATGAATATCACCATCAAGTGAATGTTTAACAAACAAAAAAAGGTTTAACATATGGATATGAATATATAGGTTTGTTTGAGAGGCTATGATCAAATTAATAAATAATCAACCCAATAAAGCAGTGCTATTAAGGGCTGATATCCAAACTCTCAGCGGTGTTACATCGGTATTACACCGATGTTATACCGGTATTACACCGATATTCTATACAAATATCGGTGTAATACCGGTATAACATCGGTGTAATACCGGTGTAACACCGCTGAGAGTTTGGATATCAGCCCTAAACGAGCTGTGTCAACATTCAAATGGTATTTAAAGCAAGTAAGAAACAGCAAACTCTATCAAAAGAACATCGCATGTATAGCATTTTCCGCCATTAACAGATTAAGATAATGAAACTAAGTCATAAAATCTTTCAAATTTGATATCAAGTAATCAATTAATAACTTAATCTACGTCATTATGCGGAACGTTTGAGGTGGAATAATTTCCCGTGACAATTTCATAACGAGACGTGATAAGTTATGGGAAGAACATATAAGTGGTCTCTTAAAACAGTCAATAAACCTCTCTCAACTTTCAAAGTCTATCTCAAGAATTACTGAACCAATACTACGAATGTTTGTAGTCATATTAATGCATTTCTTATGGTGATTCCAAATATGGTAATGACATTAATTATTTTGACATTTTTTTAAATCATTTTATGACATTTCTTAATGTCGTCTGCAGATGCCTGCCGGGTGGAAAGTGTTAATCCTATCCGTACGCTGCTAAATGAAGAGATAGGAGAGGTCGTCGACAAGGTCGTATGACTAATGGATGATTACTTGTAACCCTATTGATATATATATGGAATCACATTTGTTGTCTATTTTGTGAAATGCCTGTTTCGTCTTTAATGCAATAAGTCCAACGGATCTTTGGTCGACCACGTTTATTGGATGATCACCTTTTCAAGGTTGTCTCCATCATATCTTCATGGAACTGCAATATGCGTCGAATAATCTTTTTGCAGAGGGTAATTGGTCTAAAAGTTGGCAACGCAGATAGCTGTTGATGATAAATTTGGAATAAAGTTCTTTCACAAATGGTTTTTTTTAAATGAAAATCAATGCTATTTTTCTCCAATTTACAATAACTCACCAACCATCATAATTTCCTTTTCGCGTTGTTGTCATAAGCTCTATTAGAAATAATGCTTTTGACACCAATCACGTTTTGAAAAGTCAATTCAGTTTAGATGCAATTATTGAGCAACTTATTTCTGTTTGAAATTCTCATGAAAAAGTGATGCTTGAAATCCTCATGAAAAAGTGATATTTGCAAATCAATACATGGCTAACAACTATGCATTGATTTCATTTTGCCTTCAAAAGTGGTTGAAGTGTTTCTAAAAGTATCTAAGCCACCTAAATTTGAAAAGATGATCAGCTGAAATACATAATGGCCATTTTGGCTCATATTTTAGATTTCTACTCAGACATTTGTATACAACAAAAAGCCTTTAAAAAGATAAATGGCCAGCTACTGTGTTCGAAGCAGCAACAAAACTACAGCAGTAGTAATAATAGTAAAAGTAATAACACAATGAATGTTAATTTAAATGCAGTTTAACGATTGCAAAAGGGAAAAACCCATACGCATGTAAAAAGTACCCTCCGAAGTTCAGCCGCTAGTATCCGTTTAATGTTGTACCGTGCAACATTATTCGTTAACGCCAACAGGATATGAGAATAACGCTCTCAAATGTGACATGCCCTTTCATTAAAAGCCATTAAATGCAGTCTTACAAAGTGTCCAAAACAAACACCTTTCTAGAACATCACTGAAAGTCTAACTTCATACATGTGTATAGGGATAGTTTAACCCTCGTCCTCCTGAGACGTTTTTATAGCACTGCTACCTAAGGGGTGGTTACCCCCGCCCCCCCTAAAATAATACAAACCGTGATGCACAGTACAATTGGTATAGCTAGAGGTCCCCTCTGTCATACATACAAGTACAAACAACCCACGCATGACGTCACAATGACGTCACCAAACATGGCCGACCTCAAAATCCCGCTGTCTTCGCTGTACAGTGCAATATAGGCCAACATTGAAATGTTCGCCAACAAAGTTCCAAATATCGGAATTCCACCCGGTGTTTTGCTTATAAGTGAGGGAAATGGTGTTTCTAACATACTAATATTCAAGACCATACAATTAAGAATTTTTCAAAATGGTGATTTAAACATATTGTAATGTGGCAACTTCTCCCCCTCCCCCTCCCCCTATTGTCGGACTTTGACGGCTTACCCTACCGCCGGGTAAGGTGGGACACTCACTTTTTTTCATCAAAATGAGCGCAAGGGATGTAAAAGCGATCACCTAATCGCCCTAGGTCACTGTCATTTGCTTTTTAGCGCAATTCGGCGATTTAAGGTTTTTTTTAGGGATTTAGGGTTAACGCGCATTTATCTAATCCCCTGCAGCAATTGAACGGCTTGATTGATTACGCAACCGTTCCCGGTGAAAACTGACATGCAGATTGGATCAAGTAACTGATAGCTAATATATCTTGATATCAAGCAAACTTTTCAATATTTAAGAAGTTAAAAAATAACATCGCACCTAATTTCTATATTCGTTGATGGTCAGAAACGTGTCTCGATTGCAATAATGACAATTCATAAACGAGTAAAACTGTTTAATTCTCTAATGTGGACGAGTGCAAAGCCATGGTTAAATTTTGAATATAACGCCGTTATTGTTGTCAATGTAAACCATATAGTTAAATTTGAATCCAATGATCTCGGTCTATAAACAAGTATGTCGTTAATTATCAGGACAAATATCACGATATTATCAAACAAATAAATCTCAAAACGAAACTGAAATGTCGACAAAGCAATACATATTATGATTATGAAAATATAGGGAAAGGTGTACTGTAGTAAGTCCCAGATACTGGAATATTGGTATCGCCCAATAATGGAACACCCAGTATCGCTCGATTATGGCACATATAAAACGATCCAGTATTGTCCGATACTAGAACAAAATTATGTACCAGTATCGGTCGATACTGGTAATATGTGTATCCGTATGGCCCGATACTGGAGCACATTTGTGTTGGGTGTTCCCGTATATTGGAACAGTAAAATCGATACTGGTACATAAATTATTTTGTATCTTGGACCTGGTATGTAATCTAAGGGCAAAATGTTAATTATTATTTGAAAATATGTGTTCTTGTTTAGTTTATATCGTTAATTAATTCAGCCAATACAATGAATATATTGAATGAATATCACCATCAAGTGAATGTTTAAAAGGTTTAACATTTGATATGAATATATAGGTTTGTTTGAGAGGCTATTAAAAAAGCTAAACAACATCCTTATTTCCAATGAAAATACTTAAATTCGTCACATTCATCCCGTCACACGAATATCGTATTGACGTTGAACACACCTCGTGGATCAGTCGGTAAAGTCGATTGAACTTCTGTAAAAGAATCAATTGTGTCCACTTGACACCGGTGAACCATGTTGGCTGATGAAGAGCTGTTGATGGGGAGGTATCGGATAGACTTTCAAGATACTGAGCCCGGCAGTCGGACAGGCAAGCGTCTTCAAACAGATAAGTCACGCACGCTAGCAACTGAAGGAGGTCATCAGAAGATGCTAGTTAACTGACGTGATCAGGATAATAATCTATTGCATTATCAGCTGTCAATATTAAGTGAGCGAGAGAGTTAGAGTGTTAGACTGTTCAAATAAAACCAAACCGCAAATTAACACACTATTTGACGTTCACACTTATTTAGCATTGATCACTGTTTTAAGGGACCACTTCTAAGTTAGTCACGTACCTTCAATTCTATATTTCCCTTTGAATTGATATCGGCATGAAGCATATATTAGATTCGGTTTTAAGGTACTTACCGGTATCTTTAAATTTATTTTTGGGTACTCTGTGTCTCTTGATATGTACTATGTGTGTATGTATATAGTACGGGAACGTTTTAGGAGCGAACGGTTGATAAGCTTCCATGTTCGGCCTCAATGTTGACTTTCCTCTTCGGACTACATTCTGTCGCAATCACTTAAAGTTAAAGTTACACGCTGTTTGAAAAATGAAATTCGTAAATTTTAAGAAATGAAAAGAACTCTTAATTCATTTCAACTTATTCTATGGAATTTCAAATTTAATTGCTGTTATTACTCCTACAAATTAAAGGTTCATTAGAAACTGTCAATCTTTAAGGATATCTATCAATATGTGTCTTATAAACGGAATAACTTTTCCATTTTCAAATACTAATTAACTGAGCGATAACAATGATCTCCAAGCCTCAATTGCTGCTTGTCAAATCGTTGACGCGATAACGTGCAAACAACCTCTCTCCAAGTGGCCATACCATACTGTCTGCGGGTTTAGGATGATGCAGTGTGTGTTAATTAAAAAACCTGTTTAAACCAGTATTGTAATCATGTTTATGCATTCCTAGAACCGTGAATCTTCATTTCATGACTGTAAAATGATAAACACGATTTCCAATGTATTTTAAAATTACGCATGGTCGGAAACCAGTCCAACCGAGTTGACGGAATCTTACGATACTGATGTTGTACAGCCCGGTAAACAAGTTGATGTCACCTGGACCGTATTATCACTACGCTCATTACACTATGTTCAGGAGGGTATAAATTATTGACATATTATGTTGATTCACATACTTTTCAAAATAAAATGCACATATTACCATAACTCTCTTCAACAGAACAATGTATTTAATTACTGGGATCCATAATGTAAACTTGATTAGGGGTATTCACTCTCTCGCTTTACGTCATTATTTTACGGATGACGTGATCACAACAGGTATATTTTCAAAAGTATTTCATTATACCCAATATACATGTACTGTTAGATGCAAATGTCAGCGGCTATTACCGATTGCCGTTTTAAATATTTAACGAAAAGTATCAAAACCTGACATTATTACATTTGATGTTGAGAGACAAATTCGGGTTCCGCCTCTGGGCCATATCCGATTGTGTTATAGAAATAAGATTCTTACAATTAAAGTAGTCTGAATATTTGAACCCTTTTTTCATTGATACCCTTGTGGGATACCTGAAGCAATAGCGAAGCTTTATAGTACAACTATTTGTTAAGACGATTATGTATTCAATATCTACGTTGCGTCATTGAACGTGTTCAATGTATTTAAGTTATATCATTTCGCAAGTCTGATATGGAATAATGTGAATGGATAAAGGTATAATACCATTGACATTGGGGGGTTTCAGACGTCTTCAAATGGAAAAATTCGGATTTTATGAAATTTGGTGATTTCTCATCATCTATCAAAAGGGGTATGTATACGTATGTTTAATAAGGTGGTTCTGTAAATAAAATGAAACATTACAAGCACCTCAAAGGATTTCATCTCACAAGCATCACTACTCGAATCACTAATATTAAGTGATACATAAACCTATAACCTCTCCTGTTTAATGTGCATGTAAAGTAACCAATCAGAGAAGTTGTAAAATTGAAGCCGATTACCACAACAGGTTCTTATAATTATATTGTTTCCAGGAAGTGAAACCACTTTACCTTCAACTTTGTCAAAGTGTGTGGAAACGTTTTTCATGACATCAATGAATGATCTTTGTTCATCCTATGTCGGAAACCAAACCTAAATCGTCGCAGGCTTATATAGAATTGACACTATTCGTGATGGTGATCTTTCTTAATACACATCATTAACGCCTTCTTGACCTTTTAAAGTACCGATTCAGTTATTTTTAGGGCTATTGTTTTCAGATCGATTTAAAGTACGTTAGAGTGACACGTGGGAAAAACCATATCGTAAGGCGTTTTGATTATTCTGCAATTTGCATCAATGTTAAAACATTTTAGAGTCGAGAAAATGCTTTTGGTTGAATAATTATATTTTGCGGCAGCTTTTCACCAATTTTCGGAAAAGTGTACTTTAGGTCCCATATACTAGACTGTGCTAGTATCGTCCGATACTGGAACACCCAGTATCATCCGATATTGGTTCCAGTATCGGCAGATACTGGCACATATAAAATGTCCCAGTATCGAGCGATACAGGAACACAATTATGTACTAGTTTCGTTCAATACTGGGACAAATCTCACTGGTATCACATTTACAAGTATTACCCGATACTGGAACACAAAAATTGTCCAGTATCGCTCGATACTGGAACACAATTTGGTGTTCGATACTGGAATATTTTAATCGTACCAGTATCGGCCGATACTGGCAACTTTTATGTTCCAGTATTGAACGATACTGGTTTACCACTTTGTGGACCTAAAGTACACTTTTTTCCCAATTTACAATAGGGTTATGATATATGCACACGTATAGAGCACGTGTGGTCCAACGGAACAGCGCGGGATTCCCCTAACCCTAACCCTAACCCTAACCCTGAAACCTAACCCTAACCACCCAAGGTTGGTCTACCTCGGGACTGTCTACCCCGGGTGGAAAGTCATGTGAGTAATTCCATTAT
The DNA here is from genome assembly GCA_035610835.1 of Ophiura sarsii. Taxonomy (NCBI): domain Eukaryota; kingdom Metazoa; phylum Echinodermata; class Ophiuroidea; order Amphilepidida; family Ophiuridae; genus Ophiura; species Ophiura sarsii. The sequence goes on from CM069446.1 coordinate 47,856,761, forward strand.
ATAGATACAATGCTGCTTTTTCACAACACATTATCAAGTCATTATTTAGACCATGACCTAAATTGCCCGCTCAGGAGAGCTATTAATTCGGTCTGGTAAACCTATTGTTATCATTTACTACGAGAGGATTGCCAAGTGCGCGTGTCCAACCAGGCAATCATATTTAAATTCGGGGCGTGTACAAGCGGTACTACTTGCTAACTGCATGGGTGAGTTTCCATTATGTTGCAGCCGGTTGGTTGCACACGAGAATTATGTCATATAGCAACCAGCTTTGATGAAAGGCGAATATTTAAATTTGGTGCCAGTTTTTAGGGCACCAATTTACATAAATTTATAGCGGTGCTAAGCGGGCCTTGTAGCCTAATGCGCATTGTATAACGTAAAATAATTATAATTTATTCATTTCCATGAGCGTGAATGAAGTCAATGATTAATTAGACAGAGTCATCTCATCATATAAACTATTCTTGAACTGCTGTGACTTACTGTTGTATGGGAAAATGGGACCGAAAGCAAAGGTGAATTTACAAAATAGCGACCACTTGAAGAACAAATAAAACATCATTTCTATAAGCATTTCAATGAGTTTATATTATAAAGGTAGTAATAATGAAACTTCGATCATTTTCTTTTAAATGTTCTCTCTTCCTACAATATCTTTATTTTGGATGCCTTTCACATCATAACCAACCAAAACAAGATTATTATAATGTTATTCATAAATTCATTTTATTTAAAAATAAAAAACAGTGTAAAACAATGATGAACAAAACAGCCTCACTGGATTTTGTATCATCCTTAATATGCAATGTGACTGTAAACATGTTAACGATAGAAAACAATCGTCGGATATCAAAACGTTTTACAATCTGGAAATATAGATCTGTTTTAAAGCTAAATCATTATGTATTATTAATCATATTACGATGGTTAACGTCACTGTAAGCGTTCATATGTGAGAACTTTATGCATTTGATACCTTGCATAACACCATGCAATCTGCTAACTCGCCTGCAATTCATGATCGCATTAATTGCAACGTCTTTAATAACGCATCGACCGTGTTAGAAATAATACTGAATTATCACAATATATTCTAAAATACTTTACAGGTTTATGGGGTTCTGAAGGAAACAATCAATGAACACACATCCCAATAATCAAACAAATAAACAAAGAAATAGATAAATGAATAAACACACAAATAAACAATCTCGATGCGGATATAAATATACAATCATCTTTGTACTGCGTGCGTGTTGTCCGTTCAATTTTTATTAAGACATTGTCAATGAAGAGTTACCCGTGGTTTTATTCAAGTCTTTTACCTCGTGTAACTGGTAATCGATACATAGGTGATCAATAATTAATCAATCTTCACTTCATCAGCGATCTATAATTAAATAGGGGTAGTTAAAGGCATATTATGTGATATTTTCCAGAGAGCGCCCTCTATTCATTTTATTTTTTTAGAAAGTAGATTTTCTTGCAGATTTACATTTCTGATCATAAATCATACATACATTCCAAGTTACAGAGCGATACGATTCCTAATTACCTCAAAATCATGGTTTTAGAGTGAATTTATAGTGAAAATATAAACTGTGGTGTTTCCGACAGTTTATTTTCAATCTAAAATCATGATTTTGAAGTAATTAAGAATCGTATCGCCCTGTAACTTGGAATGTATGTGCGATTTATGATCAGAAATTTAAATCTGCAAGAAAATCTTCTTTCAATTTGTTTTCGATGTTGAGGGCGTTCCCTGGAAATATCACATAATATACCTTAAAAATGTTTACGAGCCGCTATTGATAAGTTGCGATTTGTGAATTTGTGACACGGGCATTGTAAATACATATTCGAATGTAAGATGGAGTAAAACTTTGGGGGTGGACATAATGATAATAAACATAAATATTAGTAAAGGGGTACTAAGAGATGTGTTATAGGCTGCGCCCTCAATCAATAAGGATAAAAACCGAGATTTCTACATTTTTACAATTGTATTGCATACACAAACTTACAAAAATCAGACGTCTTTATGCAATGAAATCGTCGTTTCAAAATATTCCATCCCCGGCTCGGACAGAATTTTATGGTAAACAGCGTTACGCTATTTTTCTTTTCGATTCAAATTGCATACCGACGACAATAATTAATAATTTCTTGTGTAATCCATGTGATCATATGTCATTTCTGACGTTTAAAATTCCCTCCCAAATATTCAATTTTTAAAGATAAATAAACAGATCAATTCCAATATCTGAGATAGATTATAAAGACTAGGGAGAATTCTGGGATTAGTTTCACTCGGGTGAATCCATTAACAACTATTGCGAAGGTTATTTTGAAAGGTAGTCAAAATTGAAACACTGCCTGTTATAATGAGTTTGCTTAATTATTCATGAGGGTTTTTTTAATAGGAAATTCGTATGGGATTCAAAGGAAGCACATATTTTCTTCAATTTCATGGAATGGAATGAGCATATATATGTTGCAGAACAACATGAATTTATTACTGAGAAGAGATTCAGCAACACATTTGTTTAACTCATATTGAAATATTACAGTCCAAATATAATATCTGGGATGATTTGTACACCATAACCAAGTGTCCTAAGACTCTTGGTTGCTAGTGTATATATTTCAGTACAAAACTACCATCAATTGTAAATTTACATTTGAGCTCTTCCATTGACTTAAACTCCCCATTTTGGTTATACAAATTTAAAACATATATCATACCCTTCCTTAAAATATAATGATTTACCTCTACTTGTTATACAGTCATTATTCCAAATCACCTGATTTCCCCATGTTTCTACTTGATCTATGTTCTGGGAACATTTTGTTAAAAACCAACCCTCAATCAAATTACTATAATAGAACATGGGTATTTCACATATTTTTGACTAAACCAATTCGTTCACACTATCTAAAGTACAGTTGCATTTTGAAATATAGAAACTAGTACGAGCCCCAGACTTCCAAATGCGGCTTTGACTTATGACTTCAGAACATACTCCTGAAATTACGTTTTTTAGATAGGTACAACCCTTGGAAACAATGAGTAAGTGTCCTGCAAATGTTGTTCTCTTGCAAACTCTAGTTATACCAAGAACAAAATGACCACCTATTTCACTGTAAATTTGAGTCTGCGATTTTGTTCAAAAAGTAGGGAATATAAAATGCACCTTATTACAAGTTTTACATATGGAAGGATTCATTATTTATTATTATTTATTATTTCAAGATACTTATAAAGCGCATTTCCCATGGACCAATGCGCTGTACATTAAAACACAATCTAAAATACAATACAGTTACAGCATGCAACAAAATAATGACATGATTATTTTGTACTATTATTTTGTACTAGTATTTTGTACTATTCTCTACTATTTTGGACAATGTACATGATTTAACTACACATTTAGATGGTTTTTCTCCTGCATCTGAAGAAGAGGTTTGTAAAATCATCAGAGCTTCACCATCAAAATCATGTGATTCTGACCCTATTCCTACTTGGCTTTTAAAGAAACATCTTCACCAGCTTGCTCCACTTATTACACGGATTGTTAATCTTTCATTGGAATCTGCTGTTTTCCCATCTTGTTTCAAGACTGCACTTGCCACACCTCTTCTTAAGAAGCCATCGCTTGACTCTGAGATCTTAAAAAACTACCGCCCTGTCTCAAACTTGGCTTTCATCTCAAAAATAATTGAGAAAGTTGTATCATCTCGGATAGCTCATCACCTCGCTTCTAACAACCTATATGAATGTCTTCAATCTGCTTATAGGAAACACCACTGAAACTGCATTACTACGTGTTCAGAATGACATTTTATGTAATATGGAGGAAAAAAAAGTGGTACGTTTTTGGTCCTACTTGATCTATCTGCTGCCTTTGATACCATAGACCACAGCATCCTTCTGTCGCGTCTCTCATCGTTTGGTGTCAGAGATAGTGCACTTGAATGGATCCGCTCTTATTTGACTCCAATTATTCATCTCCAATAGCGAACATTGCACGCAAACATGGTTTAGAAGTGCATATGTATGCCGATGATACACAGCTATATTTATCTTTTGACTTGGATAGTGCTTGCGATGAAATTGCCTCTTGTTCTCGAATTGAATCTTGTATCAAGGACATAAAATCTTGGATGACTGCAAATAAGTTGAAATTGAATGATGACAAAACTGAGCTTCTCATTATTACTTCAAAATACCATCAATCAAAACCTAGCACTGATTTTCTTCAAATCGCTTCCTCCAACATTAAGGCTTCTACTAGTGCTCGAAATCTAGGAATTATATTTGATAACACGTTGTCAATGGACAACCACATCAAAAATGTGTGCAAATCAACATATTTCCAAATAAGGAACATAAATGAAATTCGCCAAGTGCTTGATGATGATACTGCTGCTACACTTGTTCACGCCTTAGTCACATCACGTTTTGACAATGGCAATGCTTTATTATATGGGATCACTGAACGAAATCTCAATAAACTTCAACGAGCTCAGAATGCTGCTGCACGAATGCTCACAAGGACTAGAACATTTGATCACATTTCACCTGTTTTACAGCGTCTCCATTGGTTACCTATTCGGTATCGCATCCATTTCAAACTTCTTCTCCTAACCTGGAAAGCCCTACATGACATGGCACCTTCTTATATCAGCGATCTTCTCAATCCACACATTGCATCACGTCGCCTCAGATCGTCAGCTAAACAGTTTCTCTCAGTTCCTCGGACACATTGTTCATATGACGACCGGGCTTTCTATGCTTGTGCACCTAAACTGTGGAACTCACTTCCTTCAGATCTTCGATTCTGTGATTCACTTGATGGTTTCAAAAAGACTTTAAAAACTCATCTGTTTAAGATTGCTTATGATTTGACTGATTGACATCTATGTAATTGTTTTTATATTTTAACTGTTTGTTTTTATTTGTTTTGATGTTTGCGCCTCGGAATAGGTCGTCTAGATAGATGGCGCATTATAAATGCATTATTATTATTATTATTATTATTATTATTATGATAAAATACATGACCTACTTATTACATCAGCAATTATGATAAAAACAGATATATAAATATACAATTAAGAAACAAAAAAAAACAAAAAAAATATGCACATGACTAGCAATTAATTTGGGAAAAGGTAGGTTTTTAAGAGCTTTTTAAGAGCTTTCACATTGGGAGCATCGCGTACATTATTTGGTAAGCTGTTCCACAACTTAGGACCATAAGCCGAAAATGATCTATCCCATAAGCTCTTTTTGTTTTGGGGATTTCTAGTCGGGAAAGATCATTCATGGACCTAAGGCCAATACGGTTACACTTGTATTTGTGAAGCCGATCCTGTAAATATGAAGGAGATGAGTCATGAAGACAGTTGTACACATGCACCAAGATCTTGAAATCTATCCTCTGCTGGACAGGCAACTAATGCAACTCGCGCAAGAGCGGCGCGGCACTAGTACGCTAACTAACTTGAAAAATTAGACGCGCCGCGCGATTTTGAAGCTTTTGGAGACGTTGCACTGCCTGATTAGGAAGACCGCATAAAAGCGAGTTGCCATAGTCCAGCCGAGATAGGATCAGAGATCTTGCTGCATGTGCACAAGTAGTTTGGTCAATGAAACGACGTATTCTTGCAATGTTACGAATATGGAAATTTACACTTCGACATAAGGAACTTACATGGCTATTCATGGTGAGGCTATTGTCAAATACAATACCAAGGTTCTTAATTGAAGCAGAAGGCCTGACTACGGATCCACCAATATTCAAGGTAAGATGGGATATACCAGCTGCACATCGAGGAGAGGAAATCAAGAAAAGCTCAGTTTTTGAGTCGTTCAGTTTTAACCTGTTCTTAAACATCCATGACCGAATCTCTGCGATGCATCTGTTGAGCCTCAGCTGTGCAGCAGCCATATCCTCATCAGACTTAGGATTAAAGCTGACATAAAGCTGAGTATCATCACCATATACATGATACGCAACCTGATGACGCCTGATGATTTCCGCAACTGGCTGAGCATATGCCGTGAAAATTGGTGGACCAGCAACAGAACCCTGTGGAACACCATATTGCAATACACGATTTTTTGAATATTCACCAAGGACACATACTTTACTAGAACGATTCTTTAAATAGCTTTCAAACCAAACCTGAGCTAACCCTGTGATACCAAACTCCCTCTGCATTCGCTGAACAAGGATGTCATGGTCAATTGTATCGAATGCGGAGGATTCATATATAAATTCAGTATAAAATTGAAGCCATTATTACGAGTGATTACTCAGTACAATTGTATGTCAAATCCAATTATCTAAAGGTCAAGGGTTTGAATGTGTACTTTTATTGCATGGTTTTCGATTTCTGAAACAGTAGATGCACATTTTTTCTGATCATCGTCTTCTTGTACATTTAATTTTTTTCTCCATAAAATCAATGTAAAGGTTTCTATGCTTTGTGTCAAATAACTATTTCCCTCCCTTTACCTGTTGAATTAAAAATGACGTTTAACCGATATCTGTCCTTTGAATACAAATTGAATACATATTGAATACAAATGGAATACATATTGAATACAAAATACATGTAGTGCTTTAAAGAATGTTGAACATCCCGTGATGTATTTTTTTATACGGATGACTCTGCCATGTATGGGTATTCTTGTGGCTTTTCATGTTTCAATATTTCAATGTGGCATTATGTTCCCATCCCTTATCACTTTTGGACCGGTGATTTTGACATTTCGCTGGTAATAAATCATCAAAGATTTTGTCACCCGCTGACTATGTGGTCCATGTTTAGGGTTATTGAGGTTAGTTTATGCCCTTGGGGGCATAATTATGTCCTTTGCCGTCTTAAAATTGGACCACATAGTGTGAAATAGACAGATCCTTAGATAATTTATTACCGGCGAAATGTCAAATCACCAGTCCAAAAGTGTTAAGGAACTGGGAACATAATGGGTGTACTCTATGTTAAAGAGCATTATCCGTGTCATTTAATTGTCCTCTTTTTTATCATGTGTGACTAGAAAGTCAAATTTGTCGAATATTTAAACATGCTTGAATACATTACTTTCCTTTTTTATTAGCAAGGTAATTTGCGCATATAACCTTGTGAATTTTCTTAAAGGTTTTCTAAATCATGACCTTCATCAACGTTTCTATTATTAATAAACAAAGAAAATTGGAAAAATATCATATGAATAAATAATTTTATCTAACGTGTGTTACTAATCCTCGTCGTGTCCCTGACGTGTAAAGATGACATTTCCAAACACTATTGGTAATTAGGGATTGCAGATATACACACGTGTTTAATTAACAACGAGTCCCCGGTGCAGGATACCATTTATGACGACATTCTTATTACATAATATCGAATCCTCATGGGATTGGTCAATACGGTATTCTAGATTACGAGGATTGCGTGGCAAGGGAGTTTAGCCGTTAGTGTGTCTGCCATGTATGTGAGTGCCGCATGATTATGATGGACATTGAGGGCTGCATTTCAAGAATAGAATAGGTTGCTGTGCGTCAACAAACGTGAATACAACCGTAATTTACGTCACTTCATGGACTTACATTTAAGAATGAAACAATTATGCATGAAATGTTATGATACTACAAGAACCTAATCATTTTAAAACTGTTGGTTTTGGAAAGTGCTCATAAATACTTAGGTGGGGATGGGGGGTTGAAAAAGTTCGAGCCATGGACATCTTTTTTTACCCACCCCCCCCCCCCCCCCAAAAAAAAGGGGATTGATTTGTACTTGATCCCCACTTTTCTGTTGACCTCTGTCAACAAACGTGAATACAAAGGTAATCTGTCGCTTCATATACTAACATTTAAGAATGAAACAATTATGCCTGAAGTGTTATGATACTACAAGAACCTAATCATTTTCAAACTGTTGGTTTTGGAAAGTGCTCATAAATACTTAGGTGGGGTGGGGGGTTGAAAAAGTTCGAGCCATGGACATCTTTTTTTTACCACCCCCCCCCCCCCCCAAAAAAGGGGATTGATTTGTACTTGATCCCCACTTTTCTGTTGACCTCCCCCCTCCCAAAACAAAACAAAAAACAAAAACAAAAACATGTTATATGACAGAAACAACAAGCCATGTCATTATACCTACAGACATAGTCACAATCACTTCTTATATTATAATAGGTATGGTATATACAAAATAATATATAAAGTAGGATATCATTTGCAAGGTCGGGCCCATAGAACAAAGTAAGATATACATTACAATACAATTGAAAAGTCAAACAAAGTCTATATTGGTCTTCTTCTTAATAATCCTAACCGACACTCGTGATCATTGTGGTACATGTATGTCTTCCTCTTCTCCCCTGAATTCTCCCCATCCTTTTCATCCTCTTCATCCTAACTGTCTGTTTCACCATCTCCAATTGTAATGTAGGTCCCAGATACTGGTATACCGGTATCGTTCAATACTGGAATATAACAGATGCAAGTATCGCTCGACACTGGTACGATTTTACTGTTCCAGTATCAGTCGCTCCTGGAACGCCAAATTGTGTTCCAGTATCGAGCGATACTGGAACGTGTCTATGTTCCATTATCGAGCAATACTGGTACACATACTACCAGTATAATTTGTCCCAATATTGAACGATACTGGTACATACTTTTGTTTCGCCCGACTGCCCGATACTGATACATTTTATATGTCCCAGTATCGTCCGTTCCCTTAACACTGACTTTGCACCGGTATCGAAAGATATAATGGGTGTTCCGGTATCGGACAATACTCATATTGAAGTCCAGAATCTGGAACCTAAAGTTTCACTCCAATCCCCCTCCACCCCCACCCCACCAAAGTATACATGAACACTCCCTTATAGTATGGTGATTACGTCGCTAATTTGATAGTTATTCACAACGGTTTTCCAAGCCAAATAGCGTTAATGCCCCGCTGCCTGGATGGCCCACGAACATGTACAGGTTGTCCCCATAAAGATGGTGCACGTGTTACACGTCATTGTCCACTTTGATTACTTAGTATTTGGCTGTTATCTTTATATAATCTGAAAGATAATTTAGTTGGCTTTCAAACGCCGTTTATTTGATTGTGTAACTTTCCTTAATCTAAAAATATGTTTGATCAACAACGAGCATCCAAAATCGAGCTTGTGCCACTCTAAGAAAAAGATGTGTTTTCGGGAATGTGTAATTTTTCTATTTAAACATTACGCATTTTAATTTTGTGTTTGCACGTGCTTCAAGATATCTAAATAACCTTTTGTATGCAGTTGTTTTTTCAAATTAGCTTGATTCTGTCAAAAGATATACCTGTCTGACCATGAGCAAACACTACCAAAGTTGTACCGTTTTTGAAAGAAATCGCCATGTGTAAAATTGCTATTACGTTTAACGCTTTGAAGCATTTCTTCGTAAAAAAGGCACAATTTGACTTTTAGGGATCAACTTTAATCAAGAATATTTTAGAGGATAAGGCACATAAGTCAAAACGAATGGCATTTTAAAGGTAATTTGGTCATCTTGAAGCACTTATCAACGTCAATTGGTAAATGCTGATTATTACATTAGCAAAATGCCTCTTTCCACAGGCATCTTTTTTCCCCTAAAAATGGCACAACCCGTGTTTAAGTACCCGTGATTGGTCAAGCATATCGTTTATATTGAGAAGAGCAATTACAATAAAACCAACGGCATTTGAAAGCGAACTAAATTGTCTTTAAGATTATATATAAAAAGGTACAGCCAAATAAAGAGTAGCAATGACGTAGAACACGTGCACCCTTTTCTTAGGGATATCATGTATATCGACCATTCTCTGCGCAATTCCATTCTGTGTTTAACGTAGATTTGCCGCTGCCTGGGCTTGCCTTAATCATGGACTTTATGGCCATTATCTTCGGAAATACATTTTCTGTGTGTACAAGTAATGTAAAATTCGAAGGCCAATACAAATACCATCTATGTTTCACTGTATTCTGTATTCGTATGTTTTTGTATGTATTTGCTTTTCCTGATTATTGTTATCGTTTCATCACTTTTCTTATATGCTTGTGATTTAATGTACACTGCTGTAAATAATAACATTTTGACGTTGTTGTTTATTATTGTTATTATCAAAAGAGAAGTAATAACAACATTGCTCACTTGTGGTTAAGACATCCGTAGTTATAGGATATGTATATTGGAAATGCGTAATTTATATGCATAATTGTTAAATGAATTGTACAAAATTAAATGCTCATTCTTAGTCCTAAATATTTCAACATACAGAAATACATAAGAAACCAGACTGCAGCATATTCCATCCGCGTGAGACAAATCGGAAAAAGTGTACTGCAGTATCGTCCGATACTGGAACACCCAGTATCATTCAATACTGATACAAAGTCAGTGTTCCAGTAACGTACGAAACTATGACATATACAATGTCTGGTAGCACGTGTACCAGTATCGCCCGATACTGGAACAAAATAATGTACCAGTATCACTAGATCCCTGGGACAATATTTGGTATCCCAGTATCGACCAATGCTGGAACAGTAAAATCGTACCAGTCAGTATCGACCGATACTGGTAATTTGTATGTTCAAGTATTGAACGATACTGGTATACCAGTATCTGGGACATAAAGTACCCTTTTTTCCTTTCCGACAAATCATCCGGTGAAGTTTAGGATCGGGCGGGAACTGAATTTCCAAATATATTGGTTCAACTCCATAACAAAATGTCTCGCCGTTATATAATGCATAGTCATGCATGTCGCTTGTGATGTTTAAACTTAAACATCGCTCCAGGCCAGTTCACATGCGTCAATTTGATACTCAGTATGTGTTTGCACCCTTAAATCGAATCAGTCTGAAATGCATATTGATTTTCAGACGCTATGTACATGTATACTCCATAGATTGCTGAGAATCCGTGACATCGTGTTGTACAGAAGTGTGTATCTCAGTCAAACGAAAGAAAATGCAGGATTACTACAGGTTTCCACGCGCAATGCTTTTAACATATCCATTGCTGAGCATACGTCCTTCATAAAACCACTTCTCATCAACATTCTTTTCGATATTTTACTAAATTACCTTTCTAAGAAAAGATTCAATCAGCCGTTTTCACGCAAAAATGTTTCCTTTGAGTAAACAAATACATTATATTTTAAAGGTCACTTTCTTACACCAACCATACGCCCTATTAGTGACTAAAAAGTGGTATTAGCTTCAAGTAAGGTTATAAAATAAAGCATACAACTTATGCAATCGCTTTGTGAGTCTAAGGAATCTTACTTTTTCGATTGGCTTGTAGTCATGTTAATTAACATTGTAAGATCTTGTACAGTTCAGTACATCCTAAAAGACGAAAATAAACATCGCACATGTGTGTATGAGGATGTCTATTTACGTCTGTCAGCGGATGAATGGTAATATTATGTTCAAATGGTACTTCATCCAATACACATGAGCCTGAGAACTCGCTGAGACATCAGGTTTTATGTATCTTTATATTGATTCGTTGAATGTGATGATAGTTTAACCTTTGACTTTGACTTTTTTTATCAATGACACTAAATAGTGATTTTTTTTCTTCTTTATTTTTATATTGTATATTAATTTGCTTCGCATTTTAAATAGATGCTATCTCGAACGTAGATTAATTTAAATGCAGGTTTCGTAACTGACTCATTCACTTCAACCCGGTTTCGTCGGGGTTCTTAGGGTTTGTGGCAACCAGTAATAACACGTTTCTTCGCGATGTTCCGTTATTGGAAACTTGGGTTGTCTTATTGAGAGATTACAGTACAATTTTCATAATTTAAATCCCTCGCATGATATATTGCGGGATTTCTCTACTCAGTGTAACATCACAGTTCGAAATCCGACAAAATTGTAAGCATTATGATATGTTTGTCTGCCTAATGCTGTAAATACCTAATATATTTCAATATGCATGAAGCAATAAATGTTTTATATAAATCAATAAGTTCTATGAAAATATTGGCAAATGGTAGTAAAAAGAAGAAAAACCCATAGATTGCTCTTTCTTTAACTATAAATATTATCTTACGTTTGTGTATGCCTTATGCTCTAATCATTGCATTGATATCAAGTTTTCTTCTCAATTTCAACGTAAATTTCGAGTCAGTGAGTCAGTGAAGGGAAGCACAATATTGGAAATGTAATTGACTTTCAAGTATTGTTTATGAATGAGACATCAATGTATTGAGAACAAATAAAACCCGTTTGATTAATTTTGTTATTCTGTTATGAGCGGTATGAACGAACGAACTTGAACCTTTATATAAACTATGTCTCATCAATAAAGGTCTCTAATCAAGTAATATTTTATTTGTAGTCTAACTGCTTTCTATTGCATTTGAGCAATAATAAGGTGATCTATAATTGTCAAATGGGCCAATTCTTGACTAGCGTCGAATGCCGCGTATATCTCTTAATTCTGTAAGTTATCAAAGGATGAAATCAAACATTTTTGATATTTAAACATTTTTAATATTTAAAATTTTTCAATATTTAAATCTTGTATATTTTATTTTCATTAAGATATTACATTACTTAAAATACAATGTTTTCTTTTTGTATTCAAAAATTATTAGGTTTTAAAGTTAAGAAAATCGCTAATAACGGGTAATCCGGGCCCATGAAACACATTGAGAGTTACGTGTGGCAGTGCGGCCTCAATGGTAATTTAATTTGTGCACAGTAAATACTTAGGTATAATACTAACTACCATCTGACACAATTTACCGTAATTCAGTTAATCTTGAAATATTTCACAATTTGATAATTTCAATGTAGATCACATCAACATTTTCAGCAAAATCGGCACATATGGCTTCACCCGAATTGCTATCTAGTGCCATCACTTCAACCCTTTTCCCCTATATAATTACGTTCAGGGTTCCTATGTACATTATATTTAAACAATTATTTCTTTCTCCAATTCATTTTTCTCACCAATTTCCATGCCCCTTTAATTATCTTTATTTGAATAAATATATTATGCAATAGCATGGAATAGAAACTAAAGCAAACGTATTAACAAAGCTCAACTAAGTATCACACGTGTTTATGTCATTGTAGTTCCCATGAACCTTAGCATAAAACACTTGTCCCTTTGTCGATGCGGAAGTGTGTCAGTCACATTTTGAAAACATTACCTTGCGATTTAGATACCATATAATTGAAGATATACTTTACAGTCTGAATGCGTGGGCTTCAACATTGTATTTTACATATCCCTATTCAATAGATATGATTATTTATAACTAAATTAATAAATGATCAACCCTCTTGCATGTCTTAAGCAGTGCTATTAAACGAGCTATGTCAACATTCAATTGGTTTTAATGGCAATTAAGAAACGGTCGGGTAAGGACCATCTAAAGATTATCGCATGTATAGCATTTCCCGCCATTATAAAAGTCATAAAATCTTTCAAATTGGATATCAAGTAATCAATGAATAACTAAATATACGTCATTGTGTGGAACGTTTGAGGATAATTTCCCGTTACACGTCATTGTGTGTAACGTTTGAGGATTATTTCCCGTGACAATTTCATAGTGAGACATGATTGTACGTGGGGGATTGGCTGAAAATGAGATAACTATCGTCGCATGATACAATGTCAATGACACGCATAGTAGACAATAGAGGACAGGCCGACATGGCTTTATTAGTATTTCACTACCAACTGGTTCCGTATAATTATACGTTTTCTCTCCGTTTTTAACAATGATCTCGCCATTTTGTCCTTTCCTGATGCTACATTATACCTAGCCCTTATCCTAATAATCCAAACCCTATCTCCTATCTCAAACATTACACTACTCCTAATCCTATTCGTATGCTGGTAAAGGAAGATACAGGAGAGGTCGTCGTCAAAGTCGTATGACTAATGGTTGATTACTTGTGACCCTATTGATATATGGAATGACATTTTTATTTATTTTTGATACGCGACAGGCCAGTACAATAAGTCAACGGATATTTGGTCGAACACGTTTACGTTTCAAGTTTCCTTTGATGATCACTTTTTCTAGGATTTCTCCATCATCTCATCTGGGAATGTGTCCTACGACCTGAAATCTGCAGCGAATGATCTTATTGTAGAGGGTGGTTTGGTTTATAACTTAATACATTAATTCTTCTTGTGCTCTTTCCATAAAATACCTAACATACAGGGTGTCCCAAAAGTCTATGCACGTTTTTGAAGAGTCATATCTCAAAAAATATAAATCATATGGTATAAATTTAACCATATTTTGATAGACGAGATTTGGGAAATTATTTTGATACCAAACACAACCCTATTGGTGAACCCACAACAAACAGGATATTTTGTCAATCTGGATTCTGATAGTCCAATTTTTTTTCTTCCAAATTAATTTTCAAATTTTCCCTCTTCAACATTTTTTTTTTTTTTTTTTTGAAATTGAGTGCACACACACATCACACACAATTGGAAGACAGAACAATTGAGTCCACTTCCCCAATACAAAACGTGTGTAGAGAGAAAGATTATCATTCTAGGTGTTTCCAGTTTGCCATCTTTATTGGGCTTACAGTTTTGCCAAGGTTTTTCATTACCAGCCCAAATGGGCCAAAACAACAACAATGCCAGGCAAAAAAACCCACATGTTTTACTTCCATTCAATATTAGCGCACTATTTCAAGCGGTTTACGTGTAGGTCCACATACAGTTTTGTCATGCAATGTATGTACGCTTTCATGTCTCGGAGATGTATGCGAAAGTGTGCGTAATGTTGAAATGTCTGTGGCAAGTCTATGCATGCAGTACCAGTAGTCCCCAGCACAGAACAAAACAAATGTAATCAATGCACAAACATCTGTTTTCTTTCATTCAATGTAAACATTTCAAGAAGCCGAAGACATCGGTCCAAATAAAGTTTGGTGATGCAATGTACGCGTTCCTGTCTCCGAGACACGCAAGATTTTGCATTTTATTCCGCTGCATAGTCCATTAGATTGCGCAGTACAGTGCCTCATTTAGAGTAACGTTGTAGCCAGTAGCCACATAGAACATTCTAATACCAATGGTGTTATAGCTGTGTTTCAAGTAAGGCAGGCCTGCTTGCTTATTTGTTCTTCATTTCATGTTTCCATGATATACATAATGCACCCACCCAACAAGAGTTAATTTGTAGCCCAACTTTTTTCTAAGACAATGATAAATAAAGCTCTAATTCAAACTGATGACACAATTGGGCTATAAGTATAATTTTTATAAACTGGCAACCTCAAGTTCTGCTTTGTGTGTGTTTGACCTCTTTAAAAACAGATTTGTATACAATACCAGCTAGTAGTCCAGTATTATATAACATTATATAACAGCTAGCTATAGTCTATAGTCTGTTCAATGTGTGATGGAACATTAGTGCACAAGAATGATGTTAATATTAAAGATCATGCGCTATTTTATGGCGAATAAACTATAGAACTCAAAGTCTATTCAGTTTTTCAGTGTTGCATGGACAAGTTTATGATGACTAGCTAATTCACATTGCAAAATAATTAAATATCATAAATGGTCATATTTCATATTATGTTGAATGAACTATAGAAGGTAAGCTAGCTGGCTGGCTGGCTATAGAACTATTAGCAGGCAAGCTGGCTATATCATTACATGTCCCTATTTTTTTTAATTACGCACGTTTATTCATTACTCATTTTGATATGTGTGGGGTGTACGTCACCGGGGGGGGGGGGGTATTCAGTGCGATCAGTAGTGGCGTACCCAGGGGGCCGGTGCCACCCCCCCCCCAAAATATCCCTGTAGGTAAAAATGACCCTCCGTCGGTGCGATTTTGACCATGCAATTTTTTTGACTGGTTACGCGGGCAACTTCATCCCCCCACCCCCATCCCCCACCCCCCCCCCCCCCCCCCCCCCACCATCAAGATTTCAGCTGCTGACGGGGAAAATATTGTGCAAGTTTTACGAAAAAATTGTCGGTACCATGCCTTTCGTCGGTACAACTATGGTCGTGCCTGCCTGCCTGCCTGCCTGCCCCCCCCCCCCCCCCACCCCCGTTTCCAAAAGCTGGGTACGTCACTGGCGATCAGTAAGTGGATGATGCAGTGAAATCACTGCTTCGAGGAAGAGAAATAACCTATAGATGCGTGACGACCCGTTGCATTGCTGATCCAGCGAAGGACAAGGAGGGCGCAGTGGAAAAGGGCCAGGGATTTTTTTTTTTGGGGGGGGGTGGGGGTCTGGTCAGTGGTACCCATGAATTGCCCAGGCTTGTCGCAGACCATTTGTACGTGGAAGTTACTGCTTGTGTGATGTCAGCGAAGGTCAACAGGTTGCCCCATTTGTGATCCCACAATGCAACAGATAAGGATAATCAATGGCTTTTTTTTCTATTTGCGATAAACCTTGTGTTGTAAATGTGCCAATCGCGATCAATGCGCTGCATCGCACTATCATCGTATTGTCGTCATAGTGATTTTGGTTGTACACTAGACTAAGGGCAAGGCAAAATAAAAAATAAACCTGTTTAGCGTCCCCTCCCGCTTCCTTTTTTGGGGTCCGCTTCAATTTTCTTTTCTTTTTTCTCTTTTTTCTCTTTATTTCAGTCAAAACTTTTTCAGGTTCGCAATGTTTATCGCTTACCAGGGCGGTTTTGTACTTAAAGTGGGGGGGAAATAAAACAAAAGGGCCTCTTCCTTCCTTTTTTGAAAAAAAACCTGATGCTAAACATGTTTTTATTTTTATTTTGCCTCTAGCCCAATTCAAGCTGTACTGAGGTGTAATAAAATAAATCCTCAGCGTTGAAAGAACTAGTATGCTTGGGCCCAGATTTCAGATTTGATCAAACTTAGATCACAGAGAACTACTCGAGTATTTTGCTGGGCTCGGGAGTCGGGCTCTGGAGTCGGACTCGCGCAGTCCATTTATTAATACGGGCCATCAGATTTGAGAAAAAAACAGAAATAAGCTTATTACTCAAATTCGGCAATGTCAGAATTAAAATTACAATGCCTGTAATGCAATGGGTTATTTTAACATAGATTTGGTCAGAAAAAAATATTATTCGTTCGTTTTCCAAGATGAAATTCCCACCTTATTTCACCGAGTCTCGCAACACTCATTTCCCTATTCGTCGAAAGTTACTGATGACCGATCACTCATATTTGGGAATGCTGTGATGTACATCCGCGTGCCTATTTTTGCTTACCGTTTTCAAAATAGTATGATTTGTTGGTTATATAATCTTGACATATATCTCAATCATATTGCCGAATATCGTGCAATTTCAAGCCTATCTTCTTATAAAAATTGTGACTTCAATGTTAAATCTACTTTGAACCGAATTTCGTTATTACATATGCGGAGTAATTTGGTGGTGCGCCCTCACTCATCATTATATTGACACGCGTGCCAGAATGTATGGGACAGGAAGGCAACAATTATGACTTGATTCAGTCAATTTATTCCTTGCATGTAATAATTTAATTTTCTCTTATTTTAATTCATGACACTGGGATAGGGCATGCATTAAAGCCCCCCCCCCCTACCACATACACACACCAATGCTACGGGGAATGCAGGGGGGGGGGCTAAACCAGGATGACTACTTCCTTTCCCTTCCTTTTTTCTCTTTCTAGCCTCAAATGTCCTTGTTTTTTCTTATTTTTTAATTTTATTTATGCTTTCTTTATTGTTCTTTAATGTTGAACAACAACAAAATCTGACATTATTTGGGAATCATGAAGAATCCGGACTTTTTGTGGTCCATTTTGACACGAGAGCCTGTTAACATTATAAAACTGGTTGAAAGTGTCTGGCCGAGTGCCAGACCCACCCATACAAGTACCACACATTGTTGTTAAAATCAGGTGCGCATAAATTAACAGTATGAAAGCAACGTTGCCCATTAGTCACAGTTCACTGCTTACCTTGCAACATTAATGTTATTACCATACTCGGTCACTCACAACATAAATAGGCGTAGTAGACAACATTGCACAGCAAAAGTCTTCATTCAAGATGGTTTACAGCATAGATAAGCGAATACAAATTGCATGGTTCTACCCTGAAACAAATTCAGTTCAACTTACTGAACAAAAGTTCAGATTTTTTAAAAAGTGAAACGCGCACCAGGAAGAATATCTATTCTGAAGTTGGTGGATACATTTTTGAACACAGGAACTGTGCATGATTTGTCTCGATGTGATAGAAAGACTGGTAGATCAAAAAGTCACATTGATATCATACGACATGCAGTAGCCAAAAGTCCAAAGAGATCTATTCGCCGACTTTCCGCAGAAAACAAGATTAAAAGATCAACTGTTCACAGAACTTTACGTAACGACTTGAACAAGTTTCCATACAAGATTCAGATCAAACAAAACATTAAAGCAGCGGACAGATATAGTTTGCTATTATGATGGGATCACTGTAATGTAAAATTTTAAATATTACAATTGACGGATCACTTTCTGTGTAACCAACTCTACCCGTCTTTTTGTTAATCATATAGGTATGGATTTATGAACTTTATTCCTCCGAAGTATAAAATTACATTTTTGCCGTAATACATGTTTTACTTTAGGGTGGTATTACAAACAGATGTTACTCCAATGTTTGGTATCAACATTTTTTCCTACATCTCCTCTTTCGAAATATGTATTCATATTTTCAATACGACTTATATTTTGTGAAATACAAAGCTTCAAAGTCGTGCATAGACTTTTGGGACACCCTGTATAAATCAATCATACCTAAAATATAAATTAATGTTGGGGGAACTGCCAAGGATTTTTGATAACGGGACACGGATCAATATTGCCTCAGAGAAGAGTGGCGTCTTATTTCCATAATTCCTTGATTGAAGATGTGTGTCGATCTCAATGATAAAACGAATCTGATGACATTGAAATAATACACACAGACCGGCCGTTTTTGTGTGTGTGTGATTTGGCAAAGCAGCTGTTAATGATACATTTGGAACTCAGTTTTACACAAATACATATGCTTTATGTTTGCAGTGATATTTTTTTCAAAGTTACAATGACGAGTGTTGCCCACCAACCACGATTGATTCTCCTTCTTGAATTGCTTCCATTAGGCTCTTTTACTCTGGGCAGGCATCGCGTTGTATCATGTCAAAATAGGTTAAGATTTTTTTTTTTAAAGTTATCAAAACGTTTCGGGACGCTTTTGATATAATAAAAAGAAATTTGCGAAAAGGTGTTAAAATTATGAACTAAAGACGTGATGATTTTGACACCAATCACGTTTTAGTAACAATGCACAGATTTAATGTTGGCTCCAAAATTGTTTGAAGTGTTTCTATATCAGCTTAAACACACAAAAGCCATAATTTAGATTTCTACTCAGACATTGGAGTAGACAACAATAAGCTTTTAAATAAAGATAATAACAAGTTACTGTGTTCGAAGTGAAGGCCACGTAGCAGCAACAACACAGCAGTAATAGTAGTAATAATAGTAGTACTACTAACCCAATGAATGTTCACTTAAATGTAGTTTCACAAATTGGAAATTTCAAAAGGATAAAAAACATTAGCGTTATTCTAGTACCTTAACATAAAAAGCATGTTAAAAGTACTCTCCACTGGCGGTGTTCGCGCGTTCCACCAACTCTCGGATTATTCTTGTACCGTGCAACATTATTCGTTAACGCTTTAGACGTATACAAGAATAATGCCCGCTTATTAAAAACCATTAACTGCTACAACAAGACATTCAGTCTTGCAGGGTGTCCAAAATAAACATATGTCTATAAACATCAAACGTTCACTAAAGATGCAATATAACATTTAAAACATATTATAGAAACACACTATTATAATTATTTTCTATCAAATCTCATTTACAACTCCATGTCAATGAAAAAATAATCTTTACTTAAATTCCTTTGGAATTTTGTTTTCCTATAATTATTCTTTAATTTCAGATTCATATATTTATATATTTAGACATACACTTTTGAAACAGTGGCATGGCAATATACCATCCTCGTATGAATAATAACACATTCCAAATGCACATGGGATGTGTACAATATAAACAGGGTGACACCACATCTTTCAACTCGGTTATCGTTATGAAAGTAACTACAGATTGGGATCCATATTGCTGTGTCAAAACAGGTGTTTCCATCCACGTTTCTACAATGACGTGATGAAAAGAACTAAAATAAAGTTTTACAATGTATTACTAACCTCATGGATACCAAATACAGATGATCTAGTTCAAATATGCACGATTTTTCACATTTTTCAAAATCATTTGTTTAAGAAAATTTCAGCAAAAAGAGAAGATAATTTTAATATATATGCGTGCAAGACCCTGCAACATGTTGCTATATCTTTTCGCTTACAGTCAGTAAATGAATATTTGTATGATTGACTTGATGTATTTGCATTATGTATGTAATGTTACACGTAACCCTGGTGAAAATGTATGGTCTCTCAATTTGACGCACATAGTGTGTGTTCTGGGTCTATTAATCAAGTCATTCTCAAATGTGTATTGATTGTAACTCATTGAAGCTCGCTCGAAATACAGCGTGTTCAAAAGGAAATTGGGTCAAGTAACGGGGTAGCTAATAAATACATCTTGATATAAAGTAAACTGTTCAATATTTAACAAGTTAAAAAAGAACATCACACCTATTTTTTTATATTCGTTGATGGTTAGAAACGTGTCTCGATTGCAATGTTTAATTCTCTAATGTGGACGAGTGCAAAGCCATCGCGTTGAATTATGAATATAACGCCGTTATTGTTGTCAATGTAAACCACAATGATCTCGGTCTATAAACAAGTATGTCGTTAATTATCAGGACAATAATTGGATAGTAGTGTTTTGAATGTAAATTCCTGTATATGTAGGGGTGTGTGTACCAATAACACGTGTACCAACAACTCAAATATTAAATGTGCTAATGTGCTTACTGTGTGCAATAATGATTTTGAAATGTATGATGTTTTTACACCTGCTGATGAAACTGAGATCCGTAAGGTACTCTCGAAAATTCCGAACAAATCTAGTTCCCTGGATCCCATGCCCACATGGCTTCTAAAGAATTGTGTTGACATCATGGTTCCCTTTGTAACATCGTTTGTTAATAGCTCGTTCCAAACAGGCCTTTTCCCCTCTACTCTTCGTAAGGCTGTCATAACACCCATAATCAAAAAATCATCCCTAAACCCAGATGTTTTAAAAAACTACCGCCCAGTCTCAAACCTCCCTACACTTGGCAAAATCCTTGAGTACCCTGCTGTTTCAAGACTGAATAAACACCTCCAATCTCAAAACCTCACTGAAGACTTCCAATCGGCGTATAAAACAGCTCATAGTACTGAAACAGCCCTGCTTCGTGTTAAAAATGACATTGTATGTGAACTTGATCATAGGAAAATTGTTATGCTTGTTTTATTAGATTTGTCAGCAGCCTTCGATACCATTGACCATGATATTCTTGTAAATAGGCTTCAAAATGAGTATGGTATCGGAGGTTGTGTTTTAAACTGGTTTAATTGTTATCTTAGAGGTCGTACTAGTAAAGTAAGTGTTTTAGGTAAATACTCATCTGTTCATCCACTAAAATATGGTGTGCCTCAGGGATCTGTCGCGGGTCCACCGATCTTTACTTTATATTCCAAACCAGTCGCTGCTATCATGAGGTGCTTCAACGTTCCATATCACGTGTACGCTGATGACACCCAAATGTATGTGAGCTATGATCCTAAGGTGCCTGGCGATTTTGAGGCAGCGCAGCGCAGGCTTATGGATTGTATTGCTGAAGTCAAAGTATGGATGTTGAAAAATAAGCTGAGGTTAAATGACACAAAAACTGAGTTTTTCCTCATTTCTTCTCCAAGACAACTCCATCTGGTCTCTGGTGTTGGTTTAAGGATCGGTGGATCTGAGATTGATTCCTCCTCGTCAATTAAGAACTTAGGTGTTAAATTTGATCCCCATATGAAAATGGATTTACAGGTTAATTCTATGTGTCGTACTATTAATTTCCATCTCAGAAATATTGCTCGTATTCGTCGTTTTATGGATCATAATACATGTGCACATGTAGTGAGGTCTTTGGTCCTTTCTAGGCTGGACTACGGTCATTCTTTTTTAGGCGGTATTTCAAATTATAATGTCAAGCGCCTGCAAATACTTCAAAATCGTGCTGCGCGTCTTATTTTCTGTGTTAACAGACGAACCAGCGCCGCGCCACTATTGCGTGAACTTCATTGGCTACCCGTCCAGCAGAGAATCGACTTCAAGATCTTACTGCATGTGTACAACTGTGTAAATTTATTAGGCCCCTCATATTTGTCTGATGTTGTGTCTTTTTATCAATGTGCTCGCGCTGGTCTTAGGTCTTCTAAGGACACAACTCGTCTCGTTGTTAATGCTAACAAACGTGCAATAGGCAAAACAGCATTTTCGCACTTAGGCCCTAAGCTATGGAATGACCTCCCCATTTTTATTCGCAATGCCTGTAGCGTTCATACTTTTTAAAAGATGCTAAAAACTCACCTGTTTCCATCAGAGTAATTTGTTTTTCATCACTTTACATGGCCTATTGGCTCTATTATTGCCCGTTTTTATATTAATGTATCTATATTCTTGGTATTTGTATTCTATATACTTGTTGTATTTTTATAATACTTTAACTGTGTATATACTTTGATTGTATCTTTTTAATATTTTATAATGTTGTTATTTGTATTGTGTACGGCGCTTTGATCTTTTTTGGAAAAGCGCCTTATAAATGCTCTGTAATAAATAAATAAATAAACATCACGATATTATTAAACAAATAAATCTCAATTCATAAAGATGTAAAGCTATTTAATTCTCCAATATGTATGAGTGCAAAGCCATCGCTTTGGAGTTAGACATTCGGCATTTAAATGCGTTCACATGAATATTGATCTAACAATTCTTGGATCCAGACCTCCCAGCTAATATTCACCAAACGAAATAACTATTTATAGTATCATGCATTTAACGCCAGGGCTCATACCCCAAGCATATCAAATGCAGCTATTTGATAGATAGACGTCTCAATTGGTATTCTTTCAATCACTAATGTAATGTTTTATATTAAAATAGTGAAGCTGGAATTCCATACTTTTTTGAAGTTTGATCTGGAATTCCATATACTTTTCATAGAGGAAGTCATGGAATTCCGGCCTTTTTTTTTAAATTGTCCTCTATAGGGGGGGGGGGGGGGGGGAGTCATTATTATCTGGAATAGCCAATCGATAAACTAAAATTTGACTTACAACTTTAACTCGGTCTATGGCCATAAGGTGTGTCGTAATTGCCCTACAAAACGTTACATGTAAATACATATTAATAGCGTGTGCTTTATTGATTAAGGCATTTAATTACGTCGAATAGAACGAATATCACCATAAAGTGAATTTTTAATAGGTATAACATTTGGATATGTATATTTTGTTTATTGAAAATAGGACACCACATTTGCTGAACATGCTAACATTCTATAGAATTTATCACATTTATCCCATCACAAATTTTGCGTGTGGACGTTGAACACACCTCGTGCATCAGTCGGTAAAGTCGTCTGAATTTCTCTAAAAGATTCAATTGTGTCCACTTGACACCGGTGAACCATGTTGGCTGATAAAGAGCTGTTGATGGGGAGGTATCGGATAGACCTTCAAGATACTGAGTCCGGCAGTCGGACAGGCAAGCGTCTTCAAACAGATAAGTCACGCACGCTAGCAACTGAAGGAGGGCATCAGAAAATGCTAGTTAACTGGCGTGATCAGGGTAATAATCTATTGCATTATCAGCTGTCAATATTAAGTGAGCGAGTGAGTTAAGAGTGTTTCAGAGTTCAAATAAAACCAAACTGCAAATGTACACACTATCTGACGCAGACTTACTTAGCATTGATTATTAACTGTTTTATAAGGGAAAGGGACCACTTATAAGTTGTTCCCATATCTTCAATGCTATCTTCCCTATGAACTGAAATCGGCTTGAAGTAAATCTTTGTATCGAGAGATTTTAAAAGAACTTACCTGTATATTTAAACTTGTTCTGGGCGCTGTGTGTCTCTTGATAGGGGTGTGTATACCGGTGTGTATACTTCGGGAAAATGTTGGAAGCGAACAGTAGATAAGCTTACTTGCTGTGCCTCTATGTTTACTTTCCTTTTCGGACAACATTCGGTCGCAATTACGAATACAACTTCGTAAATTTAAAGATATAAAAAGCTCTCTTACTTCATTTAAACTTATTCTACGGAATGGATTGGAACCATTTTTCTAACAATTGTGGGTTTTTACTTTATTATACATCAGACTTTTAATTGCAGTTATTACTCCTACAAATTTGTATAAGACACTGTGTAGAAACATACATTGGCAGATACCCTTAAAGATTAGAATTTCTTTTCCATTGGCAAATACAAAGCTCTAAATTAAGAGATAACAATTATCTCCAGGCCTCAATTGCTGCTTGTCAGATCGTTGACGCGACAACGAGCAAACAACCTCTCTCCAAGTGGCCATACTACTGTCTGCGGGCTTAGGACGATACAGTGTGTTGATAAACCCTGTATAAACCAATGTATAATCATGTCACATCATGTGTACACATTCCTAGACCTATGAATCTTAATTTCATGATAAACACGATCGCAAATGTATTTTCAAATTACGCGTGATCGGAAACCTGTCCAACCAATTTGACGGAAACTTACGAAACTGAAGCCCGATTAACAATTTGATGCTATCTGGTCCGTATAATGTCTATGCTCTATCCACTGTGTTTAGGAGAGTATTATTAAGTATTTTAAAATATAGACATAGGTTAATTTATATATTGCTTAATTTCAAGATAATATTCACGTTATCACAACAACTCTTACATCCAGAGAACAATATATTTAAATACTGGGATCCATGATGTAACATTGATTCGGCGCAGTCACTTGGTTATAAGTCTCCCGCTTTACGTCAATTTTTTATGACGTGATAAAAACAGGTATATTTTCAAAACTATTTCATCATACCCAATACTGTTAGATGTAAATGTCAGTCGCTATTACCGATATCAGTTTTAAAAATTGATAGTATTACATTCGATGTTCTGATATCTCGTCGGGTTCCGCCTCGGGGCCACATCCTTTTGTGTTATAGAAATAAGATTCTTACAATTAAAGTAGTCATATATATTCATTTCATATTTTGAAGTATTTTTTCATTGATTCCCTTGTGGGTATACCTGAAGTAATAGCGAAGCTTTTATGGTATAACTATTTGTTAAGACCATTATGTATCTCCTTTGTGTCGTAGACCTGTATTACTTAATGGACAGAGATTTGAACTTGTATTTCACTGTATTTAAGTCAAGTAAATTCGGATGTCTGACATGGGATAATATGAATAAGCTTAGACTATGAATGGACCTCGGGTAGTTTTTTTCTGCTCAAAATTATGAACGGACCGGACTTAAATGACTTTGTGATTATTCATCATATATCGTACGATATACGAACGTATTCTAAACACTCTAAACTTAGTCCTGTTAACTTTTGTGTAAAGAACCAACATCTACGTATAACGAAACATTACAAGAACCTTAAAGGTTTTGTTCGGTTTATAATTCTTTCGACTTAAAAGAGCCCCTTATTGAAAACAGAACATATCGTTCTTAGTTATGGATCACCATAAAACTTGTAAGTATCACTAACCGTTTCGAGGATAGCGTTAGGTAACTTAATCAATTCCAATAAGAGATCGAACACATGTCCATAATATTGTTGACTGTCTTTTTCGGATTGCTAGCGACAGGTACCCAATCGGAACAACGATTAATACTCACAAGCATTATCACAACAGTAATAACTTCGATTTAGCCAAGTATAGACATGGTATGAGAATATATGAATGGTACCTAAATATATCATCTATATCTCCTTTTATTGGTGACCCCGATGATTATCACATGCATGCTACATATAAAGAATAAACAATCAAAGAAGCCGTACAATTGCAGTCCCTCTAAAGCTCTAGCCGATAACCGCAACAGTTTGTTATCTATTGTATCATGGCACAATTTCCAGGAAGTTACACCACTTTACCTTCAACTTCATCAAGGTATGTGTCAACGTTGTTCGCGTCATCAATGAATGATCTCCCCGCCTCGTTCCGTGTTGAAGTGGGCCACTGCTCATCCTATTTCGGAAACCAAACCCAAATCGTCGCAGGCTTAGAATTGACACCACTCGTGATGGTGATGTTTCTTAGACGTGGGTACAGTTGATTCGTGCGTGGCAATACACCTCATTAACGCCTGCTTGGCCTTTTAAAGTATCGATTTAATTATTTATCAGCGCTATCGTTTTCAAATCGATTTAAAGTAGGTCACAGTAACACTAAGGGGAAAGAAAAAGAACAAATTTAAATGAAAATAGTGTAATAATACATTGATGAACAAAACAACATAATTGTTGCGAAATCAGCGTTTGAAAATATCCTTACTTGTTAAAATCATCCTCAATATGCAATGTGACTGTAAACATGTGAACGATAAAGAACAACGGTAACATATCAAATAGTTTTACAATCTGGACATGTAGATCTGTTGAATCATTATCTATTAATAATCTTATTGCCATGGTTACTGCCACTGCTGTAAGCTTTTATATATGAGAATTGTATGCATTTGATAGCTTGCATAACACCATGCAATCTGCTAACCCGCTCGCAATTCGTGATGGAATTAATGGAATCAACGTATTTGGTAACGCATTCCATCGACCGTTTTAGAAACAATTACTAAATTATCACAATATATTCTAAAACGCTATACAAGTTTAAGGGGCTCTGAAGGAAACAATCAATAAACACACACCAAAAAATAACAATCAAATAAATAAACAAGCAGCTAAATAAACATACACATCAACCATTTCGATACGCTGTTGTTCGTTCAATTGTTAATCAGACTTTGTCAATGAAGAGTTATCCATGTTTTTTTTACCACGTGTAACTGGTAATCGATACATAGGTGAACAATAATTAATCAATCTTCAGTTCATCCGCAATCTATAATTGTATAGGGAGTTCAAATGTTTACGAAACCAGGGAAAATCGAATGACGGAACTGGAAATGCATGGCCTATTGTATCACTATATCATTATATTCAATTACATAACCTGCGAGTTGCAGGTTAGCTATGGTAGTTGCGGGTGTGTTTTATTCAAGGAACTCAAAAGGTTGCCCTATAGTCTTTCGAATAATGATCAAAATATAATTTCCTCAAAATATTTGGCCTAGGTCAAACTGACTACAATTATAGACGTGATTTGTTCATAAAATAACGTTCTATTTTTAATAATAAACGGTATATTTGAGACAAATGTGATAATTTTAGATGTATACAAAATGTGAGAAAAATGAAAACAATTGATAATTTTCCTGGAACGTTTAAACGTTTAGAGTGTAGTAGTTCAGTAGGAATTACACAGGTAGTTAAGTGGACATCTTCAAAATTATGAAATGACCGTGAATTAAAGTACAAATGCCGCATGGCTGAAAATGATAGATGAGGATGTCTAGATTTAGAATCCACTGGGTGTCAAAATGGCACCCTTTGGGACATTTTTTATGACGTCATACGCCACGCCCTTTTGTAATAATTATGATAAATATAGTTTGTCTTATAAACATATCATGTTTGGTATCAAATTAAAGCTGTTGACTCCTGAAATACATATTAAAGGATGGGAACAAATATAAATGTAATTATAAGTCACTTTTACGGCATGAAAGGTCAAAAGAGGTCAAATGTGATTAAAATGCAAGTATTAACATAGCATGTATTCATACAGGTCATGTCACCTGTATTTTCATGTCACGCACAACACAGCGCCATATCCTGCCAGTCAATTTGAAAATGTGATACTTCATCCATGGTACAAATAAAACAATCAACTTCATCAATGACTGTCTCCGTAATGTACATCCGTTGTGTGTTAGTAATAGGTTTGGAGTTGAGGCACATCAGCATACTGGTAATTTTGTTCTTTTT
Source organism: Ophiura sarsii (assembly GCA_035610835.1). Classification (NCBI taxonomy): domain Eukaryota; kingdom Metazoa; phylum Echinodermata; class Ophiuroidea; order Amphilepidida; family Ophiuridae; genus Ophiura; species Ophiura sarsii. The sequence continues at coordinate 47,884,917 of CM069446.1, forward strand.
GAAAACTTTCAAAAATGTAATACAAGTAGTTTGACACTATTTGCGGTTATTTTGATTACTTAAAACCTTGCCTTGTTGAAAGGCTACAGTGTATTTCTTTACTTATAGACATCAAACATCACAATTCCACCCTCGAACATAAGAAATTCCTATACTGTTAGCAGTAGTCTTAATCTTATTATATTACTTCTCCACCGATACTCTTAAGGAAATATGAATAGTTTCGTACAGGCAGGTAAATCAACATTACATTTATTTGGAAACAAGCACCGTGAGCATTACATTGCGGGTAAAGTGATTGAAAGTAAGCTTGAAATAGAAGCAAAGACACTAACAATGCTCAGCAAAAAACGATTGCGTCACCAGCCTGAATTTGAATCTATATCCTGTGCTTTAATTTGATACCAAACACGATATGTTTGTATGAAACATCATAGTTGTCATTATTATAGCATAATCCGGTGGATTCTGAATCCAGACATCCATTTTCAGTAATAAAGTCGCATTTGTACTCCACCCGACAAAGGCTCCATCCGTATCGAGCAAGACACACAGCGAGTCGCGCAGTGTGATTGCTGAGATTTGTACCAGTGCCCATTAATGAATGTATTTATTTATTTATTTATTTATTTAAACATACACTTTTACAACAGTGGCACTCGTCTACCCGACGGTGCGTTCCTAATATATACATACAATAATTAACTAGACGAAAGAACATAAATAATAGTCATGTATACAATACTAATGTAGTCTCAATAGACACAATTTGAGTTCATGATCTTACATCTAACAGCCCACGCACGTTTAAGGTATTATTTGCAGAATTAGTGAAGAATAACATATGCAGAACGGGTATCTTTAGTGCGTCTGTAAGGCGTGGTAGGCGTGGTGATATTAATTGGACAACCGAGCATTATATACACGTTTGAGTCCAGATTACTGATAATAAATTCCAGCCAAACATCACTAAAACCATCGTTGCATAGGTTATTTTCGAGTTTGAGATATTCCTCGACCCTTATCTCATTCAGTAATCTGCATGTAAATAAGAGACGTGTCTTTTAAGACACTTAAAAGTCTTCCACTAAATCATTATTACAAAGCATACATGTACCATCCTTATTATTGGAATACCATTTGCGTATTCTATGTTCCAATGGAAGCTTGCTTGATTGCGCTTTGAATTTTAGACTACAACCAAATAATTCAGTTTTGTCTAAAAGATAGTCTTCCAATTGAACGGGTTTTTTTAAAACTGCAAATAGTCTTTTTCCTAACAGTGTTACTCCATACAATATAACAGACAATCTTATTAATGCGCTTAAATGTGTTGACCCAGCGTTGACTTGTGGGGGAGTCATTAATATTGTATTCCATATCGCTCCTTTAAAGGGTATCTCTAATCGACGACAACCATTTGTACCTGATATGGTCCATGTCGCAAATTAGATTCATTAGAGCGTTTAACATAAGTTGTGGCCAATGGTGCATCTCTAGATTACAGAGTCGTGCAAGATACTTAATTCTATGAACATCTTGAAGGAAGGTGGTGGGGTTCCACTCCAGGTCACCATAGAGGGCTACGCCCGGAGTGTTACGGGATGCCTTCAAGATATATATTGCCATTTATAGCTGCAAGTTCTCTAATTTGTTGATATCAGCCTTGCTACCACAGGTCCATACTGAGCATGCATAATCAATAGAGGGAAGTGCTAGGGATTTCCAAAGAATCTTACCATAGTATCCTATTGCAATTATCGTGACTATCAATGATCGATTTAATATACGCGATCACCCTATTGCCCTTCTTAACAACTTCATTGACATGAGTGTGATCAGACACATTTCTTGATATAGTATGTATAGTGATCGCACTCGGAAATCGATAGATTGCCTAATTTCCAAAGTTTGCCAGCCACCAATACCTTAGATATATCAATATTAAAGTATAATTTCCAGGTTCGTGAGAAAATTGATGCAATGTCTAGCATCATTTGCAATTCGAATGCGTTATCTGCTATAACTATGATAAGAACTACATCATCAGCCCAAAAAAACATCCTGTTTGCACATTACATGTACGAACCTCCACCCCTTCTTTCCTTATGAGCCTAGCTATTTCATTTATGTAAATGCAGAATAAAAAGTGGTAAAAGTGCACATCCCTGTTTTTATTTGGAGATTATACGATTAAACACTTTAGAAACACGTGAAGTTAATGTGAAGCCTGTAGTTTATTAAGTTTACTCTTGTTTCCTTTTTATACAAGTCTCTGGAAAAGTTTATGGGTTGATCTGTTGAGATCATCCCCGCCATTCTTGAGGAGCTCGTTTGTGATATTATCTATTCCGGGAGACTTGTTCAGTTTAGCTTGGCCTAATACCTCAATAACATGATCATCAAAATTAACATTTATTAGCAAGTACACTGAATGTGGTTTTTAACCAGAACATCATTACCTGTTTCATGTAAACACTTATTCATTTTTCCGAGAGACGCGAAATACTGATGAATTGTCTGGTTCATAATCTTCCTATCTGTAGTGAAATTGTACGAGTAAGGAAGCTTTAAAGAATTCACACGCTACTTAAACATTTGTCGGACTCTTAAATGATTACCAAACATATCTACTTGAGGTGCCGCCCTTTTGTGTAATATCTACACATCGATCCATCCTTTACTAAGTAATACACTCTTTAATAAACTGTTTGGTTCTTAATTTCTTATCCAGATATTCATTCCAATGCGTATCCCCTTCTTCTTTGTTATTATCACCTGAAGTAGATCACTTACGATGTGATTGACAACTACTCTTCCTCTCTTGAATAGCCTCATCAATGTCCTTATCCCACCATGGTTTACACTTACCCTTGAGTGATTTCACACCTATTGTGTCTGTTGCTACTTGAATAAGATTAGACTTCCAAGAGCTCCACAGGGAGTCCGGGTTATCAAAAGCTTTTGCGTCCCAGGTTTTAAATTTAGATTTAATCTCATCTTGATACTTGCTGAAGTCATAATTTTGTTGAATATTCCATATGACTTTGTTATCTCTGTTCTTACGTTACACAAAATCATCATTGAAAACCATGTTCAGAATAATCATATTATGATTGCTGCTGATATTAAAATTGCGAACTTCATCCACAATCATAGATTTTATACCTTCCTCAACATTTGTAGTAGCTAAAACAACATCAATTGTGCTAGATAAATGGTTACGGAACCAAGTAATTTTTCCTTGACATTTGCGCGAACAATTCATAATAGAGAGGTTATCATCACCATCCCATTAAAGTAGCCCAGATTAAGGATATGCTCATCACCCTTATTCTTTTTAAGTTTGGATCGGCATCTTCAACTGGGAAGTATGCAACTGCAAGATTTGTCAACAAGTTCTTTATTGATCCATAACCTTTCATAATCATCATGTTTTTAATTAAATACGTCATCGTCGATAATATCAAACATATCAGACACCAGAAATCCCACACCACCCTTTCCCTATCCATGCCTATTTATACCTACCCACTGGAAACCTTTCGCATCAACCTTATCGCCGTTATTCAGAAATGTTTCAGTTAGGCCCATAACCTTAATCTTCTCTTGATTGAGAATGATAGGAATGTCGTACATACTACATTTAATACGATTTACATTGTTGTAATATGTATGGGTGATATTGATACACCCGCAACACGCATACTTATATAATATTCAATACAATAGTTTCTTGTCACTTCATTCGATTGTCCCAGACAAAACGCTATTGATAAGAGGCGATTGTGGATCGTGACACGGGATTTGTAAATAAGTTTTCGAAGGAAAGATGGAGTAAACTTGATGAAGCTGTGCACAATGATAATGCAACGTGTCCCAAAAAACTAGGTCCAAAACTTTCAGAGCTTATAACTTAAAATATGGAAAACATAGATGCTTCATGTTTTAAAATATAAATTTAAATATATCTGATACTATTTGGTGAATTTATGAGACCAATGGGATGTAAGGTTTTAGAAATACAAAGTTTTGCACACAGCGTGGTCAGAACCCGTTTTTTCCGATTTTGCCCATAAACCGTCCATGCGTTGCATTTGCGCATCGTATTGACGTCATCAAAGTTTTGCCTTTGACTTGATAACAATCACTTACTCAAGGAAATCTTCGTCACAAGGGGGATAAAAAGTGTTAATACCTATGATTTTTGTTAGAAAAATCAATAAATAACCTTCTGAGACTCAAGAACAATTTCTTCGAAATTGGAAACCAGACGTTAAGTCAGTCATCTCATCAAAGGAGTTAGAGGCAGGGCTGGAACTTCAGATTTTTTTCAACCAGCTAGTCGGGATCGGGCAGGTAACTCACAAAAATACCCGCCCGACAGAAATTCCATCAGCCAGTGTAACTCTCACACTTGCACCGTGAGTTTGAAATTGTTTACCCGCCAGTCGGTTGCCGGGGTACTTTTTCCCGACACAAAATTTACCCGCTATGGGCAGGTGGGCGGTGCTATTTCCATGCATGGTATCAGGGCAACAGTTGCTCTGTTTTTGTATATATTCAACGACAACGTTACTGCAATGGGTATTTAAAATGCTGAATATTGATCCAAAATACCTATAATTTAACCCTGATCTACCAAAAATAAGATATTTCGGAGAATAAACACCATGCACACATGATGTAGGGAAAACTTGCACACAACGCAAATGCAAGGCATAAGGTGGTTTATTGCTAAATTGGAAAAAACGGGTTCTAAACACGCTCTGTTGAAAGCTTTGTATTTCAAAAAGTTGCCATTTGTTTAGTCTCACATTTTAACCAATTAAGGTCAGGTATATGTACCTTAATGTTTCCAAAAACTTTTTAAGTTACAAGCTCTGCAGATTTCGGACCCAGTATTTTGGGACACGCTGTAGTTATTAATAAAAGGCTCGCCTTACTCATCACTCAAGGTGTACTGATCATTTTACCATGCATATTTTAATGAATTGCCATATAGAAATGGTATTATATATATTACAAAGAAATCTATGTGTTTTTTGTATTAACGATATCTTAAAATCTGTTTTACTTGAAATGTATTTTAAAAGAAAGATAATTATAATTTGGATACGCCGCTATTTTCCCTTAAGCTGTGTATTATACCCTTAAGTTATAAATCGATGACATTTTGTAAAAATGAAACAAATAGTAAACATTGTTATTGGAGCTAAATTTAGAAATGTTACCACTTCTCGATGGAGAGAAAGCTATACAATACATCAGTCGAATATTTAAACATGCTTGGAAAAGAATACATCAACTTTTTTTTCTTCAATAGCAAGCAAGTTTGCATTTAACAACGCGGACAAAATCGACCCAGGAAAATGCCATAGTTTGGGCCGTACAGTTTTTATCGTACAACAAACAAGGTATAATAATATAACGAACAATACTTATTCGCTCTAAATTGCGCCCTCTGTTTAAAATCATGACCTTCATCAACGTTTCTATAATTAATAATTGGTAAAAGATCATATGAATAAATAATGTTATCAGCCACAACCTATTCGACGTGTCTCTGACGTGTAAAAATGACATTTACCAAACACCATTGGAAATTAGTGAAATATACACGCATGTTTAATTAACATCGAGTATGCGTTGCAGGACTCCATGAAATGACATTATTATATAATCCCGAATCTCCGAATCTAGATTACGATGATTGAATCTTGCCAAGGGAGTTTAGCCATTAGTGCATCGTGCTTGCATAAAGGCCGTGTGATTATGATGGACGTTGAGGGTAGCATTTCAAGAATTTAATAATGAAATAATTATGTAAAATGATGAATCCCTTATTTTCGTATATGAATTAAGATTGTAAATAGTTTATAATGCGGGGTAACGCGGGCTTTGGTAGAGTTATAGTTGTCCAAATCCTATATTCTTGGTATATTATTATATAACGTATCAATCATTTTCGTGTTTTGTCTTTATTTGCGGTTCTTTAGTATCAAATTGTTCATTCTAGTATGGTATTTACTTCTTTGCAACCTTTCAAAATGGTTTCGAGACTAACGTAGATTTCCCCATGCTTGAGTTTCCCATAAGCGCGGATATTAGCTATTCTGTGCACTTAGAGTATGTGTCGTACGTTCATTTTCCGCTGCCTGGGTTTCCCTAAAGCACTGATTATGACCATCTACGGAAATATATATTGTGGGTAAAAACGTTATGTAAAATTTCAGGGCCAATTTAATACAAATACCATACACTTTTCACAATTTATATCTGAGCGATATATCTGTATGTTTGCACATGTATTTGCGTTTCCTGATTATTGTTATCTTTTAATCACATTTCATGTATGCTTATGATGTGACGTACACAAATTTGAATAGAAACATTATGTTATTGATACTTCTGTTATCATTATTAAACCAGGCTAAGATAAGTATCAACATTGTAAACTTTTGTTTTTACCTCTCAAGGGTAAAAAAAAAATGTACGGGTAAAGGTTTTAACTTTTCTTTTGTTGTTGGGTTTCGTCGACTTATTTAACTAAATTCCTTAATGTTACCTTATCAATGCATGTTGAAGAACTAGAGTATTGCCGTTCAACACAATATTTGATTCAGTTTAACACTTTTCACGCGGCGGGCGTCTGAAGACGACATTCCAAATATGCACAAAATGTTTAAAAAATGTCAAACTATTGAATTGCATTACCACAATTGGAATTAGCATAATAAATGCATTTAAATAAGTACAAACATGCCTAGTATTGGTTCAATTATCCTTCAGATAGACCTTGAAATTTGGGAAAGGTTTCTGAAAAATATATTTTGTATAATCATGATATAACCAATAGCTGCGTTGAAAGTGTTAAAGGTATAACGCCTGGGATCAGGGATAGAAAAGGAGGAAATATGCTAATTATTTTACAGGTGAGGGATACATTGATATTTTGAGTTTAACTGAAGTAAAAGCCCTTCAATTAGCAGAAATAAAAACCTAAATATTGAGTGACACCGTCGAGTACTCATACCCAGTGTGATCCCGGAAAGCTTCCTAATGTCTCTTTAAGCACGGTGATATACTTCACGATGGGAACCTGGACAGAGAAATCCGATATTCGAATATTCGGGGTAGAACTTGCTGATGGTCCCTTAAGGGTTGTGCATGATACGCATTACTGATATAAAAAAAAATTCATAAAAGTGCATGCTCATTCTTGACAACATTGGTCTTCGTGCTATGTGAAGGATATCGCTACAATATATCTTAACGAGCTCCTTGCATTTTACATTTTGGCAACGAAATATGATTTTATAGTCAGGCAAATATCTACTGGTTATAGTGGTTTACAATAGTATCGCTTAAGGCAAGATATAGCTGCTAAATCATAAAATCCATTATTTATGCCATAGGAGACATGCAGGCAAACGAGCAGCGTTGATACTCTCGGGAATCATGTCGTCATTGAAACAATTCTCAAGTAGCCAATGATATAGTCGTATTCATCGCTTGTCACGTGTCACATTTATCGACAGATTGCCGCCAGAGATTTGAGTTGATATGCTAACCGCATTCCCTGCGTGCTTTCTTTGCTTATCCAGGTGTTTTGAACGACAGGTGAATGGCGCGTGCGTATGTACATTAACTACTGTATTGTATTGTATTGTATTGTATTGTATTGTATTGTAAGACAATGGTACCATTGCCTTATAATGTAGGGCGCATCTCGCCTGCCTAATACAATGTTCTACATTGTATTATACCAAATGAACTATACAAATTAAATTATTTTAATACGTCCTTATTTTTGGGGAAAGCTAATGATTGAGTTCCCACGGATTTGTACATCTTTAAACCTTGCGTTGAGCATGATGCCTTGAAAGAGATCTCAATAAAGCTGTGGTTCAAAAATGTAATCCTGCGTTTTTATCATATTGTACATAAGTCGTTTAAGCAAGAGTGGTAAAATTAGATTTAGTTTCATGGGTTAAGATTGATATTAGGTGACACTGGGTTCCAGAATAATCTCAGATTCAAAACTTAAACCAATGCAATGTTGCAAGGAACCAATTTGTATGAATTTTGGTATAATGGTTGATGCAAATTATTTATTTTGTTGTATCGTAAAACGCTACAGATTGTAACTAAAACAAATTTGTACAATTACATTTTTTTCTCCAAAAACAGAATAAACACTGCAATGGCATAATGTTTCCTATTGCCAAATAAATAATAGTTTATCAAAAGCAATTGAGGACCCTAGATCTAAAAGAGGGTTAAGTCACAATCTTGTGAAATTGTAGTTAGTATCAGTTTTCTGCTACAAGGAGGATCTCTGCACCCTCTGTTCAAATGTTAAAGTTAAGCCATGCGTTAAAGCTGTGTAAGAATCCATGGGAAGTAAAACCCGAGTGGGTCAAGTCCACACATGGACACAATGAAACCCAGATTTTGCCATTTTTCTCAATGTGACTTAACCCTCTTTTAGCACTAGGGTCCTCAATTTAGATGGGGTATAAATGGCTTTTATTTAAATAAAGCAGTCATAAAAAGCGATGGACCAGTTTTACCGTTTTTTTAGCATTACAAGTTTTTTCTGAAGTAATTGAAAGGATTGACTTTGTATCATCATGTAGGGCTTATAAGAGAGGACAGAGCAAAATATGTTTTGTGTTTCACTTTTTTTCTTTTAGAAATAGTGTGCGCTTTTTAGTTTTGTTTAAATACCACATATTTTGAGGCAAACCCGTATGTTCTCGTGTTGATTCATTCATTGCAGTTTGCTTTCAAGTATAGAGTTCGGCCCATGTGGTTTTGCCACTTTTAAACAAAAAAAGTTCGTTTTGTGCCGTAGGGAATTGATTTTACTGATAAGAAAAACGCAATACAAAAACCATCACACGCTTGTAGTCCTTTCGAAATGCAGGTCTATAGCGTACCATTCCTTACTTTGACAAAATAATGTTAAGTGTAAAATATATATTGGTGTAAGGCTAACATTTTTCAAACCTTGAGGCAAAGAAAACGACTTGAAATAGCGGTCAATGAATGACAAATAAAAACCGGCTGGTCTTCCAAATAAAATTGTCAACTAATAAAGAATCATTATGTGAAAGGAAGGCTAAGAGGATCTTAACAGCCTTACTTATGCGTACCGTAACATATGGGACTTCTCCTCGGGGAATTGTGTTATGCTGTCAATTGCCTTGAATTCCCAAATGACGATTAAATCTTGTCTAGTTTGTACGTACAAGCATAAGCCATAAATTAACCATTTTTTAAATTGGCGAGAAATATTCGGTTTTATCTCTCCGCGCGTAAAAGCAATCCAAGCGTACGCGTGCGATCAGGGCCATAAGCACGCGGTCCTTACCACACGCACGCGTCATGTACATGATACACAGTTCGAGTAATGCCTTAATGTGCGCCCGCGTCCTTCTGTATTCATTCGCTGCTGTTAGATGGCTTCGCCAATTTTGAACTGAGCAAACTATTGACAATGATGAATACATGGATTCCCTCAGACATCGATAACAGATCTATTTCCATTGGATGACCTTTAGTTTAGGTAAAGAGGTACTATTATATTTTCCATACGTCAATCAACGTATTGCTTTTTCAGCGATCATTAATGTATTTGCAAAACGTTCTTGTCTTTGCTCGCGAACCACTGTGCGTCCATAAGATGCTAAATATTTTGTTTCTTCACATTTTTATTTCCTTTTACTCTTTGAATATTGACATAGTATTTCAGAAATCACAGTTATTAGTACGTACAAGCCTTCGCCGGCAATAGTGACTACTAGGATTCCCCACTTCAATAACTGAACTATTTCAATCCATGGAAAATAAATGGTCAAGAACAGGTTCCCTGCGTCAATCACCGTTTTGCTTTTTCATGTGTTTAGCACTTGTAATGACATTTTGTAAAACGCTAGGGTATCTTATCAAATTAAAGTTGAATTGCATCTTTCGTTTCTCTTATGATATAGTGTGCATATTTTCTGGGTTTTTTTTCGTTATTGAGTCTAAACTTATTGTGGCTCAGAGGTAAATGTTACTTCTGAGCCACAATAAGTTCAGATTCAAAGTACTTAGTTCTGTATGTCTATTTAAGCAGTACATACTTGAGCAAACTAGGTCGGTGACACGCATACACCCTACTCAAGACGTGGTGTGATGCCATCGGGTGTAACTATTATACATGGTGTATCAATAAACGGTTTCTATGCGAATTTCCGTAAGGGTTGCCTCGCAATTAACACTGGATAAATCAAATTACAACAGTTCGATTGATTTGACGCGTTATGTACGATTATTCCGTAAGGAAATCACGCTTCAACAAAAGATGACATCGTCAGTAATATTAGCGAAAAGCAATTAAGTTTCAACAGATTTCGCATGTGAGCAAGTCACGTTATCATGCTTTAAATCATGCGTGGGGCATTTGGTAATTAACCATGAGGGTATAATGAAAACTGGATCTTAATAGTACCTGCTTTATCAATTATACTTCTGGCGACATTTGCAGAGATGTTCGAAATGATATGGCTTAAATATGCTTCATTCTGCTTCATATAATAGTTCCGGCATGCAATTGCATGCACCGTCATGCAATTGAATCTCTGATTTGTTCCGTTAGCGATAAACTCTTTTAGTTTAATTGTATATAGGATTCTGATCATATAATTAGTAGTATTGTTTCACTCGCAATGTCAATTAACTCATTAAAACATTTTCAGAAAATAATTGTGCAAATGATTTTCGAAATCAGATCATGATTGTAAATGATCAATTAATCCTATGCTTATTCGCTAAGCCTAATACCTTTATTACGTTTATTTTCGTCAACACGTGTTTGATAGTTTTGAATTATTTTCCTACCATTGAACTTGGAAAACATCTTAATACTTTCCACGCGGGACGACATTCCAAAAGTTCACAAAATGTTTAAAAACGTCAACATTATTGAATTTCATTACCATATTTGGAATCAACATGAGAAATGTATCGACATAAGTACACACATGCCTAGTAATAGTTCAGTAATCCTTGAGATAGGACTTGCAAGTTTGGAAAGGTTTCTGAAAAATCAGTGATTTTATGGTAAAACCAATAGCCGCGTGGAAAGTGTTAAAACATAATTCTCTCTTTATTACATATTTTCGCCTAAGCGATGAACTTAAGTATCATAAGAATGTCTATACATTGATTATCTGTCCAACGTAGACTTCTCCTTGCCTGGGCTTCCTCTGAGCACATGTTATGATAATTATATCTGAAACTGTATTATCTGTGCAATGTAGATGTCACGCTGCTCGGTCATCCCTAAATCCCGTTTCTGACTATTACCTGTAGAATCACATACTCTATTCAACGTAGATTTCCCCCTACCAGAGTGTTAGACACCAATAATAATTATGCAAGTTCATCCCCTGTTTAACGTAGATTTTCCGCTGCCTGGTTTCACTATGAGAACGAATTATGACCAATAACATCGTGATCTGCTCAATGTGACCCTTATCTGTCCAATCTAATCGCCTGACCATTGCCACATTCCACCCTCTGACCAGTATTGTCTTCAGCATTTAGAAAGATATCAAGGGGGGGTTGAAATAAAACTTCAAATTGTACATAACTGTCTTTTCTGATGGGCAAGTCTCTTTAATATAAAAGTGCTTTCATTAACACTTTGTATTTTGTTCGAGTTTTGTTTTGGTTACTGTCTATTTGGTACCGGTGCTGAATTGTCTCTAAAAATGTTTTGTTTACATCATATCTCACCAATTTGTTTTTGTAAAGGTAAATATTTTCAACTTATGGTTAGTCAAATATCTGGGTGTTTATATGAGCCATTTGATAATACTCTGAACATTTCTATCTCGAAAGGACAGTACAGCAGTGAGTAGTACAAAATGCCAAATTTAGACTCGATCCATTTCTATATTATTTCAATGCCATTTCAATTCAGTTGGCATCGTGAACCACATTAACCTTATTCGTGCGTCAGTAAACGTGTTGTTATTCAGCGCTTCCCAGGGTTTTTCTAACACATGCTTTACTCGCACTTTCCATATGTACAGTATAATGTGCCCAAATGTTACTAATGGACTATAATAGATTTACAAACTTTGGCGGGTATACTTTTCTGTATAGGTGATATCTTCCAATTGAGGGGAGGGAATGATTTGAAATCGTAATCTGATCATAGGCACATATGGTTCTATACTTCCCTTGTATCTTGCATCACATCTTAGGTACACGTGGTTTGTATCCATAATAGTGACAAAGTTTTCTCTTGCAGTTGTCCAAATTGGTTTTCTTTCAAATGTAATCCTTATCTATACAAGTACAAGAAGGATTACAAATGATATTCAATATACATGTATGTCACCTGTTAAGATGGAATAGGTCCAAATCAATAACCGATTGGCCAATGTTTATGAAATCAAATATAGTTGGAATATAGAGGATACCATGGACTTTAATTGGGTAATCTTTTATGTTATAAAGATTTCTACATTGTATAAAGCCCAGCGTAAAAGTTTTATCTTTTCAATTGTGTTCAATTGAAACTTTCTTTCAATTTAGCCTGCAGTCCACGGTAAAGTTTGAAATATTTGTATCAAGTATTACTTTAACGTACTGTTATTTATCAAGGAGTGTCATGCCATAAAAGGTTTTCACAAAGATTGATATCGATAGTATGATAATTATATTTAATTGTAATCGGATTTCATCAGAATACACATGCGCGCAGTTATTTCATCACTGAATCCGGACGAAAGTATTTTGCTTCATGATTTTCTAGAGATTTCTATTTCCGCTTTGGCTCGTTTATATCAAATCATGCGTGACGTATTTAGGGATTTGCAATGAGGGTGTAATCAGAGCTGGATCTAACTGCTTGATCAATTATACTCCCGGCGACACTTGCGGAGACGACAGATAAGATATGGTTTTAATAGTATTATTCTGTGCGCAAGTTTATTACTATGACATATTACTATTATACCATTCGTGTTCTGTAATGCGTTTTAATCATAGTCTGGTTTAATTGCATTCAGCATTCAACTCGCTTTTCATTTAACATTAGGATACATTCACACTCAAATATATAAATGGATACTTGGTACAATCTAAAACAATTACTGTTTTTCAAAAGGAAATTCATGCACACTTTAATATGATTTATTCCCAAACGAAATGGTTCGCTGAAATGAGAATTTAGTATTTGTGAGAGTTACTGCGTATAAGCTTTTATTATTACATACATAGTTGCGTAGATGTCAATAGTTTATGACTTTATGAAAGTAGTATTTTAAGGATATAAATCATATTTGTTGTACTACACAAATTGCATTGAAACAATACTGAAATTGCAAAAACATGTACACCATAAAACACCCAAACCATCCCTAAACTTTAAAAACACCTTTTTCACCAGAAAAACTCTTATTCTTTACACTACAGTTGTTGAAACTTTTATCATGTGTGTGCCTTTTCAAATTGGAGCAAATACCAGCCAGGTGATTTTTGATTTTCATTAAACCCTACTCTAATAGAAAATACATGACACATGCCTAGCGTTTACAGTAGATCATCAGGATATAAATACACTTTAATAAATGAGATCATATCATATAGCCTACTATTCAATATTCCTATCCAATAATCTGAAATAACGCATCTTCGTAAATGTAAGCGAAAGTACTTTAGTGAAAAAAATCATGGGTTATTATTGTACACATGTATGAATAACTCGTCTCGTAGATGGGCTTGATGACTGTATTTATTAAGATGCAGGTTTAATGACGTTATTTATTTTTTAAATAAACTCTGGGGCTTACACAAAAATCTGTATTCTATTGTGAATGCACTGTACGCCATATCGATGTACTCGAAACTAATATTGCAATGCGCACTTATAGAATGGTGAAATATTTAAAATGTTGTAAACGCATGGATGATTCAATAACACATTTTGCCTCAGGACTGTAAATAGGTGAAATAGAGAAGTACATAGCTTGTGATAGGTATATTACCATCGAGCCAATAGACGAAACACGTTCCCGCCAAAATGCACCAAAAGTCACGTAATGCAGACGACACTCCTGGTATGTATGTAGTATCATGGTGGTCCATATTATCATTAAAAACCGCCGTTTTTAATCTTCTTGCATGCTTTAATTTAATATGAACACCTGAGCGCAAGAAAGACCTAAGTCCGTAATTACTATTTAGAGATACATGCATTGAAAGTTGTTTAAATATTGTAGAAAATGACCAAAAGGTGCTATTTTAATGAAAATTGACAATATTATAGGTTTTAATCTTAGCATTCACATGATAGCCTGTATGATTTTTTTACAAAAATATAGTATCAAGCGATATCGATTAATTTATTGATTTTGGACTTGGGTCTTTCTTGCGCTCAGTTTGGAGCCATAGGTTTTAAACAGGGTTTCTATAAATGGGTAGTTGGCTGAGAAATATTTTCAAATCAATTATAATGCCATTTAACAAAGATCTCAATGATTTTAGCAACATATTGTTTATTGACATGTAATGATGTTTTAAGAATTTTAATGGCGAGACAAAATATATTGCGCATATTATTTAGACCACGTCTGAATTTGTATATGAATCAATCGTGTTATTTTCCGTCCCTGGTATATTGTGCCCGATACTGGACCAATATTGGTTTTACATTGGCGCTCTGCAATTGGCATCATGTTGCCGAACCAATATTGGACCAATACTGGATTAACATTGGCGCTCTTCAATTGGCATCATGTTGGCAACCAATATTGGTCCAATAATGGGCACAATATACCAGGGGCGGAAAATAACAAGATTGGTTTTATATACAAATTCTGACGTGGTCTAAAAATTGCGGCCGCTGTTACAAGTTATCGCTTCCCAGCCTTTTGGCTAGGATCTTGTGCCTTGTCCTTTGCCTTGTCCTGTACCTTGCCCTTTGCCAAAGTTTGTCCTGGCCAAGGGTTGGCGCCAATATTGAAAGCCAATAGTGGGCCAATGAAACATCAATGTTGTAATGTTGTCTGGGTTAAAGTTTAGCACCAAAAAAAAAGAAGTTTAACCAACTACTGTTGGTTAAAATATATTAACCAACAAATTATTAAAAATTGTAACCAACCACAGGTTTAAGTTTAACCAACCACTGTTGGTTAAAATGGTTGGTTAAAACATATTAACCAACAAATGATTAAAAATTGTAACCAACTACAGGTTAAAGTTTAACAAACAGCTGTTGGTTACGGTTTTAACCAACAAATTATGTGGTTCACCTGGTAACCTCCCGTTGGTTAAAATTTTAACCAACATGGTTTTAACTATTTTTCTGAGAGTATAGGTATTCCATATGTGGCAACTTTACACATGTAACAAGAATATGAAGCTGAAATTTGAGTTCACAATGTGAAATTAAGATATGAAGAAGCGTGATTTTCAAAAGTTTCTAACATAATTGTATAATTTATACTTAATGAGTGCTTTATTCATGCTACCCAGGTGGTGTAATGTATGTAACTGATTTATATATATATATGTTTTGAGCGAAATAAACATATGAAAGATTCAAAAGTTCAAGAAAAACGAAGGGGGTGGGGAATGTTATGCACTGAAATTCGATAGCTTTTGATAGCATGTAGGGAATCTACCCCCCCCCCCTTATTAATTAATAACGCACAAGGATCTTGCCCGATATGATTTTTACCGGGCAATATTGTGGCATGTATATTTAAATTAGCGCGCATCATTAGGATATGATTAATTTTGGAGTGAGACTATACTCATGGCGGTCAAACGTGCATGACACGTCGCGGTCAGATCAATGTGCTAGGTGATAGATATACCGCATCCGATGCGGTCAATTACAGTTTATGTTATGTACGGCGAAAATATCTTTGAAGAAAATAATTATTAATGGATTAATGAATTATCTTTGATATGTGAATGTTGGCAATTGTGTATAATATGAAGAATGAAAAGGTAAAATAATCTCTTAATACATACATAGGAAGATATGTCTGTCAGTTGACCACGTATAAACTTTAACCGTGTTGCGTATTATAAATATAGACATTTAAGATCTATTGTCATTGTCAAATAAATGGCAATGTCCTGTTGACGAACTGTAAATCTGGATTTTTAAATATATCAACAAAATGTACACTGTATTCCCAATAACTGTCTTTGAACGCCTACTCTTGAGTTGAGTTCCTAAGTAGTTATAAAACTATGGACAGATTGGACTTGGATCAAATGACAGGTACAAATATGTGAAACCAAACCAATTTCTCTAAACAATTCGTACATTAGATGGATTAACAAGTATTTATATATCAGTCAGCGTTGTAAATGGTTTTTTCGTTAAAGGAGCACTCTCAGCGTGCCATTCTTTTTAATTCGCGGTGATCAAAAGTCCCAGTTTCAATAACGTTATATATGTAGTTGTACAATGCAAGTGCGCAGATTTGAACACCAATATTAACGATGACAATGGCGTCATTAAAAAAGCACGTAAATCAACGCGAATTTTGACATTGTTGTATGACATTGTTGAGAGATGACACTTTAAATTCATTTATTTAATAAGTATGATATTTTTATGATTATGATAATTTTTTTGTTCTAACATATATATAATGTACAATGCTATGCTTGCCGGACTGCTCCTTAACATCAGAGAGAACACTTAAAATTCACATTAATTTTTTTAAAAATTGGTGTTTAAACCTTGTTCACCATTACAATTTCATCAAATCCTCTCTGATATCGAGAAACTTGCGATTGGAGGACTCTAGGGGTTATTTTTGTTTATTGTATAACACAATTGAAATACTTAGGGGGCCTGTTTACCATCACAACATAAAATGTATCAAGCGCTGTAACTTTTGAACTATCAATAATTATGATGTATATAAAAGTATATTATATAAAATCAACTTGATTACAATTCCATGATTATACTACAGCACTGTTTCATACAGCCAGCATTGGCTGCACTCATCAGGTATAATGAATTCATGTACTAAGAACACTAGCATATAGTCCAACATAGATTGACTCAAGTCAAGTATGCATGGTCACAGACAATAGAAAGTATAGTAAAACGTATGAGGTGTGAAGAGCAATCAATAATCAATAAACTATCCACTTTTAGAACATGTCACTGTAGTAAATGGCTGCTAGCCAACAATAATAATAATAAATGACAGAGTTAGGTTGAGTTGCACAATAAAAATTTCTTTCTATGCCTGCATGTGGTGATTAGCTCATTCCTTTTGTTTAATGAGCTCAAGTCCGGTCTGAAGATAATTAGAAATTTCTCATGAAGGCATAGATTACATCGTTTACTGGCATTAGCTCCAATGTCGACACCAACATAGGCCAGAATTTTTTGAAACTTGTTGACCGGTGCTTTCCACATGGCAATCAGCTACGGCAAATGTTCAATAGGAACACCATCAAAATTAGCTACTGGCCTGCATGCCTAATGTCCAGAACACTATTTCATCACACAACAAGCATTTACTAAAAAAGGAAGCTGACATACAAAACACTGAGGTCAACACGCGTGAATGCAACTGCCGACGCAACACCGTCTGTCCGCTGTCCGGTAAATGCTTAACTGCAGGCACTGTCTACCAAGCAACAGTAACTAACAACATCAACAAAACTGAAGAAACCTATGTCGGACTATCAGGTAATACATTCAAATCGAGATATAATGGTCACACTAGTTCCTTCAGAAATGTAGAACACAAGCACAGCACAACCCTCAGTCAACACATATGGAAGCTCAAGGACTCTAAAATACCACACTCTATAGCTTGGAAGATTTTGGCCAAACGCAAACCGTACTCTAATGCCAGTAAACGATGTAATCTATGCCTTCATGAGAAATTTCTAATTATCTTCAGACCGGACTTGAGCTCATTAAACAAAAGGAATGAGCTAATCACCACATGCAGGCATAGAAAGAAATTTTTATTGTGCAACTCAACCTAACTCTGTCATTTATTATTATTATTGTTGGCTAGCAGCCATTTACTACAGTGACATGTTCTAAAAGTGGATAGTTTATTGATTATTGATTGCTCTTCACACCTCGTACGTTTTACTATACTTTCTATTGTCTGTGACCATGCATACTTGACTTGAGTCAATCTATGTTGGACTATATGCTAGTGTTCTTAGTACATGAATTCATTATACCTGATGAGTGCAGCCAATGCTGGCTGTATGAAACAGTGCTGTAGTATAATCATGGAATTGTAATCAAGTTGATTTTATATAATATATATTGCTCTACTTATTTTAGTATTGAGCACTCTGTTCCAAATGTTCTGGATTTACGTTATTGTATATAAAAGTATACATTTTTAGAAAAAAAGTGAGTCGGAGAATTCCTTTTGGTATCAAATTTCACCAAAAATGCTGATTTTTGAATTTTGGACCAAAGATCACTCTTTCTTGCTCTAAATTGGCATCATTCGTAGCGAATTAAGTTGTTGGTAAAAAACGCTGAAATTGCACAAAATGCATCTAAATGAAGATTATTTAATCTGACGCGTGATATTCTACAGAGGAGTGCATTGGGCTTTTCCAGATAATAATGAGCCCCCCCCCCCCCCCCCCCCCCCCCCATAGAGGACATTTTGGTTTTTTAGTCCGGAATTCCATGACTCCCTCTATGAATCTATGAATAGTATATGGAATTCCATATCAAACTTCAAAAAGTATGGAATTCCAGATCACACTTTAAAACAAAATGGAATTCCATCAAAAAAGTATGGAATTGGTGGGAAAAAATCTGAAATTCCAATGTCCTCTATAGGTGGGTCTAATTTTCAAAAAGGCTGGAATTCTATGAACATGTGCCAAAAAGGTATGGAATTCCATTGATAAATTGGTGGTGAAAAAAGTCTGGAATTCCGATGTCCTCTAGGGGGGGGGGGGGGGGGTCGTTATTATCTTGAATATCATTAAGAGTCACTGACATGACAAAGTTAACTGTTACAATTCAACAATTTAAAATGACGTTAATTGCTTGAATCGTGTAACCAGTGGGAGTATAGTTCTTGCACGTTTCTGTCAACACATGTCAATAATAATAACCACATCTATTGAGACACGACAGTTTATAAATGCACAAACGGTTTGATTTCAAACATTATTCAAAGCCGATTATTCAGACATCTCTTTTCCCCCATTGCCTGACATGTTTCTAATTGATAAATGTCGTTCAACTTTTGTTATCCTGTCCTGATATCCTGAATTACAATATAGTTACCTGTAATTGCTTAATGTGGAATGTTTCCCCCGTGCTTAACACTTTCCACGTGGCAATCGTCTGCAGGCGACAGGTCCAAATGTTCACAGAAAGTTTCAAAGATGTAAACAACTATTGAATTTCATCACCATATTTGGAATCACCATAAAAAATGCATTAAATTAAGTACAAACATGCCTAGTATTGGTTCAGTAATCCTTGAGATAGACTTTGAAAGTTGGTTATGTTTCTCAAAAATCGGTATAATATGGTAAACTAATAGCCGCGGGGAATGTGTTAAGATTTTGTATTAGACCTATGTTTGCTTTAACATGGCGCTATGCTGTGCATATTGGAAAGTGGTTAAGGATGAGAGGGATGAATAGTTCCTTACATACAATGTCACAATTGCAAAGTCGGCATGGACACAGCAATATAAAAATTGCTATTCAACAAATTGTTCTCAATTTGAACTTGTGTATGTGGACATTCATTAAACAATAAAGTGGAGTAATTGCCCAAATAGCGCAGCAAAATACAGAACATTTTACATGCGTGAAAGCCGCACAAATCAAATAAACTTTATAATAAAAAATGCACCGAGGTTGAGAATGCTAGCACCATAATAGAACTAATGTGAAATTATTGTTGCCGTGCCAAAACCATTCTTAAAAGATGGCTTCCTCTTGGACAATGATTTTATGCTCGTCTTACAGTCGAGGCATTATAACTCATAGCGGAAATGGCAGGTCTCGAAGACTTTTTCTGCCACCGATGAGGGCACCCTGACTGATTTTAGAACGCAGCTGCTGGCGGCCAAAACATGCCGAAGGCGTCCAGGATTTTTCAGTACAGCACCGGGTGCGTACGACGAGGTTTAAAAATCTATACGATTCAAAAGTGCTCTAATTAAAATAGGTTAACTCCGATTAATCGAACAAAATAGTACTTACACTAGAGCTGAATTTCCAATTCAAACGGTTTGGCGTTGAAATAGTTTTGTTTTGACACGAAAAACGTAATATTTGGAGTTTTTAAAGAATTTCATGATTTGTATTGTGTTTAAGCCGATTCAAATTGCAGGTTTTGGTCAATCGAATCATCTGGAACTCATAAAAAACATAATGATAATGAGATTTAATGGAAGTTACAAGCAGTCAGTCAATAGCGACACATGAGGGAGGCCGAATGATTTGGGTTAAAAGATCAATAAAAAAATATATAGCCATTATTTAACAAGTGGAAATGAGATTTGTTATAAAGCCGGTTCGCCGGACTATATGTTTGAAATATTAGGCAAAAACCGAGTCTATCCATAATCATGATAATACCATTTTAAAGAATTATGCTTGCAAAGAACACGATCAAATCACTCTTGATCATAATTTATTGGAAAGGAAATGCGCAGATGTGACTATATCACAAATTATTGTCCTTGTTAACACTTTCCATGCAACAGGCGACTGCAGACGACAATTGCAAAAGTGCACAAATAAAAGTGTTTCAAAAATATATTTGGAATCGCCATGAGAAAATACAAACATGCCTATAGTACTGTCTCAGTAAATATAGAGATAGGCTTTGAAAGTTGGGGACATTTTCTGAAAAAAAATGTTTGTGCATATTATGGTATTGAACCGATCGCCGCAGTGTTAGATTAAATAACGGGTTAAATTATTTAGATATGGGTGTTAACTGATTCTCATAACGTGCATACAGGCATTATCAAAATATTTTGTGGAGATTAGTTCATTTTGCATGTTGATTCTAAACTTTTCTTCATTCAGACCATACCGGGCATGTTTGTACTTATGTTAATGTATTGACATTTTTGAAACATTTTGTGAACTTTTGCAACTGTCTTCTGCAGTCTCCTATCGCGAGGAAGGTGTTAAGACAGGTACACGTAATAGTCATAAGAATTTCTAATACACCCGCGACTCCAAGGCTAAGAATGTCCAAATGACGTTGATCGGAACGGAAAATAGATTCCATTCAAAGTAGCCGTACCATTGACGGGAATTTTGAATATATATGTTCCTAGGGAACTAAAGACTGGTTTTAAATCAATATGTGCTGAAACGTGAAATAAAAAGCGTTCTGTTACGAGTACGTTGAAGTAAATTCTGCAACAAAATAAATCAATTGATTGCGTAGCACTGATGAAGTTCCAGCCCACATGAGTGTACGATTTAAAGAACAATAGCGTGTAAAAGTAAAATTCCCTAAAATAAATAGTTCTAACGTTTACAAGCAATGGACAGAATTTCAAAGAACACATTAAATGATCAAATAGAAATACACTATCACTTTTACATCACATAGTACCCAAACACTGTTTAATGGTTTTCATTTCCCTAATTTATTCCCCAAGCCAAATGTTGTGCAATATTGCACGATATGCGTTTCGTTTTAGCCCAACAGATGGCGCTATATTTATCATTTGATAAGCATGCAGGTTGGTTATTGCTCACTGTAGCGATATAGGGCCAAAATAGCACCTATTCCATAAAATGTGTTAATTTAGAGATCTCTATCACCTTTTACTACTTGTTTATTCTTTTGTATGCACTTGGTATCTGCTTTGTAGACCAAGCTAGAGACTAAAAATCCTTGTTTTGATATATATACAATGTTTTTAAATAGTTTCGAGACGAGTGTTTTCTGCTGATTCCAAATCCCATGGGTGCCAGTTGCGAAACCGTGAGCATTTTTGTAAAAGTGCAATAATCCAAGATGGCTGCAAAATACCATTTGTATTATAATTGCGCTACATATATACATTTGTAACAGCTTCTAGACTAGGTTTTTTTTGGTTTAAAATTAGGAACTTTGTTAGTTCAAGTTGAAAAAACCTAGAACATTTTGCCATAATCCAAGATGGCTGCCAATATAGTATTGCTCATCATGGGACCTTGTATCGCTACATTTTAAACAGTTTCTAACCCTGCAGATAATGAACTGGATGAGCTCTGGTTAAGGAACCAAGAACATTTTGCAAAAATCAAAGATGGCTGCCAAATAATATTATTGTATTTACATCTCAAATCAATAGTTTTGCTTGTGTTTGGGTGCTTATCTGATAGCTTAAAACATTGAAACATTAGTTTTTTGCCAATTTTTATACCCAAACTCATTAATATTCACGAGCCTTATTACCATAGGCCCTAATATTAAACATTTTGAATAAATTAAAGAATCTATTTAACGATTGAACTTCTTCATGGTGATATATGGTTTTACTTATTTGGATAAAAGGATAATGGAGAAACAAACAAAAAAGGAGAACTGGTGATATTTAACCGCAAATAGTCACAAATTTGGAGGTGGGTAATAAATCCAACAAAATCCAAAAACCGCATTGCCGAAAAGCGCGACCGCCTTAATAGCGTGATGCACGATCACCTGGACTCCAGCCGCGATCCGGGTACGACACACCCCTTTTTCTGTCAGTATTTTCCCCCGTGCCCCCCCCCCCCCCCCCCCCCCCCCCCACCCCACACACCCATTGCTATATTGCTATATACAAAACACCCGAATGGGTTAGGTTTATTGTTAGCATTATAATAACGCTATCCAGGCTCTATGATGTGATTGTTTTTTAGTAAAAGGTTCTTGGAAAATCGGAAGGGCGAAGTGAAAAAGGAATGACGTGAGATCTACGATATCCTCATCCAATAAATAATGCACATACGGTATGTAACTTAAGGGCTCAGCAGATTCCGCAACGCTCCAACGCTGAACAAAAGCGTTGTACACCGTTGACCAATCAGCTGCGTCATTTTGTTGTGGTTGAGCTACTACGCATGTGTGAGAGCGCAAAGCGTTGTGGAGTCTGCTTAGCCCTTTAGTCGAATGATGTCGTCTAATCAACTCATAGTCAAAATGAACAGTTTATTACATTTTAATAAGCCAGCGTTAATGCAGCGTCAATTGGCTATAACTCAATTTAAAGAGTTGAACAGCGTACGTCTATCTTTCATGATTGAATATATAAATAATCAATGTACAATTTATACCCCGAAATTATTCAATTTACTGCTTTATAGAATTTTAAAATACTTTGATTACTACTTCCTTCCGACATATAAATATATGAAATTTTGAAATGCATGATAATTCCTCGCATAAACACGTCAATGTAATTTTGTCTCCACGGTGATTGGCTTTACCCTCGGTGAAAACAGGCCTGGAGTGGTAGTTCCCTTGCGAGCTAATTGAATTGTTGGAACATGTCCTACTTCTCGAGTTCCTAGACGTTGACGGATACGATGACAAATAACCGCTTTCTCGCGTCTACAAAATATATATACATTGCATGCATTGCAATGCCATTTAAAGAGGAGCTCGAGTGATTTCAATCGACCTAAGATGAAGATCTATCGTCATGACAAGGCCTGATTTCGTAGCGACTCGTTGCAGCTCTTTGTTCCTCACTTCTATGTGAACCCTCGTCCTCCTAATAGATATTTGTCGTTGGTACCCATGGATATCAATAAGTCTCCTCCTTCCATTTATACTCCCATACCAACATCTCCCCCAATTTGATACCACAATGACGTCATAAACGAGTGAATTTCCAATCAAAATTGGTTATTGTATTTGTTATTAGGGTGTTTGGTGTTTTTTTGCAGGGGTGTCTAAAACACTTTGATAGACATTTCGTATGACATTCCTTTTTAATAGTGGAAATAATAGGTTAAATCTCTCTCTCTCTCTCTCTCTCTCTCTCTCTCTCTCTCTCTCTCTCCCTCTCTCTCTCTCCCCCCTCTCTCTCTCTCCCCCCCCCCCTCCCCCACTCTCTCTCCCCTTCTCTCTCTCTCTCTCTCCCCTCTCTCTCCCTCTCTCTCTTTCTCTCTCTCTCTCTCTCACACACATGTCTGTCTTGTCTTGTCTTGCCATGTCTTGTCAGTAATTGTTTTATTGTCTCTTGTTAACACGTAGCAGAAGCATTTGATTTGTTTATTTGTCTATATATAATTATGTGTAAACATGTTAGCTTTAACGTGTATTTTGGTACGAAATTATAACGGTTTTACGACTGACCTTAAGGGAAGTGTCAACCCTATTATTTTGATGATCAACTTTTGCTTCTAAGTTTGAGAATATTGCATAAAAGTACATAAAAGTATACATTTATAGAAAGGAAATTTGATAAGGAATCCGATGGTGATATCAATGTGATACCAAATAAACTGAATTTTGAGAAATGAACCAAAAAGCGACATAACTATAAAATGGTAATTTGTTCTAATATACATTTTTGTAAACAAGACAATTTTGTCTAGGAAGCATTTTTTTGTAGTTTCTCCAAAATAATGCTTGGTTTTGGAAATATTGCTAAAAGCATCGGAAAAGTGTAAAATTCGGTTTTTTTTGCATACATTTCGCTAGAAATGGATGCATATCTCGAGTTTAAAATCCATAATCGAAAAAATAAAAAATTGTCTCCTAGCGCTGAAAGTCCTCTACACAATGGTAGTAAAAGCTTACCTTTTGATATTTTTTTAGTTATGTTGTCTGAAAATTCGTAACATTCCTTCAAATTTGAACTTCTAGAAAACATCGATTTAGTACAAATATTGACATTTTCCGCCATTTAAAGCTAAATGGAATACACGGGCGTGTGACCTAAAAAGCGAGAATACTATTATGAACAATCAAAATAAACTATCAGATTCAATTTATATTGTCACAATGTGAAGAAATTGGAAGAAAACTGAAATTTAAATGATCGTAAGATTGGCCTTTGTTTACATTTTTAGACATTGTTTTGCGCTCTTTTGTTTTTCGCGTCTACGTCGCGGATATTAAGCGGCGCGTCTAGTATTACGCGCGGGAAGTTTCAGCGCGCGACGCAATGATCGAACAGCTGTCGCAGCATTTGAAAAGCGCGGAACTCCGCTTAAATTCCTGCCAAATAACCATGCGCCTTTTCCTGACTCAAACTTACCAAAACAACAATTTGAAGTCACCCAAAAGAACTGGAAATAATCGCTTCCGATTAATAACTTATGGTAATGATAGAATACATATAAAAGTATAAAATAATAGAGAAATATGAAATTCAATTTTTGAACACTGCCCTTAACCCCGTGTAAGGTAGTAGGGGCGTATTTTTCAGCGAGTTATTTGAATGTCTTACGGCTGAGGGAAAAATAAAGGTGGTTGCAAAGGGTTAAAAGACTTTTTTTTAAACCCATGACTAAGCCAATTTAAATATTGTTTTTCCCCGTTAACATTAGCCTTTATCCTCAAATTAAACGCTAACACTCCTCCATTTATAAAGCCCTCATCCTACTACAAGACAATGACACTCCCTAACATAAATCTAAATAGGTCTTTGCCTTACTAAAACTAAAACACTCTTAACAAGTTTGGACGTTTCAGCACGGCCGACATCTACACCAACAAGAATATTGTGTGTGGTGCTTAAGGTTAAAGTGATTAAAGTGATTTTGAGGGCCATAATATCCGTTTTGAGGAGATAGTGAAAATGGACAATTGCACTCCATCTGTCTGAAGCCTTCACCATTATATAAGATTTCCTATACGCGAAACTACCTTAATAAACAAGACTCTAACACCCCTAAATAAGTGTTAACTCGTATACAAAACCCTGACATTCCATGAATAATCCTTCACCCCCACATAAAACACTATACACACACCCCCACCTAAATACGCCTTCAACCTAATACTATAGTAGGTTATTCTATTGTTATAAACTTCACAAACGTTCCATTTCTGGTACGCAGGTTGGTATTGATTAGGATACAAGAGTTTTTCAAGACGCACATTGTTAGACCCATATTGGGGGTAAACTTTGGATGTTCATATGAAAATAATAAATAACAATTAATGTCTGTATTTTTTGACATGTGATTGATGTGTTACGTCTACATTATGATTAACGAACGCACGCGCATGACCCTAAATATAATGCACCCAGAAAACAACTCCTTAAACTCCCTATACAGGGTGAATCAAAAAAACATCGTGCACGATTTGTAACGAATATTTGACCTTGATGCGTGCATTGAACCATGTATTCCTTGTTGTCAGTATAAAGTGCTGTTAATCTAGTTTATCTTATCCTCCCAACAAATGAAAGTTTTCGACTGAAAAATAAGCAAACTGTGGCAAGCTTTGTAAACTGACCGCGTTTTTCGCCATTCCTGGGATTTACACAGTTAAGACATGAATATTTCTGCAGCATGATAGTATGGTGGAGAGAGTCTACAAACAAGATTCTCGCTCCATACCATCATGCTGCAGAAATATGTATGTCTTTTACTGTGTAAATCCCATAGGAATGGCGAAAAACGCGGTCAGTTTACAAAACTTGCCACAGTTTGCCTTTTTACAGTCGATTACTTTCATTTTTTGGGAGGATAAACTACAATAACATTTATTTATCGCAAACCCACCCACACCGACCAATACCTCAACTTTGACTCCAATCATCACCTCGAGCATAAACGGTCGGTAGTGAGGTCTCCCAAGGACAGAGTTGACAAATTGGTAACGACGGACGATGACAAACAAGCAGAACATAATCATGTCAAGTCCGCACTCAAAGCCAATGGTTACAAACCATGGATGTACAAAACTCCTAAACCCAAGAAACCTAAAACCAAGGACACTAATAACACAGACCAGAGGAATGTGAGCATACCGCTACCGTACATCAAAGGAGTGTCGGAAAAACTTACGCACATCTTCAGGGACCACGGGGTGAGAACTTACCACAAACCGATCAACACCATCAGATCTTTTTTGGTACACCCCAAGGACAAAACCCCTGATGCAAATAAATGTGGTGTGATATACCAAATTGACTGTCCGCAGTGCCCCAAATCTTACGTGGGTGAAACCAGCAGAGCACTCGCCACTAGGTTCAAAGAACACTCGAACCACAAAGCTACTCCTCTCACAGCTGTAGCAGAACACTCAAAAGACGCGAAGCACACAATCAAGCTAGACGACGTCCAAGTGATCGCCAGAGAGGACCAGTTTTGGAAACGCAAGATCAGAGAGGCTATGGAAATAAGGACACTGAAACCGACCCTCAACCGAGACACCGGCTACGACCTACCCGCCATCTACGATGACCTGCTGTCATGTGATCGCCCAAAAGGTGGTCATGTGACAAACGGAGGGAAGTAAACACTACGCTGAATGAAGGGGTCGTGATGACCTCGAAAGCTACGGAGCTCAAACACAATGGTTCGAAAAAGGTATCTAAATTATTCCTACAATAACAACGCTTGATACTGATAACAAAGAATCCATGCATCAAGATCAAATGGCCGTTTCAAATCGTGCACAATGTTTTTTTGATTCACCCTATATAAGTCTTCACTCCCCCATATGGAAAACCCTAACATTCATAAACTAAAAATAAGCCTTCATCCTAGCTAGCACAATTTACTCTTGCATTATCAACAGCGTCGGGTCTCAAGGGCCCGGAAATGCGCCAGCGGAAGATGCACCTCGACTTACAGTGGTGTGAGTAAAATTACAAGCATCACTGAATTACAACGTCTGAATATGGCGGGAAATAGAGGAATGCTGTATAAATGCGATGTACATATTAATTAAGCAGACGACACGAAATTGCACAGAGTCATAATACATAAGTCTAAAAACTACAACCTCTGAAAACAAATACTTGATATTTTATTAATGTTAGGACTATTTTTAGTGTTGAGATTACCATTCGATCGAATAAGACCATAGACACTTTCAGGAGTCCAAACATATTTCTTTCATAATTAACTTATTGGTTTCCTTTTGCATTCGTACATCAGTTAATTCACTGAATGGCTCATGAAATTGTGTTGTTTTTATAGTCAGCATGACTTCGATGCCACTGCGTTTCCTAAGTGCTGATTTATTGCTCATTTTATTACAAATGACCGTAGGTTATCTTGAATTTCACATTTAATATTTATATTTAATTTAAAATAGACACGTTCTGGCTTATGTTTACCCCCATTTGTTATGGTTAGGCGCCTGTGCTAGCAAACGGGTGATCTTGGATTCGAGTCCCGAGTCCTGAGCCGCTGAATGTCCATAGTTTTTTTCCTAATTGGAACATTCAACGGCGCTTGTTATGTAGGACTTTCACCGGCTCAGGAGTAACATGGGTATTACCTTTTTTCGGCAGTGTATAGCGTTATTTTGCGACATATAGACGCACGGGAAGTGTGCTGAGCTCATACGGGCGTAAATGAACCCCTGGGTGCCCGCAGGGTGGAAAATAAAATGCCTTATATACCTACTATAACACACTTGTTGATGTGTGTGTGATCTTTCGAATGCACCAATTAAAGAGGCCGTTTGTTTGTTATTAAAATGTTCAAAGCGTGCGCTTTTTTTAGATTGAAGAGATTTTCGATTATTTCACAAGAGCAAAACCCCCAGTTGATGTTGTTTTTTCTCTGTCAATGTCAGCATACATCCCAGTCAGTAGTGTTATCGCGCCGGAATTTAAACAAGGTCTGAAACAGTAAGTTGCCTTTTGTCAATTATGCGTCATTTAAAACCTTTGTTTGCAACCTATGCTCAAATATGAATAATTTCACATAGAACTGCGCATGCACAATGCGAAATGCCATACAAATGAAGTAATTATCGTATGAGTGAAAACATGATGACGACTGTGTGTTCGAAATTTGCAATGATAAATCATTAGAAATGTTAAGATTATTAATTGTGTTGCTTTTAAAAATTTATGCATTTACACCAAGAATGGTAAAGAATATTGATAATGTAAAATGATGTGGGGGGGGGGGGGGTGTTCCATTTCATATACACAACATCATCTTCCAAAATCCATGTTATCGAAAAACAGTAAAATTATAAATCCCACTCCTGCGGTGATATTGAATAGATTTGACTGGAATATAAATCGAGGTGAATGAATAATGTGTAAGAATAAATCCAGGATAACTATCATCACTGTTACATGTACGCTATATATAAGATTACTTTTGAGAAATTAAGCCTTTGGATACGCTTAAGAACATGTGCGTATATCTAGGCCAATGAAAGCAAACTTGCGAAAACCGCCTTGCCAATAACTTTCGTCACAAAAGTCACTGCAGAAGTTATCAATCAATGATTGCAACGAAGGGCTTGTGGGCCTAGATTGGGTTTAACCTTATTAAAGTTGTCGCTTTATCACGTTTGGAATTTAAAAAGGAAGAACGTTCTCTGTATTACTACTTGTTGTGAATTAATCTATATTTCTACCAAGCGTAAGGTCGGAGAATGTATTTAAGGAAGAAGACAATTTGTCTCTGCTTATATTATTACTAGATGTCGCGGTTCCCGGAGCGGGATGGGCGTTTCTCGAATTTGGCGGTTCTCTGGTTGGAGGGGGGGTGGCGGTCATGGGATTTGTACCCTTTACCCTTAAGATCCAGCTAACAAACTGCCCTTAATATTCCAGATACCCCATACTCCAGGTATCACATATGCCCTTAAATCCAGGTAGGCATCTTGTGCACAGACTACCGTCAGCAATTGTATAAATTAATATTTTAAGTAAGAATTATACTTTTAGAGTTATGTATAAAGTATGTATAAACATATTTATTACCTGGTCAATTTTTTGATGACTGTATATCCAGGTTATTCAGTAGGCTTAAGGTATTAGTTTCATATTAGGGTATGAGCTTTATACTGCATCTTTTAGTGTTATAGTTGGCGGTGTCTCTATCATCGTAATCACTTGTTCCCAGTCTTGAGAATTAACTATGCCATATCCGTTACTTATTCGGCCTATACTGACTTTAAAGTATTCCTCCAGTAGGGATGTTTGCGTAAACGTATGCATACATTTCTATCACACATGTTTGCATTGCTCACAGCGTCCCTTTATTAAACAGGTCCCTGTGCAATATTATTGCCTTCGCATTTATATGAAAGACATCCCGGTGTTCTGGCTTAAGCCACCTTTACAGAACTGAGAGGTCTAGGGCCTTATAGCATTCCTACCGTAACTCAGGCCCATTGGTGATATTATTTACCGTAAACAACATTTGATACCTTGACGGAATGAAGCGTATAGTATACATTTAACTTCATTAATTTCTTCCACCTTTTCTAACTTTCATTTCGTTCAGTCAGCATGCTTATATAGGCTTATTAAACCTGGCCCGAGCATTTTGCTTGAGCCTGGTCCCTTCAGGACCCAAGCGTGTGTCCGTACGGACCGTGTAAACAAACAGACAGACAAACAAGCAAAACCTCTTCTTCTTTATCCATATGGATTCCCGTATCCATCTAGTGTAACTCTCGCTTTCTCTGTGTATAATTTGGGCCCCTCCAATCTCACTCAATTACATGGGTTTTTTGTATCCGCGTGCTACATGGTCTGTGACAGCAGATTTATATGGTTCTGTTGATGTCTTTCTTGAAGCGCGTGTGAAGGTCTTTTTTGCTGACTTTGTCAGGTTCAGCTTTGTGTTCTTTCATTCGAATTCCTATAACTGTCTTCCTGTTTACAGTGTGTACTGGGGGTTCCTATACACAGCCTGCTGTATCACGAATGTCTCGTTTGAACATGCTAGAAACATAATTATTTCTTAAATTAAAGGTAATTGAAAAACTTGAAAAAATATGCTGGGAAAAAGTGTACTTTAGGTCTCAGATACTGGTTCAATACTGGAACATAAAAGTTGCCAGTATCGCTCGATACTTGTACGATTTAAGAAAGGTATGATCTAGAGAATACAGGTATTGTTATATTGTCTGACATACATGCGGACAGTGGTATTATTATAAGTGGAACAACGCCGCAGGCGGAATTGTTCTACGCAAAAAATAATACTACCGAACGCATTTATGTCAGACAATATAATACTGGTACGGTCTAGAAACAATACCTTTATTCCCATTCCTAAACAGTCATACTTTAGGACAATTTGTAATTCAATATTAAATGTGTACCTTGAACTGCCCACATCTTTCAACTTTTACCCATGTTAGATTCGAACAACCATCAGATATTCCATCCATGACCGTGCGATGAATACGCGCATGCGTCGGCATAAAACGCCGCATAAGCACGCAGGAAAATTGCAGAAGACGAACTGCAGACGTGCGTGTAATGTGAACAAAACTGTAGTTACCTCGCACTGTGCGATGGTGGTCACCCTAATTATTTTACGCCGCGTTTAAGTTGTCTCCTATAAATGTCGCCAATTTCTCTGAGAACCTATGAGAATTGCTTAAACTTCCTTAGTTGTTTAAGAATGGTTAAATAAATAAAGTAGTTGACTCTCTGTGGTTTAATCTTTTTATCAAGTTCGATGACCGTATGCCTGAGGAGATAATATGCAATCTGGTAATTTAAATTTGTTGGGTTCTTAATATACCAAAAATGAATCCAAATTGTTATCAGATAATACGATGATATTAGGACTATATTTCGAGGATACAGTATTTCACACTTTGCCAGATATGTAGATTCGTCTCTATTTTATAACAGGGTATATCAAAATAATTCTCACATGTCTCGCAAATCTGACCAATACATGTATGTGATTGTTGTTGAGTGCACAAGCATATACCACCAAAAAATATAAAATGTTTGTTGATAAATCATGACTTGTTTGAATACAAATCTTTGAATCCAACAGACCTCGATCCTTTCTCAACGCACATACCTTGCCCTATTCAAAGCAACATATAAATGTTGAGACACGGCAAATGTAATCCATGTATTCTATACCCATTTTATTGCGTGCGTTGTATTCCTATTACGTTATTCAAAACATTGGATAATTTTCCCTTTTCCTCCAGCTTAATACATCTTTAAGCCTGCGGGCATTTCGCTCTAAATCAAAAAACCAACCATTTCTTTAATTGAAGGAAGTGAGGCTTTTTAGTTTGAGTGGTGCCCCTAAATCAATGTCAACATTGTCAACCATATTATTACATCAATTAACGAGGAAATCGTTCCATGAATATAAAACTCCTCAACCGAATATTTTGTATAAACAAAAGCTATGGTTTTAGAATCTGCAACTGCTTGCTATGCAAATGATGTATGTATAGCCTAAAGGTGTTTCATTCTGGCTTTCCATGTGCACTTGAAATGGTTGTGACTCGTTTATGTAATCATGTCTTTAACAATTTACTGAATAAAACAAATGGAGAAACACCATAGTGCGTTGACTTGATTTGCAGTCATTATGTACTACGTCGTAAACGAACTTCAATTTCGCTTTTTTCCTGTTAGTGATAATTACAATCAATGTTTTCTACACCAATTGTACGGCAACTATATATCAAACTGACATCAATTAACAAACGGAAACAGACATGGATGCAAGTTATCATCACCTTGAGTTTATCGGTATGTCCTATATACTTAGTCATTCATCTCCGTGGAGTTTGACGTCAGAACGTTTTCCAATAATCGCACCTATGTGCACGCGTGATTTGTTTTATACACTGGCGTATAAATTCCAACGCAATCAAAAACGAAGCCCAACACACGCGTGCAAAAATGCTGCGTTGATTATTGGAATACACTCTGACATCAGTGCACAGTGTTGAATGAATATTTCAGTTTATATGTCTGTAGACTCTTCATATCGACATGATTCGTAACTGGTACCTTTCTAACGTCGATATTGCATAACAATAATGTTACTCACAGCTTAATTGTCACCTGTTAACAAGGAACAGCTCGTCGTACCATATCGCGGCCAATTACGAATGACGATGTGGTCAGTCTTTAACGTAAACTATGTAACAAGCAATGAGAAAGGCCAAATGAAGACAAGACGCCTTATCCCTACGAGAAGAAAATAAAGTAGATAACTACAAACGTATGAAGGAATACATCGGCGATTACCTCGAGAAAAAAACAGGGTCCTGAGGGGTTTCACAAGGCGAATTAATTTGAAGAAGACGGGGTAACATTCGTAAAGACGGATGTAGACAGATGAAGATGACTATTACTAAGAACCATGCTGACTTCCATTACCAGAAAAATCGAAGTACATTACCACTACTATACGTAATTCAAGATCAAGTTTTTTTTAAACCTCACAAGAAGTTAATTGACGGGAAACATTACGACATTGAACCTCAAAGGACAACCCCTACGGCAAATAACACTACGGTTACAGAGATGAAATAAATAAAGTAACAATGTTATCTTGATAAGTTATTTTCGTGATTTGTATGCCCGTCGTCAGAAAAAGGTGATAGACCGATCGGTTATCGTCTTCGTTACTTCTGAAGGTTCAATGAACATTTATCTGGTCCATATAGCTGCCTCTTTGCATTTGAGATATTTTTCTTTGTGATGAGTTCAACCGCACAAAAAAACTATAAATGTATTGTTCACAAAGTTCTAGTCCTAGGGTCACCAACACGAAGGTATGCCTACATAAAACACCATTAAATTATTTAAAAGACCACACTTATTATATTTAAAAATAAATTAATGGGGTAAAACGTATCAAGTATTTTTTTTATTTCCTTTATTTTGAGAACCCTTGTTTGCTAAAATCAAAAATTGGTCATCATATTTAGCATCTTAATGCATCAATCAATTGGTTTATATTTATTTTGCATCCATATCATAAGATATCACCAAGGATTCGCAGCCATACAGTACGATCGTCACACAGGTGGTGTTGAACAAAAATACCTTTACGAATTCTAGCATAATTCATATGGCAGCTGTAGCAGGTACCGTCTGTTATGACTAAGCCCATGATTGATGACGTACACATGAGTGAAAATCAAAGGTTTCATGAACAAAATTTACCTCAGTCCTATGCGCAAAATGTGTGACTTGAATATGATTTCTTACAGCTCTTATACTGCCAATTAATCTAAAGTCTCTGGCAGCATCAAACCAACACGCACATTTACTATAACCGCCAAATCACGTAGGCCCACATTAAACTGGCGTTATCCAAACTGTTCAAATTGTATCAATTGTTGTCATTAGTAATTCCTTGTCACGCGCTGAGTTCGTAATTTAAAACAAATTACCAAAGTGCCAGAGCTACCATTAATATTTGAAGGGAGTGCTCCCTATGAACCGTCAAGTATTTCTCACCTCTGACAGTATGAGGGTGGGTGGGGTGTGTGGGGGCGGTAATTCGTACAAAAGACAGCACAAATCCGTTAAAATGTCGATTATGATATACGGTAATGATATTATGGACCAAACAGTGAAGTTTTAGCTAGCAAAAATCGTCCCATGTTTTCTTTAAGGGGTGCGCAGAGCACCCCATAAGATTTTAAGATGTTTGTAAAAATATACAGTGTCAGTCCAATAACAAGTTATATAAGGGTTTTATCAAGGGGTATGCAGCATCCACTTAGATTTTAAGATTTTTGAAAACATTGTACAGTGTGTGTCCAATAATAAGTTCAAGAGCAGGAGCCTGGAGGGAAGGGACGGGGTAGGCTTACTAATCTATATTGTTTTATAACAAGGGTACTGCATGCACTACACAACGATTTTATATGACCAAGTAGAAATTGAACATGTACTGCAAAATTAGTTTCAATTGGTTATTTATTCAAGCATACCAAGATAGCTCTAACGTTTTCTGGACCATATTAGTTTTTAAAAAAACTTGATTTTTTTGCGCGCTTCGCGCGTATTAGTTTCAATGTTAATTATTCAAGCATCAAGATAGTTTCAGGAACGTTTTTTGAACCATTTATAGTTTAAAAAGGACACCATTTACGCGCTTTGTGAGGCTAATATTTATCCGCGGGTTTAAATGGAATACCTGCTTCCCCCCCCCCCCCCCCCCCCAAAAAAAAAACCCCACCACACACACTTTCACCAATAAACATGATACATACATTATGCGCAACGACATGGGTCATTTTTGGGCACGGTCAAATAACCTTTTAGTAGTTTAGTCTCGGACAGTAAGAACTCGGTCTCGGACTCGGACTCGAGAGGTAAGGACTCGAATTCGGACTCGGGTATGGTGGACTCGACACCAACACTGATAAAAACAACATAAATAAACTCCTCAAAAGAGTTTGGATACTTGTTTCAATCACCTATTTTACGGAGATTTCGTGATGTATTTATATTGTGTTTTCTCTCTATGAAAAGCTGATGTGTTTCTCTTTCCAACTATACCTCATTTGTAGCAATCACGTGTGTCAGTGCTCAGCAACTTGCTTGAGAACATGGGGAGGTCACAATATGAATTCACAATATGAATACATTACGAAATATCCAGAAAATTGGTGTTTGAAAAAAGTGTCCGAACCTTTTTTGAGGATTTTATGTGAATTGAGATGTTTTTCTCAGTAATATATTAAAGCATTTTATATAATATCAATAAAATCCAACACTCGTTACTGAATTTGTCATATGCTGAGAGTTCGGCGGTGAAATTGAATGGGTTTAAACTGTATTTGATAGAGAACTTTTTCTTGCTAATAGGACTCATCATCAGTCTAAAATGCATAATTTTAGATATTTTTTTAAATGTATGTCCCGCATACATAATTTTTGTCCCTCATGGGACAGTTATTTTGACACATCCTGTTAGGTGTATAAACTTATGAACATATATGAAGCGCCACTCTGTGGCAGGGTGAGGAGGCTATTCGCCCTTAGTAACCCATACTTCGTTCAATCATCTATATCATTACGTGAACAGACTTCGTAAAGAGTCTGGTACCTTTTAACGTGCTCTTTTAACGTGTATTTTATATTATACATAATATTTGCACCATAAAGAGATAATTATTCCTCGTACTACCTCGCTTGTCAAAACACGGCAAAATGTTGACAGATATTTTTGACTTTTGAAGAGGAAAAATATAATTTTTAAAAAAAGGGCTGACCGACCAACTCTATATGAGAGGTCTGTTTGCTCGCAGAACATGGTTTCTTGTTTTCGTCGCCTCATCGATTGATATGCCTCAGGGCTATTCATTGAGGTTGAATGTCTTAATGTTTCCCGCCAATTACATTCTTGTAATGTTTTAAGGAGCTTGACATTAAATACGTAAAAGTGCTGGTAATGTGATTCGATTTTTTTTTCTAGTAATAGAAAATCTAGTATCGATGAACATATCCCTTGACAATTATGATGGTTACATTTAACTCATCGATGATTTGTCTCTAGGTAAGTCCCCTCAAGTTATTTTTTTCAACATGGTTTTCTCTACTCTTAAAAAGATTCATCAGGTTTGTCAA
Source organism: Ophiura sarsii (assembly GCA_035610835.1). Lineage (NCBI taxonomy): Eukaryota > Metazoa > Echinodermata > Ophiuroidea > Amphilepidida > Ophiuridae > Ophiura > Ophiura sarsii. The sequence goes on from CM069446.1 coordinate 47,921,441, forward strand.
GTAGATTAATAATATGATGGCTGTTACACTTTTCACACGGCTATTGCTTTTACCATATTATACAAAACAGATTTTTTTTAGAAACATTTCCCAACTTTCAAGGTCTATCTCAAGGATTACTGAACCAATACTAGTCATGTTTGTACTTATTTCAATGCATTTCCCATGATCATTCCCAATATGATAAAGAAATTCGATGATTTTGACATTTCTGAAACATTTTGTGACATTTTGGAGTGTCGTCTGCAAACGCCTGCCATGTGCAGAGTATTAATGACCTGATTTTCCTTGTTAGGTTTGAGGAAACCGTCAAAACGTGACTCAATTGGTTGGTCCATCGTTTCTGTTCATATTTACCTTTCATATCTTGTGAACATAGCCGGTGACAACTATGGAATGCTTTGAATGATAGTTAAATCTAACTCATCGATGATTTTTCTCTAGGTAAATCGTGTTTTATCGCTACGTCTTTTACTTTTCCTTCTTGTTTTTCTTCTTCCCCTCTCTTTTCTTTTGTTTGCTGGATAGCTTCATATGTCATTACAAAACAATTTTACTGATAGTTTAAGGAGAAAGCGGTGCAAACCTCCGATCCGACACACTTTACAGCTAGGATACTTGTCAAAAACCTGTATCCATTTTCCCAATTCTTCACATTATTCCATTTCGAAAGCTGGTGAGAACCACTTAATGTAATAATAGCTAACAGAACACGAAATTGAAGGTCGTGTTTGATGTTACGGTGTACACATAATGATTGCAAATCAAGTCAATGCACTTTGGTTTTTCATCATTTGGTTTATTCAGTAAATTATGAAAGACAATATTATCTTAGCGAGTCACAACATTTTCAAGTGCACATATAAAGCCAGAATGAAACACCTCTAGGCTATATACATACATCATTTGCATATCAAGTAGTTGCGGAGTTTAAAATACATTTTGTTTATAAAACATATTCAGTTGAGTATTATCCTATACATAGAACGATTTCCTTGTTAATTGATGTAATAATATGGTTGACAATATTGACATTGATTTGGGCACCACTAAAACTAAAAAGCCTCACTTCCATCAATTAAAGACAGGTTTGGTTTTTGATTTAGTGCGTGATGCCCGCGGTCTTAAAGATGTATTAAACTTGAAGGAAATGGAACATTATGGAATGTTTTGAAAATGTGTATTGTTGAATAAACCGTTTTTCAACATAGCTCGATATTAATACTAGGACCTATAGATCAATTGTATAATATTTAGATAATAAAATATAGTTCGCAGTTGTTTCTTATTTAGTTTGTTGGTTATTTTTAATCTTTTAAAAACGTTAACAAATTAAGAACAACAAATGTCCCCCTTTACATAATCGGCGAATCCAGCGAGTTGTTTACCAACTACCTTCTTCGAATAATCTGCAACTTTGTGCAGGGAACACCTGAACATCTTGACGCGATGACCATACTCACTTAAATGGTCACTTAAGGTATGAATTAAGCCCCGCCCAAAACTCTATATATTATCGGTCTCATAATATATAGTACGTGTCGGCCGAAAAGCAGCCCAAAACCAATCAAATTGCCAAAACCACACCACTATATAAGAATATTTGGGAAAAGTGTACTTTAGGTCCCAGATTCTGGACTATACTAGTATCGTCCGATACTGGAACAACCAGTATCGCTCGATACTGCCACAGAGTCAGTGTTCCAGTATCGGACGATACTGGCACATTTAAAATGGTCCAGTATCGGGCGATACTGGAACACAATAATTAATGTACCAGTATCGTTCAAAACTGGAACATAAAAACTTCCGGTCGATACTGGGACACAATTCGGTGTTCCAGTATCGACCGATACTGGAACAGTAAGATCATACCAGTATCGAGCGATACTGGCAATTTTAATGTTCCAGTATTGAATGATACTGGTGTACCAGGTATCTGGAACCTAAAGTATACTTTTTTCCGAATATTGTACATATGTCTCATTGTAGGGTCACTGAACTTGAAAATATTAAACAAATTACATTATGTTCACTTAGTAATTCAAAGCATGCATTTGATAATGATAGTGATACTGAAATATAAATATCAAATAATAAATGGGCTTACTCCTCAACATATTTGTTCATGGTGCTCATCATGCTAATTGCCGGCAACAAGTAATGTATTTATAATTGCCGAGATGAAATTAGTACAGAAGTACAAAATACCCGAACCAGGAATGCAGTACAGCATTATTAAACATTATGCTAAGGTTTTTAACCATTCATATTAACTAGAATTCATCTGATCTCATGGCGTTTCGACATTGAGATCTACATCCTTCCGGTTTTGAATAACTACATAGGAAACTGATCAATTATTAAGCCAAGTAACAAACATAACATGGTACTCATCCGGAAAAAGTTGGTGAGGGAGGCCCTTATTATTTGTTATTTTCCATTTGTTTTGTAATTTTTTCCAAGATTGGCGCCGTGTCTAAGATGGCCGCCATAACATTTAGAGATGGTTTTATGGTGCCGTTTAAGTTTATCAAGGTGCAATGTAGATCAACCAAATGATATCATACTGTCCACTTGTCAAAGTTGCTAATATCACAAACAATAATTTGTAGCTTGAATGACAAATGAATAGTGTGTGATCAATTTAGGATTGTTTTTATTCTTATCTAAACATAATTATTGACACAAAATGAGGAACATGTAACACCTGATTTGATTTCATTTAAGTCCTCAAAATCAAAATTCATGCAAGAAAGATGATGACATTGCTCAATAAAAAGGAAGGATACACTTGGTGTGACAGTAAGGGTTATTATTATTTTTTTAATAACAAATAACAAAAAACTCGGTGCGGCGGGGGTGCGGCGTCCAAAATCGGAGCGGGCGGGGATGAGTAACATGTTAATTTTTTGTTACTTGGCCTTATCAATAACAAGAACTGTCTTTAAAAAAGACATCGTGGTTTCACAACCTTTTCCCTTCATTTAACTCTTTATTTATTTTTCTGTTCGTGCTCCAAAAATTATAAAAATAAAAATAAATAAACAGATAATTAAATACATAAATAAATTTAAACATGAATAAATAAAATAAATAATTAAGTAAATGAATCAATAGGTGAATGAACGAATGAATAAATGGATAAATAATAAATTAATTTAATAAATTATAATTAATTAAATAAATGAATAAATGTAAAAATTTAAATTCTGAAAAAGAAGGAAAAAAACGTAGGAAACTAAATTATTAGAATTAACAAAAACGTACAAAACTACGAAGTTTTATCATTCTTACATTAGATGCTGGTGCAGGTATTTTGCTTTATGATATTCAAGAGGTTTTTTATTTATTATTTATAACAAAAACTGATGACGCTTGTCTGTAAAAAAAATGGATTAGTGAGTATTACAACTGATCCAACGGAGCCTCGTTAGGGTCATTTTCTTTGAGAATCCGCGTTAAGGGTTGTTTTCAATGAGAGTGGATTCATACGGATGATTACAACTTTTATACATGAGTGCCTCCCCCCCCCCCCCCCCCCCCCCCACCGCCCCCTCCCCAGGCCCAAAATATTACTCGATTCACACGGATGATTACCACTTTGATACATGATTGGGGCAATCATGTATAAATGTTGTAATTATCCATCTTCTTATTCTCCCCCTCCACCAGAGCCCAAAATAGTACTGTTTAGCCACAGAAATGTTATCTTGATGATGGAAATGTGCTTAAAGCACTAGTAGTATTTTGATATCTTCAACTATACTCGAAAGCATTGGCCCTATGTCTTATACATTTAAACAAGTTTAAATAAGTCTTATTCTACTACATTACACTCTAATTGTAAAAGAGTGAAAAACCATCCAAAAAGAGTGAATATTCACTCTTAAAAAGTGCCAACTGAGTGACCAATCGTTTTGAGTGAAGTTCACTCTTCCAACAGAGTGAATTTGCTATTATTATTAATTAATAACGCGCAACCATTTTGCCCGATATGATTTTTACCGGGCAATATTGTGGCATGTATATTTAAATTAGCGCGCATCATTTGGATAGGATTAGTTGTGGAGTGAGAATACTATCATGGCGGTCAAACATTCATGACACGTCGCGGTCAGAACGATGTGCTAGGTGATAGATATACCGATGCGGTCAATTACAGGACATTTTTGATAATAGCACCCAAGTGACTGAGCATTGTCTGACCACAACCACCAATAAATAACACGCAGTGCATCCGCGGTGCCCGCAATTAGTTTATAAAGGCATACATTCTGGAAATATGGAAAGCAACCGAGCGTGTCATACTGACAATAGCCGACGTTTCTAGAAAGCAAACTAGGTAATGTATACAACACGGATTAGCCCCACCATTTAATAAAATCGGCTTGATATAAAATAGCCATGATGGCGTGACACGAAGACACCAAATAGCGCGAATGGTAGAGGATTGACGCCACAGCTGATATCGGATATGGAAATAGAGGTCATAAGTTTGTTCGCGCTTTTAATATTAAATGAAAATGGATGGGTTCCGTAAAGAATATGTTTCTAAATTTCTTTCGTGAGAAAGGTATCAAAAGCGTTAATCTATCCACATCCAAAACAATGGATTAATTATTTGCTCTTATCTACATAGCGAGTACATGTGTGGAATGAGAGTTCGTACATACGGTCATGCTCCCAACTAAAGTCGTGAATGCCTTTTCGTTCTCTGCAAAATATATTTTGATACGCTATATAAATGTATGTTATGTAAGGCGAAAATATCTTTGAAGAAAATAATTATTAATGGATTAATGAATTATATTTGATATGTGAATGTATGATTTGTTATGTCATTCTTGTTCTAACATATAATGTACAATGTTGTGCTTGCCGGACTGCTCCTTTAAATAAGAGAGAACACTTAAAGTTCATAGTAAAAAAATTAAAATTTTAAAATCCTTTCTGCTTTTCGAGAAACTTGCGATTGGAGGACTCTAGGGGGTTGATTTTGTTTATTGAATAACACAATTGAAATACTTAGGGGGCTGTTTTAATCGCCCCTCTAGGTATTTCAATAAATAAATGTCATGAATTTCATAAATTTCCTTGATAAATTTCATGTTGTGAGGAGTTAAAACCCTCACAACATGACATTTATCAAGCGCTGTAACTTTTGAACTATTAATATAATGTATATAAAAGTATACATTTTTAGAAAGGAAATGAGTCGGAGAATTCTTTTTGGTATCAAATTTTCACCAAATATGCTATTTTTAAATTTTGGACCAAAGATCACTATTTTTTGCTCAAAATTTGCGTCATTCGTAGCAAATTCAGTTTTCGGTAAAAACCCTGAAATTGCTCAAAATTCCTCTAAATGACGCGTGATATTCTACAGAGGAGTGCATTTGCTATTCCAGATAATAATGACGCCCCCCCCCCCCCCCCCCCCCCCCCCCCCATAGAGGACATCGGAATTCCAGAGTTTTTTTTCCCACCAATTTTAACTTTATCCCACCAATCCATACTTTTTTGAAGTTTGATCTGGAATTCCATACTTTTTTTGAATTTTTATCTGGAATTCCATATTTTTTTAAGTTTGATCTAACACTAACATGAACGCGCACACTATTTATGCCAATATCATGGTAATGAACCATCTACAGTGGGTTCGAGAACTTTTTTAATTAGCACAGAATATGCATGCATCTGATTTGTGGATTATTTAGCCAGTATTGATTCGTGCCAGAATTAAATGGATTACCAAACTAATCTTTGCTATTGACTGATAGATTATTTTCTATGTTTATAATTATTGTAACGTATTGAAACGTAAACCATGTTATTTACTGGTTTATACATATAAATCCCATTGTACAAACCAGTAAAAGACATGGTTTACGCAAATTATGCTAGTTTTCTTATTTTTCATCGGATTGATCTCATATTTTCAGGATATCATAATAATTAATTGGGCTTTACATTGAGACTAAATTGGTCATGGTCCAATGATTATAACAAGTATTACACCGTCATGAAAAAGTGTCCTAATTTTTTTGATACACCCTGTACTTTTCATAGAGGGGGTCATTGAATTCCGGACTAAAAAAAATTGTCCTCTATAGGGGGAGGCTAATTATTATCTGGAATAGCCCATGAGTCACTGACATGACAAAGATAATTGTTACAATTCAACAGTTTCAAATGACGTTAAATGCTTGAATCGTGTCACCAGTGGGAGTATAGTTCTGCACGTTTCTGTCAACACGTGTCAATAACAATAACCACATCTATTGAGACACGACAGTTTATAAATGCACAAACGGTTTGATTTCAAACAATATTCAAAGCCGATTATTCAGACATCTCTTTTCCCCTCATTGCCTGACATGTTTCTAATTGATAAATGTCGTTCAACTTTTGTTATCCTGTCCTGTTATCCTTAGTTACAATATAGTTACCTGTAATTGCTTAATGTGGAATGTTTCCCACGTGCTTAACACTTTCCACGTGGCAATCGTCTGCAGGCGACAGGTCCAAATGTTCACAGATAGTTTCAAAGATGTTACAATTATTGGATTTCATCCCCATATTTCGAATCACCATGAATAATGCATTACATTAAGTACAAACATGCCTAGTATTGGTTCAGTACTCCTTGAGATAGACTTTGAAAGTTGGTTATGTTTCTCAAAAATCTGTTTTATATATATGGTAAACCTAATAGCCGCGTGGATGGAGTGTTCAGATAACTTGTATTAGGCCTGTTTGCTTTAATATGGCGTTATGCTGTGCATACTGTAAAGTGGTAAAGGATGAGAGGGATGAATAGTTCCTTACATACAATGTCACAATTGCAAAGTCAGCATGTACACAGCAATATAAAATTGCTATTCAACTAATTTTTCTTAATTCAACTTGTGTATGTGGACATAAATTAAACAATATAGTGGAGTAATTGCCGAAATAGCGCAGCAAAATTCGAAACATTTAACATGCGTGAAAGCCGCTCATATCAAATAAATGTTCTAACTTGCAAATACCACTCCACCGAGGTTGAGATTGCTAAAACCATAATAGAACTAATGTGAAATTATTGTTGCCGTGCCAAAACCATTCGTAAAATATGGCTTCCTCTTGGACAATCATTTTATGCTCGTCTTACAGTCGAGGCATTATAACTGATAGCGGAAATGGCAGATCTCGGAGGTTGGTTCTGCCACCGATGAGGGCACCCTGACTGATTTCCGAACGCATCTGGCAGCCAAGACATGCCGAAGGCGTCCAGGATTTTTTATAGCATAGCAACCGGTGCGTACGAGGTTTAAAAATCTATACGATTCAAAAGTACTCTAATTAAAATAGGTTAACTCCGATTAATCGAACAAAATAGTACTTACACTAGAGCTGAATTTCCAATTCAAACGGTTTGGCGTTGAAATAGTTTTGTTTTGACACGAAAAACGTGATATTTGGAGTTTCTAAAGGAACTTCATGATTTGTATTGTGTTTAAGCCGATTCAAATTGCAGGTTTTGGTTTATCGAATCATCTGGAACTCATAAAAAACATAATGATAATGAGATTTAATGGACGTTACAAGCAGTCAGTCAATAGCGACGCATGAGGGAGGCCGAATGATTTTGGCTAAAAGATCAATAAAAAATATATTTAGACATTATTTAACAAGTGCAAATGAGATATGTTATAAAGCTGGTTCGCCGGATTGTATGTTTGATCGAAATATTAGGCGAACAATCGAGTTTATCCATGATCATGATAATACCATTTTAAAGAATTGTGCTTGCAAAGAACACACGATCAAATCACTCTTGATCATAATTTATTGGAAAAGAAATGCGCAGATGTGACTATATCGCAAATTATTGTCCTTGTTAATACTTTCCATGCGACAGGCGACTGCAGACGACTATTGCAAAAGTGCACAAAGTGTTTCAAATATATATTTGGAATCGCCATGAGAAATACAAACATGCCTAGTACTGTCTCAGTAAATATAGATATAGGCTTTGAAAGTTGGGAACATTTTTCTAAAAAGAATTATTTTGCATATTATGGTATTCAACCGATCACCGCGTGGAAAGTGCTAAATTGAATAACGGGTTAATTATTTAGATATATATAGGTCGATTAAATTCTCATAACGTGCATACAGACAGGCATTATCAAAATATTGTGTGCAGATTATTTCATTTTGCATGTTGATTCTAAACCTTTCTTTATTCAGACCATATACTTGGCATGTTTGTACATGTACATGTATTGACATTTTTGAAACATTTTGTGAACTTTTGCAACTGTCGTCTGCAGTCTCCTGTCGCGTGGAAGGTGTTAAGACAGGTACACGTAATATTCATAAGAGTTTCAAATACACCCGCGACACCAAGGCTAAGTATGTTAAAATGACGTTGATAGGAACGGAAAATAGATTACTTTAAAAGTATCCGTACCATCGACGGGCATTTTTGAATATGTTCCTAGGGAAACAAATACTGGCTTTAAATCAATATGTGCTGAAACGTGATATAAAAAGCGTTCTGCTACGAGTACGTTGTAGTAAATTCTGCAACAAAATAAATCAATTGATTGCGTAGCACTGATAAAGTTCCAGCCCGCAGGATTGTATGATTTAAAGAACAATAGCGTGTAAAAGTAAAATTCCCACAAATAGATAGTTCTAACGTTTGCAAGCAATGGACAGAATTTCAAAGAACACATAAAATGATAAATAGAAATGGACCCTCTTTTTTACATCATATAGTACCCAAACACTGTTTAATGGTTTTCATTTCCTTAATTTATTCCCTAAGACAAATTTTGTGCAATATTGCACGATATCCAACACAGATGGCGCTATATTTATCATTTGATAAGCAGTGCAGGTTGGTTATTGCTTAATTAATGTAGTGATGTAGGGCAAAAAAAATAGCACCTATTCCATAAAATGTGTTAATTTAGAGATGATCGCTATCACCTTTTACTACTTGTTTCTTCTTTTGTAAGCACTTGGTATCAGCTTGATAGTCCAAGCTAGAGACTACAAAATACAATGTTTTTAAACAGTTTCTAGACCAGTGTTTTCTGCTGATTCCAAATTTGAGGGGTGCCAGTTAGTGCGCAACCTTGAGCATTTTTGTAAAAGTGCAATAATCCAAGATGGCTGCAAAAAAACATTTGTATTATAAGTGCGCTACATAATAAATTTGTAACCGCTTCTAGACCAGGTTTTTTTGTTTAAAATTAGAAACTTCGTTAGTTCTAGTTGAAAAACCCTAGAACATTTTGCCAAAATCCAAGATGGCTGCTAAAACAGTTTACCAATATAGTGATGCTCATCATGGGACCTTGTATCGCTACATTTTAAACAGTTTCTAACCCTGAAGATGGATGAGCTCTGAACTGGATGAGCTCTGGTTTAAGAACCACAGGCTGCGTCATTTTGTTGTGATTGAGCTACTACGCATGTGTGAGAGCGCAAAGAGTTCGAGCGTTGTGGAGTCTGCTCAGCCCTTTAGTCGAATGATGTCGTCTAATCAACTCATAATCAAAATGAACAGTTTATTACATTTTAATAAGCCAACGTTAATGCAGCGTCAATTGGCTATAACTCAATTTAAAGAGTTGAACAGCGTACGTCTATCTTTCATGATTGAATATATAAATAATCATCGTACAATCTATACCCGAAATTATTCAATTTACTGCTTTATAGAATTTTAAAATACTTTGATTACTACTTTCTTGTCAATTTTCCGACATATAAATATATGAAATTTTGAAATGCATGATAATTCATCGCATAAACACGTCAATGTAATTTTGTCTCAACGGTGATTGGCTTTACCCGCGGTGAAAAACAGGCGGCTTGGAGTGGTAGTTTCCTTGCGAGCTAATTGCATTGTTAGAACATGTCCTAAAAGGGCTCCTTCAAGTACCACGTGCGGCCAGATCTGCTAAATGGACTTATGGCAGTAGAGCCTTTTTCATCGCTGCACCGAAGGAATGGAATGCTCTTCCCGAACATGTCCGACGTGCTACATCAGTGCAATCCTTCAAAACGTCATTGAAGACATATCTTTTTAATTTATGAATTGTGCATTGTAGACTGTGTTTGTATAATACTCTCATGTAGTGTACATTATATTTCATTGTGTTAATGTACTGTGGTTTTTAATGATTACTTATTTATATTTGTATGGTAAGTTGTTGTTGTTGTATTTGTATAGCTTCCTTATTATGTTCTTATATTTTTTCATACATGTATGTTATGCGCCTCGGGGTTGTGTTCACAACGTGAGGCGCATTATAAATACCCTTTTATTATTATTATTATTATTACTTCTCGAGTTCCTAGACGTTGACGGATACGATGACAAATAACCGCTTTCTCGCGTCTACAAAATATACATTGCATGCATTGCAACTCCATTTTAAAGAGGAGCTCGAGTGATTTCACTCGACCTAAGATCTATCGTCATGACAAGGCCTGATTTCGTGGCGACTCGTTGCAGCTCTTCGTTTTCTCACTTCTATGTGAACCCTCGTCCTCCTAATAGATATTTGTCGTTGGTACCCATGGATATAAATAAGTCTTCTCCTTTTATTTATAATCACATACCAACATCTCCCCCAATTTGATGCCACAATGACGTCATAAACGAGTGAATTTCCAATCAAAATTGGTTGTTGTATTTAGGGTGTTTGGTTTTTTTTGCAGGGGTGTCTAAAACATTTTAATAGACATTTCGTATGACATTCCTTTTTAATAGTGGAAATAATAAGTTGATAAATATCTCTCTCTCTCACATGTCTGTCTTGTCTTGTCTTTTCTTGTCTGTAATTGTTTTATTTTCTCTTGTTAACACATAGCAGTAGCATTTGATTTTTTATTGTCTATGTATAATTATGTGTAAACATGTTAGCTTTAAAGTGTATTTAGGTACGAAATTATAAAACAGTTTTACGACTGACCTTAACCCCCATGTAAGGTAGTAGGGCGTATTTTTCAGCAAGTTATTTGAATGTTTTAGTGCTGAGGGTAAACATATAGGTGGTTGCAAAGGGTTAAAAGATCTTTTTGAAACCCATGGCTAAGCCAATTTGAATTTTGTATTTCCTCATTAACATTAGCCTTCATCCACAAACTAAACGCTAACACTCCTCCATTTATAAAGCCTTCATCCTACTACAAGACAATGACACTCCCTTAAATCTAAATAGGTCTTTGCCTTATTAAAACTCAAACACTATTAACAAGTTTGAAAGTTTCAGCACGGCCGCCATCTACATCAACAAAAATATTTTGTGTGGTGGTTCAAAAGGTGATTTTTGAGGGCCATAATATACGAAGAAAAGAAAATGTGTCCATCAATGGACAATTGCACTCCATCTGTCTGAAGCCTTCACCATTATACAAGACTTCCTACATACGAAACTTCCTTAATAAACAAGACTCGAACACCCCTAAATAAGTGTTAACTCTTATACAAAAAGCTGACATTCCCTGAAAAATCCTTCACCCCACATAAAACATTATACGTCACACCTACACACCCCCACTCTTAGAAAAAATATAAGCAATGTGGGGTAAACTACTACACTTCACGATGGTAAAAAGGGAACATGGTTGTTTGTTGGTAAAAATGTACACAACAGTGGCTGTGTAGAGTCTTACACAACACATAGTGAACATTTTACCCAACAAAGTTTAAAACTTTGACACAATATCGTTGGGTAAATGTTTACCCCAAAACGACCATGTTCCCTATTTGACCCAATTATGTGTAACACTTTACACAACCGGGGTTGTGTAGAGGTTTTACCCAATACTTGTGGCATTTTGGTACACATAAATTAGGTAAATTTCCTTTACCCAATAATGCTGTGTAGGCAATTTACCCTTTTGTTATGTAACACTTTACACAGTGAAGTAGCTGTAATAGTCCTGTACTATAGTTGCGTATAATCAGCTTATAATGCAATAGGTATAGGAAATATGGCCTAGATCTCAGACCAGATCTGTCACTACTTCACTCCCATAAGACTATTGTTTTATTCTGCAGGACTATAAATGTATAAATCATATCACATTTTACCTACAAAAAGTCGGGATAAGGTCCTCAAGTCCTGTTCCTGCACTAGAAGTTTCTGACCGATATGTCGTCGTCTGCCATGGCTGGATACTGCAAAGTAACACAACCGATATAGTGCCGCATTTAATACGAACACAACAAGCAGTGTTTTGCTCGCTTTACCGGACCAGAATATGGTGCGCTGAGCTCAGGCCATCACACTGGTTGCTACGAGATCAGCTTGAAAGCACAACGTTGTATGCACATTAAACACTTCCCTGCACCAACACAATACCAAGTATTGACCCTAGTATATGGTCTTAGCAACAGTGGACATGTTTTCATCAAAGTGCTTGACACTTTTGTCATGGACTGCATGGGATTTTCGCTCAACATTGTGCCGTTTTTTACTACTGAGAGTGTACATCGCGAAGTAGCCTCCTTCACATCCGCTTTCTGTCATGTAAAATGGAGTCTGGACAAGAGACTACGATGAATCTTACACTTTTATGGTGTCAAATCATGTTTTAACCAATTACGGGCACTTTTTCACACTTCCAGAGTGTAAAACTCGGAATTCAATAGTAAACTATTGCATGGGTAAAAGTTATTTTACGAAATCGATGTTTAGCACAATATTGGGTTAAAAACTACACATTTCGTTTGTACCCAGCAAAATTTGACACCCATTTCTATGCGTGTAAATACGCCTTCAACCAAATAGATTTAGTAAAGGATTCTATTGTTATATACTTTCCATTTCTGGTACGCAGGTTGGTATTGATATACACAAGAGTTTCTCAAGACGCACATTGTTAGACCCACATCGGGGCAAATTTGGGATGTTCATATGAATATAATAAATAACAATTCATTTCTGTATTTTTTACATATACTTGATGTGTTACGTCTACTTAAAGGGACATTAAATGGTGTTGAACATTTTAAATGTTTAAAAATTTACTTCAGAATTCAAGATGAACATTAAAAATTGCCATTATTGTTGTTTCTACTAACAAAAACACAGCAACACTTGATTAAAACAATATCATCGCTATTTATTGAAAAACGCCCTCTATGCAAATATGGTTCGCGTTATGTATCACGCGTACTGCAGGGGGATACTGTCGGACGTAAAATGCTCGTCCCGGCTGCACGAGCATTTTTGAATCGACGTTTGCTTGTACAAAGAGTGCTGATTTTTCTTAATCCTTATAGGTGTAAGTTCATACATGTAATACAATTATAAAAATAAACTAATCCCAGTTTTTATCATAATTGAGGGCGCAGCCTCCAACACATCTCTTAGTGTCCCTTTAATGATTAACAAACGCGCGCGCATGACCCTAAATATAATGCACCCAGAAAACAACTCCTTAAACTCCCTATATTATAAGTCTTTACTCACCCATATGGAAAACCCTAACATTCATAAACTAAAAATAATAAGCCTTCATCCTAGCTAGCACAAATTACTATTGCATTGTCAACAGCGTCGGGTCTCAAGGGCCCGGAAATACGCCAGCGGAAGATGAACCTCGACTTACAGTGGTGTGAGTAAAATTACAAGCATCACTGAATTACAACGTCTGAATATGGCGGGAAATTGAGGAATGCTGTATAAATGCGATGTACATATTAATTAAGCAGACGACACGAAATTGCACAGAGTCATAATACACAAGTCTAAAAATTACAGCCTCTGAAAACGAATACTTGATATTTTATTAATGTTAGGACTATTTTTAGTGTTGAGATTACCATTCGATCGAATAAGACAATAGACACTTTAGGAGTCCAAAAATATTTCTTTCATACTTAACTATTGGTTTCCTTTTTGCATTCGTACATTAGTTAATTCACTGAATGGCTCATGAAATTGTGTTGTTTTTAGTCAGCATTACTTAGATGCCACTGCGTTTCCTAAGTGCTGATTTATTGCTCATTTTATTACAAATGACCGTTGGTTATCTTAAATGTCACATTTAATATTTATATTTAATTTAAAATAGACACGTTCCGGCTTATGTTTAACCCCATTTGTTCTGGTTAGGCGTCTGTTCTAGCAAACGGGTGATCGTGGGTTCGAGTCCCGACCCCTAAGCCGGTGAATGTCCTTAGTTTTTTCGAGTTGGAACATTTAACGGCGCTTGTTATTTAGGACTTTCACCGCCTCAGGAGTAACATAGGTGTTATCTTTTTCGGCAGTGTATAGGGTCACTTTGCGAGATATAGACGCACAGGAAGTGTGCTGAGCTCATACGGGCGTAAATGAACCCCTGGGTGCCCGCAGGGTGGAAAATAAAATGCCTTATATACCTACTATAACACACTTGTTGATGTGAGTGTGATCTTTCGAATGCACCAATTAAAGAGGCCGTTTGTTTGTTATTAAAATGTTCAAAGCGTGCGCTTTTTTCAGATTGAAGAGATTTTCGATTATTTCACAAGAGCAAAACCCAGTTGATGTTGTTTTTTCTCTGTCAATGTCAGCATACATCCCAGTCAGTAGTGTTATCGTGCCGGAATTTAAACAAGGTCTGAAACAGTAAGTTCCCAGACAACATACATATATTGGCACAATATTGGCCCAATATTGACAATATTGGCATTGGCATTATCTTGTTGACCAATATTGGGCCAATATTGGTTCCCCATTGGCAATATTGGCATTGGCATTTTATTGGTTACCAATATTGGACCAATATTGGCTTTACATTGGCGCTCGTTAATTGGCATCATGTTGGCAACCAATATTGGACCAATATTGGTGACCAATTGAGTGCCAATGCCATGCCATTGGCACCCTAATATTGGTTTTACATTGGCGCTCGTTAATTGGCATCATGTTGGCAACCAATTGACTTGTTTGAATACAAATCTTTGAATCCAACAGACCCGGATCCTCTCTCAACGCACATACCATGCCCTATTCAAAACAACATATGATGAGACACGGCAAATGTAAACCATGTATTCTATATCCATTTTATTGCGTGCGTTGCATTCCTATTTCGTTATTCAAAACATTCGATAATTTTCCCTTTTCCTCCAGCTTAATACATCTTTAAGCCTGCGGGCATTTCGCTCTGAATAAAAAAAACCAACCATTTCTTTAATTGAAGGAAGTGAGGCTTTTTAGTTTGAGTGGTGCCCCCAAATCAATGTCAACATTGTCAACCATATTATTACATCAATTAACGAGGAAATCGTTCCATGAATATAAAACTCCTCAACCGAATATTTTGTGTAAACAAAAGCCATGGTTTTAGAATCTGCAACTGCTTGCTATGCAAATGATGTATGTATAGCCTAAAGGTGTTTCATTCTGGCTTTCCATGTGCACTTGAAATTGTTGTGACTCGTTTATGTAATCATGTCTTTAACAATTTACTGAATAAAACAAATGAAGAAACACCACAGTGCATTGACTTGATTTGCAGTCATTATGTACTACATCGTAAACGAACTTCAATTTCCTTTTTTTCCTGTCAGTGGTAATATTACAATCAATATTTTCTACACCAATTGTACGGCAACTATCAAACTGACATCAATTAACAAACGGTAACAGACATGGATGCAAGTTATTATCACCTTGAGTTTCTCGGTAAGTCCTATATACTTAGTCATTCATCTACGTGCAGTTTGACATCAGAACGTTTTCCAATGATCGCACCTCATGTGCACGCGTGATAATTATGTTGAATACGCTGGCGTATAAATTCCAACGCAATCAAAAACGAAGCCCAACGCACGCGGCAAAAATGCTGCGTTGATTATTGGAATACACTCTGACATCACTGCACAGTGTTGAATGAATTATTCAGGTTATATGTCTGTAGACTCTTCGTATAGACATGATTCGTAACTGGTACATTTCTAACGTCGATATTACATAACAATAACGTTACTCACAGCTTTTCACCTGTCGACAAGGAACAACTCGTCATAGCATATAGCGGCTAATTACGAATTAAAAGCATGTGTTTTCAATGATATTCAATCAAAACATATTCTAATAACTCAGTAAACTTTTTTTGGTTGATTGCAAAGGGTAATCTGTAATTACAATTCGACCTGTTGCCATGGTAACAACCCAAAAACAATTTTGGACCAAATTTGCCATGAAATGTACTCAAAATATCATTGAAAACACATGCTTTTATAACAAATACGGTTAAAGAGCCTTATTTAGCAAAATGCTTTGATTTCAAAATGACTGTTGTTTCTGGTAACACTGTACTTAGGAATATCATTTACCCAAGCTACTTTTTACAGATCTGAATGGGCAATACATCGACTATTTACACCAGCAAGGACATATTTCTGGCACCCCTGAAAAGGAAATTTTTAAGCAATACTTTTGATCAAAAATCACCTTGATTTTCAAAACTGAAAATAGGCAATCTTTCAATACTAAGCATTTACCTTTAGAATAAGATATTCACCCTTAAATGATGCAGTCAGTAGGGGAAGAGTTGTCCTTTGAGGTGATTGTATTCTAAGGTTTCAGTATTATTCTGTTTTGGTTTCAGTTCTTGACATAAGATAATTCTGAGTACATTTCATGGCAAATTTGGTCCAAAATGGCAAAAATGGTTTTTTGGTTGTTACCATGGCAACAGGTCGAATTGTTATTACAGATAACCCTTTGCAATCAACCAAAAAAAAAGTTTACTGAGTCATTAGAATATGTTTTGATTGAAGATCATTGGAAAAACACATGCTTTTATAACAAATAGTGTTAAAAAGTAAAAAATGCTTAGATTTAAAAATGGCTGTTGTTTCTGGCAACACTGTACTTAGGAATATCATTTGCCCAAGCTACCTTTTACCGATCTGAATGGGCAATACATCGAACTACTTACACCAGCAAGGACATATTTCTGGCACCCCTGAAAAGAAGCTTTTTAAGGCAATACTTTTGGTCAAAAATCACCTTGATTTCCAAAACTGAAAATAGGCAACCTTTAAATACTTAGCATTTACCTTTAAGAATAAGATATTCACCCTTAAATGATGCAGTCAGTAGGGGAAGAGGAGTCCTTTGATATGATTGTATTCTAAGGTTCCAGTATTATTCTGTTTTGGTATGGTCAGTTCTTGACATACGATCATTTTAAGTATATTTCAGGGCAAATTTGGTCCAAAATGGCCAAAATTGGTTTTTGGTTGTTACCATGGCAACAGGTCGAATTGTTATTACAGATTACCCTTTGCAATCAACCACAAGAATGTAACTGAGTTATTAGAATATGTTTTAATTGAATATCATTGAAAAAACACATGCTTTTATAACAAATAGGGTTAAAAGGCTTATTTAGTCAAAATGCTCAGATTTCAAAAAGGCTGTTGTTCCTGGCAACACTGTACTTAGGAATATCATTTGCCCAAGCTACTTTTTACAGATTTGGAAGGGCAATACATTTAACTACTCACACCAGCAAAGACAAATTTCTGGCACCCCTGGCAGAATTAATTTTAAGGTAATACATTTGGTTAAAAATCGCCTTTATTTCAAAACTGAAAAAAGGCAACCTTTAAATACTTGGCATTTACCTTTACGAGTAAGATATTTACCTTTAAATCATGCAGTCAGTAGAGGAAGAGTTGTCCTTTGAGATGATTGTATTGGAAGGTTCCAGTATTATTCCGTTTTGGTACAGTGAGTTCTTGACATAAGACAATTTTGAGTAAATTTCAGGGCAAATATGGTCCAAAATGGCCCAAATTGGTTTTTGGTGGGTTACCATGGCAACGAGTCGATTTTTTATTTTTTGAAAGTCACCCTAGTTGTTAGTGCCCAAGGGCCTACCAATACACAAGCTATGAGAAAAATCTATTATTTGAAGGATAGAATCAATTCTAAAAAATTACACAGACTGACTCTTAATGAGTCAATTGGTTTATATTTATTTTGCATCCATATCATGAGATATCACCAAGCATTCACAGCCATACAGTACGATCGTCACACAGGTGGTGTCGAACAAAAATACCTTTACGAATTCTAGCATAAATCATATGGCAACTATAGCAGATACCGTCTGTTATGACGAAGCCCACGATTGATGACGTACACATGAGTGAAAATCAAAGGTTTTCATGAATAACATTTATTTACCTCAGTCCTATGCGCAAAATGTGTGACTTGAATATGATTTCTTACAGCTCTTATACTGCCAATTAATCTAAAGTCTCTCGCAGCACCAAACCAACACGCACATTTACTATAACCGCGAAATCACGTAGGCCTACATTAAACTGGTGTTATCCAAACTGTTCAAATTGTATCAAATGTTGTCATTAGTGTTTCCTTGTCACGCGTTCCGTTCGTAATTCAAAACAAATGACTAAAGTGACTGAGCTACCGTTAATATTTGAAGGGAAAGCTCCATATGAACCGCCTAAAAACACATTCCCAAAGTGGAACACTTACTAGTTATAGCCAACCACTATTCACACAGAAAATGTGAATACATTAATGTATAATGGGTTGCTATCTAGTGAAGATAGCAACTAATAACAGTAACAACAACAACAATTATATACGTCGAGGAAAAAGTGTATTTTAGGTACCAGATACTAGTATACCAGTATCGTTCAATATTGGAACATAAAAGTTGCCAGTGTCGCTCGATACTGATACGATTTTGCTGTTCCAGTATCGGTCAATACTGGAACACCAAACTGTGTTCCAGTATCTCCAACGTCATGAACGTGTACAAAATAGCGCTCTTCGCTTAGTAACTGGTGCAAAGAAGGACTGTAGCATTACTTCACTTCGTCGTGAGCTACACTGGCTACCCATAAGGATCGCATAATATGCAAGCTTCTTCTTATCACATTCAAGGCAATCCACGGTATGGCTCCATCCTACCTTTCTGAACTTATCACTACCTACGTCCCAAAGCGCACTCTTCGATCAAGTTCACAACTTCTCCTCTTACTTCCACCAAGTCGCGGAAAAAGTGTATTTTAGGTCCCAGATACTAGTATACCAGTATCGTTCAATATTGGAACATAACAGTTGCCAGTTTCGCTCGATACTGATACGATTTTGCTGTTCCAGTATCGGTCGATACTGGAACACCAAACTGTGTTCCAGTATCTAGAGATACTGGAACGTATTTTTGTTCTAGTATCGGGCGATACTGATACAGATATACCAGTAGTGATTTGTTCCAGTATTGATACTGGTACATGATTGTGTTCCAGCATCGCCCGATACTAGAACATTTTATATGTGCCAGTATCGTCCGATACTGGAACACTGACTTTGTACCAGTATCGGACGATACTAGTACAGTTCAGAATCTGGGACCTATAAAGTAGATTTTTTTCCACATCGAAATGAATTAATGATACATCGATGCCTTACATGGCTGCAAATTCGTGTACATGTCTGTAGTTTAATCTGTTCCAAATTAGCGAATATAATTAGGCTAATAATATTTGCTGGCCCAAATGGAATACCTACTTGCCCACCGCTTGCTGATACAAACACACACTTTCACCAATAAACATGGTTAATATGCGACATGTGTTCTTTTTGCGCACGGACAAATACAAGCCTCACAATTCTCTTCAATTTGAAACAGATTAAACTGTAGTAATTATTAGGTGCATTATTGAACGACCAATGCGCTGTACAATTACATGAGATGCATACAAATGCGAAACACAGACAAATCAAATAAAGTAATGTACTTTGATGCCCTGCTCTGATAGATAATCTGGCAGATGTTTGCAACTGGTGGATTTCCGTCAAATAACTTGAAGAAGAAAAAAATGTTGAGAAATGAACAGTAAAATTGTAAAGTTCATGTATAACCATGAAAATGTACAAAATGGATATGAAATAGTAACTAATATAAATCATGTTTAGTAATCATTTAATTTAATATGTCATCAGAATTGTATTCTGTCAATGTTTGAGCTTTTTAAATGGTCAAATCAACTCCAGTAATTGATTGTCAATAATGATATTATAATAGTGATCGTCAAAAGTAATTTGAACTCTAGCTGGTGATGGGGTACTCGAGTGTGGACTACTTTGACCCTTGAATGAAGGACTCGGACTCGGGCACTTAGGACTCGGAAATTGTGTCCGAGTCCTGTCTGAGTCCAGTAAATATTGGCATATTGTGCATGCAGTAATTAAGTTCTTACAATTTAGTCATCCAATTTTCAAAAGTTAAGAAATAATGTCATAAATTATCATAAATACATCTTAAAGAAAGTGTCCCGCAAGCACAACATTGAGCATTATTTGTTAGAAAAATAATTATCGAGCCGAAATTACGTAATTATATAGAACAAAACACCATACTAGCCACAAAAAAAGAATAAAAACTGCCATCACTCAACATGCAATTTTTAAAATTCGCGGCGATCGAAAGTCCCAGTGTCGATGATGTCATGGGTATCGGTGCTAAAATTTGCGCATATGCATTGTATAACTATGACAACATCGGCACTGGGACTTTCGATCGTCGCGAATTTTAAAAAGTGCATGTTAAGAGATTGCGGTTTTTATTTGTTTTTGTCATAAGTGTGGTGTTTTGTTCTATATAATTACAAAAGTTGGGCTCGATAGTTATTTTTCTAACATATAATGGACACTTTTATGCTTGCGGGACACCTCCTTTAACCCTAACCCCGGTTTAGGTTTTTTTTTACCGGGATCACAATTTTCGAGGAAAAAAACACCAACTTTATCTCCGGGAACCTGCCGGGATTCGATCCGGGGAACCTCCGTTCTCAAGCCCCATGTCCCAACCACTAAGCCACGGCCCTCAGCTACACATTCGCACAGTATACCGCGCCCAATATATTATAGGCTCGGTTGACTACGTTATCGAAAACCGACGGCGCATGCGTTTGGAGAGGGACTTTGGATTAGCATTTTTTAGCACTCAGGGGGTTAGGGTTAATAGAACACACACAAAACAAAACAAAATGTTACCATAACCCTAACCCCGGTTTAGGGTTTTTGCCCGGGATCACAATTTTCGAGGAAAAAACACCAACTAAATCTCCGGGAACATGCCGGGATTCGATCCGGAGACCCTCCGTTCTCAAGCCCCAAGTCCCAACCACTAAGCCACGGCCCTCAGCTACACATTCGCGCAGTATACCGCGCTCACTATATAGGCTCGGTTGACTACGTTATCGAAAACCGACGGCGAATGCGTTTGGAGAGGGACTTTGGATTAGCATTTTTTAGCACTCAGGGGGGTTATGGTTAATAGAACACACACAAAACAAAACAAAATGTTACCATAACCCTAACCCCGGTTTAGGGTTTTTGACCGGGATCACAATTTTCGAGGAAAAAACACCAACTAAATCTCCGGGAACCTGCCGGGATTCAATCCGGAGACCCTCCGTTCTCAAGCCCCAAGTCCCAACCACTAAGCCACGGCCCTCAGTTACACATTCGCGCAGTATACCGCGCTCACTATATAGGCTCGGTTGACTACGTCATCGAAACCCGACGGCGCATGCGTTTGGAGAGGGACTTTGGATTAGCATTTTTTAGCACTCAGGGGGTTAGGGTTAACAGTTTAAAAAAATGATGTTAGAAATCCTTATTGAAAACCATGACAAGCATTTAAACCCAATAAGCGTGTGTATGGAACCTATCAATGAAGAGTTTATTTTGCAAGTCTACTTTAGAGAAAATCAAGGTGTTTTTTTAATATGGACATTAAGGATTGGTTGATTTGAATAGTATTGCTTTTAAGCTCATACGAAACTAAAATAACGCGTTTGGTTGAAATCCCGAACCTTTGTTTCTTTGTTAGTATATCTTTTGTTTCCAAAATATTATGGACTTAGTACGTTTTGCCACTAAACAGATTGATCCACTTTCTAGAAACACTCTTTTGTAACCACTGGCTCTAAGATCAGCATTCCATTTCAAAGAGGCTGTCAAATGGCTTAGAAATCAAAAAGAATAAATCCAAAATCTCATTTTCTTTTGAATATTTTTGATAAAATGACCTAAAATGACAATTTTCCCTAGATTTTGGATCGAAGGATTGACCGTCAATTGAATGTTCGCTTACGTAAATTTAAATGTACAACAATTTCTGTCATTTGGTTTTTCAAATAAATTAAACATATTCTTTTAAATACATTAATAGAAATAGAATATAAACATGATGACACATTTTGTATTATGATATAAAATGTACACTGACAACATATAATTGTGATGATATACAATGTAAACATGATGCCACTGTGAAATATGTAATTAATGATATGCCGTGTAATGATGAATGTAAACATGCTGAAAAGCATATGAAAATGCGTCATAAATGTAATGATATGCAATGCATATGTAAACATGATGAAATGTTAACATTATGTGAACATGTGTATAACGGATAACGGATAATAATAAACAAAAAAAGACTTTTTTGTTAAATGATTCTTCTGCCAAAACCAATATAAATGTACAGACCTTTTTGACAGTTTCAAGTGTCAATGTGTCATGGTCGACACTCTTCATCAGCAATGATGGCTGTTAACACTTTTCACGCTGCTATTGGTTTTCCCATATAAAACATATTTGTCAAAAACCTTTCCTAACTTTCAGGGTCTATCTCAAGGATCGCGACTGGACAGTTGCAATTGTCTTCTTTATGGATTCCCGGATACAGACATTTTAAAGCTCCAACGCGTACAAAATTCGGCTGCACGTCTGGTTACCGGTGCCAGAAGATGGGACCATGTGACGCCAATTTGTAAGGATCTACATTGGTTGCCAATCAGAAAGCGAATTATTTTTGAACTTCTCCTTCTTGTATATAAGTCCCTGCACAATCTTTCACCTACCTACATTAAACAACTCATCACACCTTATCATCCTTCTCGGAATTTAAGATCAAGATCCAAAGGGCTCCTTCAAGTACCACGTGCGGCCATATCTGCTAAACGAACTTGTAGAGCCTTTTTCATCGCTGCACCGAAGGAATGGAATGCTCTTCCCGACAGGCGCGTACGCAGGGGAGGTGTGTTTTGGGTGTGAAACACCCCCCTTGGGTCTGTCCTAAAAAATAAAAAAGGGGAAAGGAGAGGAAAAGAGAAGGAAAAGGAGAAGAAAGAAGGGGAGAGGGGACAGTGGAGACATAGACTAGAGGCGTATAACCAGAGGGTCGAGGGGGGGGGGGCGATTGCCCCTCCAATATTGAGTGTATGTCGGGTGAGATTGGCATTGGCAACATTTTCGAAAAATTGAATATTTTGGGAGAGGGAGTAGAAGCTTGTTTAAAGCAGAAATGTACCTCAATCATAGCATAAATAAATGTATATGCCACTTTTATGCCACTTTCCCCCCCCCCCCCCCAAAGACTAGTATCGACGGGCGGGGGGGGGGGGGGGGTGTACCAATTACCCGACGCACGTTACCGGCCGCTCAACATTACTTTGTACCCGATGCGTCGGTCTTCCGGCGGCGCCGTATATATATGTTATGCTTAAAAAAGGGGTTTGTTTACATTGCTAAGACGACTGGCGAACTAGACAAAGTGGGGTAAAGTTCCAAAGCCTGTTTTTTCTCAACAAATGAGGGCTTTTATCAGCACGTGTGTGTGAACCGTGGGAAGGCTAGGGCGAGGGGAACCCCCGGGGGAACCCTAGCTGTCTTCCACCCTGTTTGTACCCCTCTGTCTGTGGCGTATCCAGGGGGGCAGCAGGCCATGCCCCCACCATTGAAAAATAGTTTTTTAATAGGGGAAGAGGAGAAGGAGGAAGATGATAAGAAGGAGGCAGAGAAGGAGTTAGGGGAGGAGGAAGGGTATGGACATATGCGGTGCAAATGGAGGGGGGTTACGGGGTCACGTCCCCATAATTGTAATGTGAGGGACGTTAAAAACGTTATACTAGACCTTTTTAGTGTTAAAATGCCAATTTCTGCACGCTTTGCACGTATATATTAGTTTCATTGTTTCAATATTCAAGCTTGACAAGAGGGCTTCAGGAACGTTTTTTCTGGACCATTTTAGTTCAAAAACTGTTTTTTTGCTCGATTCGCGCTCACGTTTGCAACAGGTTTCAACATTATATTGGGTCTCAAAACACATCAAATATTCTAACTATGTTTGGACGTTAAAAACGTCATACTGGACCATTTAAGTGTTAGAAATGTCAATTTGTGCGTATATCGCGCGCATTAGTTTGAATGTTTCATTATTGAAGCTTAACAAGATTGCATTGCAAGACAGTTTCCCATGACCATTTCAGTTCAAAAACTGGGAAAAATTTTGCGCACTCCGCGCGCATATTTTCTACAGGTGTTAACATTATAATGGCCTTCAAACCATGCCAAATATTCTAAATATTATGTTGGGATCGTTAAAACGTCATACTGGACCAATTTAAGTGATAGAAATATCAATTTTTAGTTCAAGAAGTCAAAATAAAAAATTTGCGTGCTCCGCGCGAATATTTTATGCAAATTTTAACATTATATTGGCCCTCAGACCCACCAAATATTCAAAAATGTGGGGGACATTCAAAACATCATACATGACCAAAGTTTTAAGCAAAAACCACACCAACATTTCTAATTACTAGGTGGGGGACAGTATTATCATACTGGACCATTAGTGTTAAAAATACAATTTTCCAGCGCTTCGCGCCCGTATTTATTTGAATATTTCATAATTTAAGCTTAATAAGGTGGCTTCAGGACAGTTTTCCATGACCATTTTAGTTAAAGGTAGATGTTTCGATTGCTGACACGATTTTCAACTTGATGTTTTCTATTTTACATGAAAGGTCATCCTTAAAATTGTTGCATTCCAAAGTTTGAGTTGCATAACTCCTATGGTTCTATTTTTAAAAGCGCAAGGTCAAAAGACATGTGCCCATTAAGTAGTACACAGACTGGCTGGTGGTTAACCACATTTGGCAGTAATTCACCACATTTTAGCCTATAATTTTCCAAATGAAACATTTCTGGCGCCTAATATTTTACACACATAATGAGAAAAATATGGGGATTCTTCTGATACCAAAATATCTTGATGTGAAAAAAAATCATAGCCCCAAAAAAGTGATCGGGTCATATACCTTTAAAACTCAAAAATTTTGCGCGCTCCATCGCGCATATTTTCTACAGGTTTTAACATTATAATGGCCCTCAAACCAAACCAAATATTCTAAATATTATGTGGGGACGTTAAAAACATCATACTGGACCATTTAAGTGTTAGAAATGCCAAGTGTTAAAACACCCCCCCAATGTGAGGCGCATTATAAATGCCCTTTTATTATTATTATTATTATTATTATTATTATTATTATTATTATTATTATAACTGAACCAATACTAGGCATGTTTGTACTTATTTCAATGCATTTCTCATGATGATTCCCAATATGGTAATGAAATTCAATGATTTTGACATTTTTGAAACATTTTGTGATATTTTGGAATGCCGTCTGCAGACGCCTGCCACGATGACCTGATTTTCCTTGTTAGGTTTGAGGAAACTGTCAAACCGTGACTCAATTTGTTGGTCCACCGTTTCTGTTCATAGTTACCTTTCATATATTGTGAACATATCAGGTGACAGTTATGGAATGCTTCGAATGATGGTAGAATTAAATCATCGATGATTTTTCTCTAGGTAAATCGCGTTTTATCGCTACATTATCATTTACTTCTCCTTCGTGTGTTTTTCTTCTTCCCCTCTCCTTTCTTTTATTTGCTGGATAGTCTTCATAGGTCAATTCAAAACAATTTTACTGATATTTTAAGGCGAAAGCAGTTCAAATCTCCGATTTGACACACTTTACAGCTAGGATACTTGTTAAAAAACCTGTATCCATTTTCCCAATTCTTCACATTATTCCATTTCGAAAGCTAGTGAGGAAGGAACACTTAATGTAATAATAGCTAACAGAACACGAAATTGAAGGCCGTGTTTTATATTACGGTGTACACATAATGACTACAAATCAAGTCAATGCACTTTGGTTTTTCATCATTTTGTTTATTCAGTAAATTATAAAAGACAATATTATCTTAGCGAGTCACAACAATTTCAAGTGCACAAATAAAGCCAGAATGAATCACCTCTAGGCTATATACATACATCATTTGCATATCAAGTAGTTGCAGAGTTTAAAATACATCTTGTTTACAAAACATATTCAGTTGAGCAGTATCCTATACATATAACGATTTCCTTGTTAATTGATGTAATAATATGGTTAACAACATTGATTTGGGGCACCACTAAAACTAAAAAGCCTCACTTCCATCAATTAAAGACAGGTTTGGTTTTTGATTTAGTGCGTGATGCCCGCGGGCTTAAAGATGTCTTTAACTTGAAGGAAATGGAACATTATGGAATGTTTTGAATAATGTGTATTGTTGAATAAACCGTTTTTCAACATAGCTCGATATTAATACTAGGACCTATAGTTCAATTGTATAATATTTAGAGAATAAAATATAGTTCGTAGTTGTTTCTTATTTAGTTTGTTGGTTATTTTTAATCTTTTAAAAACGTTAACAAAATAAGAACAACAAATATCCCCCTTTACAAAATCGGCGAATCCAGCGAGTTGTTTATCAACTACCTTCTTCGAATAATCTGCAACTTTGTGCAGGGAACGCTTGAACATCTTGACGCGATGACCATACTCACTTAAATGGTCACTTAAGGTATGAATTAAGCTCCGCCCAAAACTCTATATATTATCGGTCTCATAATATATAGTGCGTATCGGCCGAAAAGCAGCCCAAAAACCAATCAAATTGCCGGTTGACATCCAAAATCACACCACTATATAAGAATATTGGGAAAAAGTGTACTTTAGGTCCCAGATTCTGGACTGTACTAGTATCGTCCGATACTGGAACAGCCAGTATCGCTCGATACTGCCACAGAGTCAGTGTTACCATATGAAATTGAAATTGATATACCAGGTATCTGGAACCTAAAGTATACTTTTTCCGAATATTGTACATATGTCTCATTATAGGGTCACTGAACTTGAAAATATTAAACAAATCACATTATGTTCACTTAGTAATTCAAAGCATGCATTTGATAATGATAGTGATACTGAAATATAAATATCAAATAATAAATGGGCTTACTCCTCAACATATTTGTTCATGGTTCTCATCATGCTAATTGCCGACAACGAGTAATGTCTTTATCATTGCCGAGATGAAATTAGTACAGAAGTACAAAATACCTCAACCAGGAATGCAGTACAACATTATTAAACATTATGCTAAGGTTTTTAACCATTCATATCAACTAAAATTCATCTGATCACATGGCGTTTCGACATTGAGATCTACTTCCTTCCGGTTTTGAATAACTACATAGGAAACTGATCAATTATTAAGCCAAGTAACAAAAATAACATGTTACTCATCCGGAAAAAGTTGGTGAGGGAGGCCCTTATTATTTGTTATTTTCCATTTTTTTTCTTCATTTTTTCCAAGTTTGGCGCCGTGTCTAAGATGGCCGCCATAACATTTAGAGATGGTTTTATGGTGCCGTTTAAGTTTATCAAGGTGCAATGTAGATCAACCAAATGATATCATAATGTCCACTTTTCAAAGTTGCTAATATCACAAACAATAATTTGTAGCTTGAATGACAAATGAATAGTGTGTGATCAATTTAGGATTGTTTTTTATTCTTATCTAAACATAATTAGTGACACAAAATGAGGAACATGTATCACCTGATTTGATTTCATTTTAAGTCATCAAAATCAAAATTCATGCAAGAGAGATGATGACATTACTCAATAAAAATGAAGGATACACTTGGTGTGAGAGTAAGGGCTATGATTTTATTTAATAACAAATAACAAAAAACTCGGTGCGACGGGGGTGCGGCGTCCAAAATCGGAGCGGGCTGGGATGAGTAACATGTTTTTTGTTGTTACTTGGCCTTATCAATAACAAGAACTGTCTTTAAAAAAGACATCGCGGTTTCTCAACCTTTTCCCTTCATTTAACTCTTTATTTCTTTTTCTGTTCGTGCTCCAAAAAATTATTAAAATAAAAATAAATAAACAGATAATTAAATACATAAATAAATATAAACATGGATAAATAGAATAAATGATTAAATAAATGAATCAATAGGTGAATGAACGAATGAATAAATGGATAAATAATAAATTAATTTAATAAATCATAATTTATTAAATAAATGAATACATTTATAAATTTAAATTCTGAAAAAGAAAAAAAATATGTAGGAAACTAAATTATTAGAATTAACAAAAACGTACAAAACTACGAAGTTTTATTATTCTTACATTAGATGCTGGTTCAGGTATTTTGCTTTATGATATTCAAGAGGTTTTTTATTTATTATTTATAACGAAAACTGATGGCGCTTGTCTGTAAAAATGGATGAGTGAGTGATCAACTGATCCAATGGAGCCTCGTCAGGGTCATTTTCTTTGAGAATCCGCGTTAAGGGTTGTTTTCAATGAGAGTGGATTCATACGGATTATTACAACTTTTATACATGAGTGCCTCCCCCTCCCCCCCCCCCCCCCCCCCCCCCTCCCCGGGCCCAAAATATTACTCGATTCACACGGATGATTACAACTTTTATACATGATTGGGGCAATCATGTATAAATATTGTAATTATCCATCTTCTTATTCTCCCCCTCCACCAGAGCCCAAAATAGTACTGTTCAGCCACAGAAATGTTATCTTGATGATGGAAATGTGCTAAAAGCAGGAAGTATTTTGATATCTTCAACTATACTCGAAAGCATTGGCCCTATGTCTTATACAATTAAACAAGTTTAAATAAGTCTTATTCTTCTACATTACACTCTAATTGTAAAAGAGTGAAAAACCACCCCAAAAGAGTGAAATTTCACTCTTAAAAAGAGCCAACTGAGTGACCAATCGTTTTTAGTGAAGTTTACTCTTCCAACAGAGTGAATTTGCTAGCTCTTTTGGGAGAGCGAACTTAACTCTAAACGAGTGGTCATTCTATCTCCAAAAAATCACTCCTTTTGAGATGTCTTTCATTATTTTACATTTATCATGTTTATAGCCCAAAACAAAGTGGATTTGGTGAAGAAATAGTTGTCGAAAATTTAGCGGTGAATACATTTTATGCGTAGGTCATAATTTATAGCGCTGTCATCTTTTAGGTATACCAAAAAGACGACAGCGCACGCCTTTGAGTGAAAAAGAGCGAAAAAGAGCTAGCTAGCTTTATCACGTTTGGAATTTAAAAAGGAAGAACGTTCTCTGTATTACTACTTGTTGTGAATTAATCTATATTTCTACCAAGCGTAAGGTCGGAGAATGTATTCAAGGATGAAGACAATTTGCCTCTGCTTATATTATTACTAGATTTCGCGGTTCCCGGAACGGGATGGGCGTTTCTCGAATTTGGCGGTTCTCTGGTTAGGGGGGGGGGAGCGGGCGGTCATGGGATTTGTACCCTTAAGATCCAGTTAACAAACTGCCCTTAATATTCCAGATACCCCATACTCCAGTTATCACATATGCCCTTAAATCCAGGTAGGCATCTTGTGCACAGAAGCAATTGTATAAATTAATATTTTAAGTAAGAATTACACTTTTAGAGTTATGTATAAAGTATGTATAAACATATTTATTACCTGGTCAATTGTTTGATGACTGTATATCCAGGTTATTCAGTAGGCTTAAGGTATTAGTTTCATAGTAGGGTATGAGCTTTATACTGCATCTTTTAGTGTTATAGTTGGCGGTGTCTCTATCATCTTAATCACTTGTTCCCAGTCTTGAGAATTAACTATGCCATATCCGTTACTTATTCGGCCTATACTGACTTTAAAGTATTCCTCCAGTAGGGATGTTTGCGTAAACGTATGCATACATTTCTATCACACATGTTTGCATTGCTCACAGCGTCCCTTTATTAAACAGGTCCCTGTGCAATATTATTGCCTTCGCATTTATATGAAAGACATCCCGGTTTTCTGGCTTAAGCCACCTTTACAGCACTGAGAGGTCTAGGGCCTATTAGCATTCCTACCGTAACTCAGGCCCATTGGTGATATTATTTACCGTAAACGACATTTGATACCTTGACGGAATAAAGCGTATAGTATACATTTAACTTCATTATTTTCTTCCACCTTTTCTAACTTTCATTTCGTTCAGTCAGCATGCTTATATAGGCTTATTAAACCTGGCCCGAGCATTTTGCTTGAGCCTGGTCCCTTCAGGACCCAAGCGTGTGTCCGTACGGACCGTGTAAACAAACAGACAAACAAACAAAACCTCTTCTTCTTTATCCATATGGATTCCCGTATCCATCTAGTGTAACTCTCGCTTTCTCTGTGTATAATATGGGCCCCTGCCATCTCACTCAATTACATGGTTTTTTTTATCCGCGCCCTACATGGTCTGTGACAGCAGATTTATATGGTTCTGTTGATGCCTTTCTTGAAGCGCGTGTGAAGGTCTTTTTGCTGACATTGTCAGGTTCAGCTTTGTGTTCTTTCATTCGAATTCCTATAACTGTCTTCCTGTTTACAGTGTGTACTGGGGGTTCCTATACACAGCCTGCTGTATCACGAATGTCTCGTTTGAACATGCTAGAAACATAATTATTTCTTAAATTAAAGGTAATTGAAAAACTTGAAAAAATATGCTGGGAAAAAGTGTACTTTAGGTCTCAGATACTGGTTCAATACTGGAACATAAAAGTTGCCAGTATTGCTCGATACTTGTACGATTTAAGAAAGGTATGATTTAGAGAATACATGTAGTGTAATATTGCCTGACATACATGCGGACAGTGGTATTATTATAAGTGGAACAACGACGCCGCAGGCGGAATTGTTCTACGCAAAAAATAATACTACCGAACGCATTTATATCAGACAATATAGTACTGGTACGGTCTAGAAACAATACCTTTATTCCCATTCCTAAACAGTCATACTTTAGGACAATTTGTAATCCAATATTAAATGTGTACCTTGAACTGCCCACATCTTTCAACTTTTACCCATGTTAGATTCGAACAACCATCAGATATTCCATCCATGCCCGTGCGATGAATACGCCATGCGTCGGCATAATACGCCGCATAAGCACGCAGGAAAATTGCAGAAGACGAACTGCAGACGTGCGTGTAATGTGAACAAAACTGTAGCTACCACGCACTGTGCGATGGTGGTCACCCTAATTATTGTACGCCGCGTTTTAAGTTCTTTCCTATAATTGTCGCCGATTTCTCTGAGAACCTATGAGAATTGTTGAAACTTCCTTAGTTGTTTAAAAATGGTTAAATTAATAAAGTAGTTGACTCTCTGTGGTTTAATCTTTTTATCAAGTTCGATGACCGTATGCCTGAGGAGATAATATGAATCTGGTAATTTAAATTTATTGGGTTCTTAATATACCAAAAATGAATCCAAATTGTTATCAGATAATACGATGATATTTGGAATATATTTCGAGGATACAGTATTTCACACTTTGCCAGATATGTAGATTCGTCCCTATTTTATAACAGAGTATATCGAAATAATTCTCATACGTTTCGCAAATATTACCAATACATGTATGTGATTGTCATTGAGTGCACAAGCATAATACCACCAAAAACATACACAAATGTTTGTTGATTAATCATGACTTGTTTGAATACAAATCTTTGAATCCAACAGACCTCGATGCTTTCTCAACGCACATTCCTTGCCCTATTCAAAGCAACATATAAATGTTGAGATACGGCAAATGTAAACCATGTATTCTATACCCATTTGATTGCGTGCGTTGCATTCCTATTACGTTATTCAAAACATTCGATAATTTTCCCTTTTCCTCCAGCTTAATACTAAATAATACATCTTTAAGCCTGCGGGCATTTCGCTCTAAATAAAAAAAAACCATTTCTTTAATTGAAGGAAGTGAGGCTTTTTAGTTTGAGTGGTGCCCCTAAATCAATGTCAACATTGTCAACCATATTATTACATCAATTAACGAGGAAATCGTTCCATGAATATAAAATTCCTCTACCGAATATTTTGTATAAACAAAAGCTATGGTTTTAGAATCTGCAACTGCTTGCTATGCAAATGATGTATGTATAGCCTAAAGGTGTTTCATTCTGGCTTTCCATGTGCACTTGAAATGGTTGTGACTCGTTTATGTAATCACGTCTTTAACAATTTAGTGAATAAAACAAATGAAGAAACACCATAGTGCATTGACTTGATTTGCAGTCATTATGTACTACATCGTAAACGAACTTCAATTTCGCTTTATGTCATCATCACCTTGAGTTTCTCAGTATGTCCTATAATATACTTAGTCAATCATCTACGTGCAGTTTGATCGCACCGCATGTGCACCTCATGTGCACGCGTGATGTTGAATACGCTGGCGTATAGATTCCAACGCAATCAAAAACGAAGCCCGACACACGCGTGCAAAAATGCGGCGTTGTTTACTAGAATACATTCTGACATCACCGCACAGTGTTGAATGAATATTTCAGTTGATATGTCTGTAGACTCTTCGTATAGACATTATTCGTAACTGGTACCCCCGGCTGGTACCTTTCAAACGCCGATATTGCATAACAATAATGTTACTCACAGCTTGTCACCTGTCAACAAGGAACAGCTCGTCGTAGCATATAGTGGCTAATTACGAATGCTGATGTGGTCAGTAGTTAATGTAAACTATATAGCAAGCAATGAGAAAGGCCAAATGAAGACAAGACCCCTTATCCCTACAAGAAGTAAATAAGGTAGATAATATCAAACGTATGAAGGAATACATCGGCGATTACCTCGAGAAAAAACATCGATGAGTTACACTCAACAGGGTCCTGAGGGGTTTCACAACGCGAATGAATTTAAAGAAGACGGGGTAACATTCGTAAAGATGGATGTAGACAGATGAAGATGACTATTACTAAGAACCATGCTGACTTCCATTACCAGAAAAATCGAAGTACATTACCACTACTATACGTAATTCAAGATCAAGTTTTTTTAAACCTCACATGAAGGTAATTGACGGGAAACATTACGACATTGAACCTCAAAGGACAACCCCTACGGCAAATAACACTACGATTACAGAGAAGAAACAAATAAAGTAACAATGTTATCTTGATAAGTTATTTTCGTGATTTGTATGCCCGTCGTCAGAAAAAGGTGATAGACCGATCGGTTATCGTCTTTGTGAATTCTGAAGGTTCAATGAACATTTATCTGGTCCATAGCTGCCTCGTTGCATTTGAGATCCTTTTCTTTGTGATGAGTTCAACCGCACAAAAAAACTATAAATGTATTTTTCACAAAGTTCTTGTCCTAGGGTTCCCAACACGAAGTATGCCTACATAAAACACCATTAAATTATTTGAAAGACCACAATTATTTTATTTAGAAATAAATTAATAGGGTAAAACGCAAGTATTTTGTTATCGCCTTTATTTTGAGAACCCTTGTTAGCTAAATCATACATTGGGCATCATATGTAGCATTTTAATGCATCGATTGTTTTATATTTATTTTGCATCTTTATCATGAGATATCACCAAGGATTCACAGCCATACAGTATGATCGTCACACAAATGGTGTTGAATAAAAAATACCATACGTATTCTAGCATAAATCATATGGCAACTATAGCAGATACCGTTTGTTATAACTAAGCCCACGATTGATGACGTACATATGAGTGCAAATCAAAGGTTTTCATGAACAAAATTTACCTCATTCCTATGCGCAAAATGTGTGACTTGAATATGATTTCTCACAGCTCTTATACTGCCAATTAATTTTAAGTCTCTGGCAGCATCAAATCAACACGCACATTGACCATAACCACCAAATCACGTAGGCCTACATTAAACTGGCGTTATCCAAACTGTTCAAATTGTATCAAATGTTGTCATTAATATTTCCTTGTCACGCACTGAGTTCGTAATTCAAAATAAATGACTAAATTGCCTGAGCTACCGTTAATATTTAAAGGGAGAGCTTAAAATACTTTCCCACAGTGGAACACTTTCCAATAGCCAACCACTGTTTACGCAGAGAATGTGAATACATTAATGTATGATTTGTTGCTATCTAATGAAGATAGCAACCAATAACAACAACAACAATACACGTCAAGGAAAAATGTACTTTAGGTTCCAGATACTGGTGCACCAGCATCGTTCAATATTGGAACATACCAGTTGCCAGTGTCACTCGAAACTGATACGATTTAAAAATGTGTTCCAGTATCGGTCGATACTGATGCACATTTACCAATTAAACGATATTGTACAAACGATACTGGTACATAATTGTGTTCCAGTATCGCATGGAGAACTCTGTTATTAAAAGGTTAATTGAACCTAATCAATAAAGTCAATAATGATCTTATAATAGTGATATTCAAGTTTAATTTGAACTCTAGTGATGGAATACTCGAGTCCGGACTCGGGCTTTGACTCGGACTCGGGAATGAAGGAATTGTGTCCGAGTCCTGTCCGAGTCCAGTAAATATTGGCATATTTTGCATGGAGTAATTAAATACTTACAATTTAGTCATCCAATCTTCAATAGTTCAGAAATAATGTCATAAATTATCATAAATACATCTGAACAATTAAAGGGGCACTAAGAGATCCTTCATGGAGGAAGCCCTCAATTTTTTTTCTTCAGAAATTGGGTTTTTCACATTTACGTAATTTGTATATATACCACCCAAAATTATAGAGCTTAAATTACAGTATTTCATGTGAAATTCATGGATTTGCTAGCATTTTGAGTTTCAATGTGATGACATCGAAACTACCTATATTCATCTAAAAGGCCACAGATGGCTTCTCACTTATTTGTTTCATGTTTATTCAAAATAACCTTGAAGACCACCCATGGCTTGTTACGTGAAGCTTAGTCATGACCTCCCTGATTCAATTGGTGGTGACTTTTAACCAAAATACAAAAAAGTGAAAAAAGACTAATAATACCTTCGGAAATGCTGAGAAAATGTCTTTATTTTTTATGTTTACTGATTTCTTTTCTTTTGTAGAAATCTTACATGAGAAAGTTTCTATGTAAATCATCTATATAAACAACGTGAAAATATTGCATTCCATTTTTTTGTGAAATCTCTCTGTGCCCCTTTAACATAATGCTGTTGGAAATCCCTTTTTAATTTGGTGTCATTTTGACACTAAAACAAGCGTCAAAAAATGGGTCCTCAGTTGGGCACCTAAAGGTGTCAAATTGACACCATTATGGGTGTAAAATATGACACCTTTGGGTGTCATATTCATTTTGACACCTTTGGGTGGTTACCTGAGGACCCATTTTCGAAAATCCAAATGGGGTGTAATATTGACTCTCTTAAGTGTCATATTGAGTTTGACACCCTAAAGGTGTCAAATTGACACCATTATGGGTGTCAAATTGACACCTTTATGGGTGTCAAATATGACACCTTTGGGTGTCATATTCATTTTGACACCTTTGGGTGGTTACCTGAGGACCCATTTTCGAAAAATGTCATTACACCCCAAATGGGGTGTAATATTGACTCTCTTAAGAGTCATATTGAGATAGCACATGTTTAGGAGCCGTTTTCTCGTCGCCATTTTGTTTGCATGTTACGAGCCGGTAAGACTGGTAAGTACCGATCTGCTCCATTTCCAGACATTTTTGATAATAATTATGATACAATTAGCGTAATGTAAGACGTCCGTATGAAAAAGATGACCACTGAGCCAGATAAATCGGGCTACATGTATGTAATGTTGCACATATCATCGTATGCATGCATGACGAACACACACATAGTACTAGTAGGTACATGCACTGACACACAGTCCAACAAAATGCTAATCTCTGACTATGAAATTGTAATTCATTTCATCAGTTAGTTGGCGCAATATTAAACAACATGAACAAGGCTTACATTACGCTAATTGTATCATAATTATTATCAAAAATGTCTGGAAATGGAGCAGATCGGTACTTACCAGTCTTACCGGCTCGTAACATGCAAACAAAATGGCGACGAGAAATCGCATGCGTTGATATGTTGATAGACGCCCAAGTTGGTGTCAGAATTACACCAATTGGTGTCAGAATTACACCAATTGGTGTCAGAATTACACCAATTGGTGTCATGCTGCTTCGACGCCTCTAAAAACCGTGAGCTTTCCCGCCAACTATTGACGCCCTTGGAGTTATTTCAATTAATCTGACACCAGTTTTGGTGTAAATCACTAAATGATCACTGAAAGGTGTCCGTCGGACACTTAACGGTGTCATCGTAAAGTATGTGCAAACCCATATCATTGACGATTACACCAATTTTGGAGTCAAAATAACGCCTTTGTAAGTGTCATTTACAGTTGACTCCAAGAAGGCGTCGCTGTGACACCAATTTATTTTTCAGTGTAGATAAAGAGTTTATTTGCAAAACGCGCGAAGTCTGCTTTGGAGAAAATCACGTCTTTTTTAATATAGACATTTTGGATTGGTTGATGTGGTGAATATTTCATATGGCTTAAGCCCATACGAAATTAAAATAACGGGTTTGGTTGAAATCCTACTCCTTTGTTATTTTGTTAGTATCTCTTTTGTTTCCAAAACATTAAGGACTTAGCCCGTTTTGCCACTAAACAGATTGATCCACTCTTTGTAACCACTACACTGCAAAAAGGTTGCTTAAATATTTACTCAACATTTTACACAACGTTGTTGAAGTATGCAACCGCTCAACAGTTGCGTAAAATTTACCCACCGTTGGATAAAATGTTTTCACCAACAGTTGAACAATTCTAGTTGCTCAAAAGTTAGGCAATTATATTCACTCAACAGTTGTTCAAGTATGCAACAGCTCACGAAATTGGCTTTTTTTGGACAACAGTTGCCTAAAATTCACATGTGCGTAACTTGCATCAACTGTTGCGTGGTTGTCCTCAATGCTCATGCAACAGTTGCCAAAGTGGAATATTTTACGCAACATATTTTAGCAACAGAAACGGTTTCCACCAACAATTTAAGGACATTGTTTTCGACAAATTGCTCAACGCTGGGGATTTTTTACTTTTATACAACGCCTAACTTTCTACATATATTGAATGAATTTTAATCAACACGTCAACCAACGGATGATAACAGTACTTTTAGCAACGTATTTTAAGCAACCCTTTTGCAGTGTATGGATCTACGTTCAGCATTACATTTTAAAGAGTTAAATGACTTCGAAATCAAATAGAATAAATCCCAAATCTCATTTCCTTTTCTGTTGTACCTTTTTGAATATTTTCGATAAAATGACCTAACATGACAATACAATTTTTGGGATTCTCCGAAGATTGACCGTCAATTGAATGTTTGCTTACATAAGACTAAATGAAAAACAATTACTGTCATTTGGTTTTTCAAATGATAGATTAAAGTGTACTAAAACCTTTTTTTTAATACATTAAAATCCGATTTTTCTATTCGTCTTTGGGCCATTTTAATTCAAATATTCTGTAAAATACAAAAAAATATCCAAACATTTAAATTTGTAATAGGCCGCGATGGAATGAGATATGAACTTCAAATTAAAAAAAAAAAACATGTTTCTGCAAAAATCTCAATTTTGATATCTGATGGTCATTTTGGTTTTCAGTGTTTTTGACAAAATTAATCAAATGTCTTTACAAAGGAGGATTTTTGATTGACAATGTTCAGCTTCCAAGAGCAGCTCTCTTTATTAGTGGAATTAGGGAATTGTTAGCAATAGGCGAAATTAATTCCATATTTAAAAAAATCAGTATGTTGACATCACCTATAGATAACAAAAATTAATGACACGTTATCAGAATTTGAAATACATAATTAGTATGTACTCGGGACTCGGACTCGGACTCGGACATCAATGACTCGGACTCAGTCACGGACTTGGTAAGTAAGAAGAGTAAGAGTAAAAATTCGGTCTCGGACTCGGACTCGAGAGGTAAGGACTCGAATTTGGACACAGGTATGGTGGACTCGACTCCAACACTGATAAAAACAACATAAATAAACTCCTAAAAGTTGGGACACCTTTTTCAATCACCTATTTTTCCGATATTTCGTAATGTATTCATATTGTGTTCTTCTTTCCAACTATAGGCCTACCTCATTTGTAACAATCACTTGTTCTAGTGCTCAGCAACTTGCTTTTGAACATGGGAGGTCACAATACGAATACATCACGAAATATTGGTGATTGAAAAATGTTTCCTAACCTTTTTTTGATGAGTTTATGTGAATTGAGATGCATTTGTCAGTAATAAATTAATGCATTTGATAAATTATCAATAAAATCTCATTTGTAACATTTTCATTGTTAAAAAATCTATTTTTAGTTCAAATGGAATTCGCACACTCGTTACTGAATTTGTCATATCTCGAGTGTTCGGCAGTGATATTTAATGGGTTAAATTGTATTTGATAGAGAACTTCTTCTTGCTAATAGGGCTTAATAATGTATGTCCATCATGGGACAGTTATTTTGACACATCCTGTTAGGTGTATAAACTTATGAACTTATATGAAGCGCCACACTGTGGCAAGGGTGAGGAGGCTATTCGCCCTTAGTAACCCATACTACCAATCATCTATATCATTGCGTGTACAGATACAGACTTTTTACGAAGGAGTCTGTTACCTTTTAACGTGCTCTTTTAATGTGTATTTATTATTGTACATAATGATCGCACCATAAAGAGATAATTATTCCTAGTACTACCTTGCTTGTCAAAATACGGCAAAATATTTACAGATATTTTTGACTTTTAAAGAGGAAAGGGATATTTTTTTTAAAAAGGGCTGACCGACCGACTTTACATGAGAGGTCTGTTTGCTCGTAGAACAGGGTTTCTTTTTTTTCGTCGCCTCATCGATTGATATGCCTCAGGGCTGACCATTGAGGTTTAATGTCTTAATGTTTCCCGCCAATTACCTTCTTTTAATGTTTTAAGGAACTTGACATTAAATACGTAAAAGTGCTGGTAATGTGTTTCGATTTTTTTTCTAGTAGTAGAAAATCTAGTATCGGTGAACATATCCGTTGACAATTATGGTACACTTTGAATGATGGTTAAATTTAACTCGTCGATGATTTGTCTCTAGGTAAGTCCCCTCAAGTTATTTTTTTCAACATGGTTTTCTCTACTCTTAAAAAGATTCATCAGGTTTGTCAAATAGAATAATAATAAAGGGTTCAACAAAAGAAAGTATACCACTTTGTTTATGTCATTTTTAGTAACATTCAATTTTTATTGACCAAACAGGCTAGATTCTATGAATCTTTTAGGCATAATTTGATACCAAATTTGCCCCCTAACAACAAATATAAACCATGATTAGCACCATTTAAAGATAAAAATCCCATTTTCAAAAGTCGCATTTCCAATACACAGCACGAGAAGAAAGGACCAATTGTTAACACACACAATGTCGTAAGACCCAACACATTTGCACTGTGCGATCGATAGCCCCGTCAATCCTGGCTAATACACACACCCCGAGAGATCCCAAAATTGGTATATCTTTCTTTAAATGGTACTAATCATGGTTTATCTTTGTTGTTAGGGGGCAAATTTGGTATCAAAGTATGCCTAAAAGATTCATCTAAATGCCTATCTAACCTGTTTGGTCAAAACAAATTGAATGCTACTCAAAATGACATAAACTAAGTGGTATACTTTCTTTTGTTGAACCCTTTATGATGGCTGTTAACACTTTTCACGCGGCTATTGCTTTTACCATATTATACAAAACAGATTTTCTCAGAAACCTTTCCTAACTTTCAAGATCTATCTCAAGGATTACTAAACCTATACTAGGCATGTTTGTACTTATTTCAATGCATTTCTTATGATGATTCCAAATATATTAATGAAATTTAATGATTTTGACATTTCTGAAACATTTTGTGACATTTTGGAATGTCGTCTGCAGACGCCTGCCACGTGGCTAAAGTGTTAATGACCTGATATTCCTTGTTAGGTTTGAGGAAACCGTCAAAATGTGACTCAATTGGTTGGACCATCGTTTCTGTTCATAGTTACCTTTCATATATTGTGAACATATCCGGTGACAATTATGCTTTGAATGATGGCTGCATTTAACTCATTTATGATTTTTCTCTAGGTAAATCGTGTTTTATCGCTACATTATCTTTTACTTCTCCTTCGACGGTGTTTTCTTCTTCCCCTGTCTTTTCTTTTGTTTGCTGGATAGCTTCATATGTCATTACAAAACAATTTTACTTATAGTTTAATGAGAAAGTGGTGCAAATCTCCACTCCGACACACTTTACAGCTAGGATACTTGTCAAAAAATCTGTATCCATTTTCCCGATTCTTCACATTATTCCATTTCGAAAGCTGGTGAGGAACACTTAATGTAATAATAGCTAACAGAACACGAAATTGAAGGTCGTGTTTGATGTTACGGTGTACACATAATGACTGCAAATCAAGTCAATGCACTTGGGTTTTTCATCATTTGGTTTATTCAGTAAATTGTGAAAGACAATATTATCTAAACGAGTCACAACAATTTCAAGTGCACATATAAAGCCAGAATGAAAAACCTCTAGGCTATACATACATCATTTGCATATCAAGTAGTTGCAGAGTTTAAAACCATAGCTTTTGTTTACAAAATATATTCGGTTGAGCAGTGTCCTATACATAGAACGATTTCCTCGTTAATTGATGTAATAATATGGTTGACAATATTGACATTGATTTGGGGGCACCACTCAAACTAAAAAGCCTCACTTCCATCAATTAAAGTCACGTTTGGTTTCTGATTTAGTGCGTGATGCCCGCGGGCTTAAAGATGTATTAAACTGGAGGGAAATGGAAAATTATGGAATGTTTTGAATAATATATAACTTAGTATGCAACGCACACAGTACAATAAATACAGAATGCATAATGTCACGCTTTGGTGAATGTGGGTGGTGGCGGTATGTTGGGATCGGCTGAGCGTTGATGTCGGGGTTGCATTCTCACGTGACACGAGCATCAGTGGTGAATTCGAGCATTATGATATACCAATTACATATATAAATTTCTGGTAGTATAAATGTGCAAGTCTGTAGGGTACCGCTCATATTGAATTAAAATACAGATAACAAATCCATAACAGTCTAACTTGTTTTTTTTGTAAAAAAAACAGTGTAGGGTGTGTTGTGTCTGCAAATCCTTAAGTTTCAAGAAGTTATTGCAGCGGAGCTGTGGGGAGATTTTCATTTTGATTGCGAGGATATGGGAAATTGGCAAAACAAAGAAAAACAATAAACCCTAAAAATATACAGAAAACTACGACAACTGAATCAAACAACAGTGATATGCTTGGTGTGTGAAATAGTGGCGGTTTATTGGATGATGTGCTTCGGTTTTTTAAATAGGCCCTATGGGGGAAAACTAGATTTCTGACAACGTGAAATAATGTATTGTTGAATAATCCGTTTTTTTAATATTACATCAAGACGACTTGAACTTCAACATAGCTCTGCGTTGTTCGCACAACACATACGCCGGCAACTTTGTGCAGGGAACGCTTGAACATCTTAACGCGATGACCATACTCACTTATATGGTCACGTTAGGTAT
The DNA here is from genome assembly GCA_035610835.1 of Ophiura sarsii. Taxonomy (NCBI): domain Eukaryota; kingdom Metazoa; phylum Echinodermata; class Ophiuroidea; order Amphilepidida; family Ophiuridae; genus Ophiura; species Ophiura sarsii. The sequence goes on from CM069446.1 coordinate 47,963,177, forward strand.
GGATTAACACCACCCCCTCCCCCCCCCCCCCCCCAAACAAAACAAAACAACAAAACAAAACAAAACAAAAACAAACAACAACAACAACAACTCTATATTATCGGTCTCATTAATAATAGTGCGTATCGACCGAAAATCAGCCAAAAACCAATCAAATTGCCGGTTGACATCCAAAACCACACCACTATAATATAAGAATATTGGGGAAAAGTATACTTTAGGTCGCAGATTCTGGACTGCACTAGTATCGTCCGATACTGGAACAGCCAGTATCGCTCGATACTGCTACAGAGTCAGTGTTCCTGTATCGGACGATACTGGCACATATAAAATGGTCCAGTATGGGTCGATACTGGAACACAATTTGGTGTTTCGATACTGGAACAGTAAAATCATACCAGTATCGAGCGATACTGGCAATTTGTATCTGAAACCTAAAGTATACATTTTCCGAATATTGTATATATGTCTCAGTTATAGGGTCACTGAACTTGAAAAGAGGAAACAAATCACATTATGTTCACTTACTAATTCAAAGCATGCATTTGATAATGATAGTGATACTGCAATATAATATCAAATACTATGGGCTCACTCCTCTGCACCATCACAATGAGATTGTTATCAACATATTTGTTCATGGTGCTCATCATGCTAATTGCCGGCAACGAGTAATGTATTTATAATTGCCGAGATGAAATTAGTACAGAAGTACCTACCCAGCCCGGAATGCAATACAACATTATTAAACATTATATTAAGGTTTTTAACCATTCATATCAACTAAAATTCATCTGATGACATGGCGTTTCGACATTGAGATCTACATCCTTACGATTTTGAATAACTACATAGGAAACTGATCAATTATTATCAATAAAAAATAATCAAATACGTAGGGAACTAGATTATTAGAATTATGCTTCATGATATTCAAGAGGTTTTTTATTTATCATTTATCACGATGGAAAAAAACTGATGGATTAGTGAGTATTACAACTGATTCATTGAAGCCTCGTTAGGGTCATTATTCTTTCTTTGAGAATCCGCGTTAAAGGTTGTTTTCAATGAGAGTGGGTTCACACGGATGATTACAACTTTTATATACGAGGGTCATTCAATAAGTTCTACCTCCTACCTCTTAACTTTGATATTATAGAAGCCAGTCGTATGAAATATTCCACAATTGAAGCTTTGAATCTCAGCAACAAAATCATTCTAGATTGGTCTGAATACTCATTGTAATTTTCTGGATATGCAATAAAAACCAAACTTCTATTTAGTGCGACGGAAACGGGTAAAAACAGCCAAATGTCTCCTAAGTGCTATTCATTTGGACAATTCTAAATGACAAAGATACCTATCGGTCAATTACAATCGTTCTAAGTTACACATACCTCTTGAACAGACTTTAAACAATACAAGTGACTGATTTATTGGCGGAAAATGCCCTCTAATTAGCCAGAACCAGACCAGGACAACAATCAATTTAAACCCCACCCTATAGAGAACCGCTGCAAAAGTCATATGTGCTTTTCATAGGAACTAAGAGATTTTCATTATACAGGACTAAATGGATATATTTTAAGTCTCTCGACGATATATTTTTCTGTCACTGACTACCTTAATAACTATTCTAAATGTTGCATATAAGGAAAACTAATAAAGTTACTATCATGTTAAGATTTAACATTCGAGGCAATACTGGCTTGACTCGTAACAACGAAAATTTGACTGAATATCAGTATTCCAGTATGCTGAAGGTGTGTCAATACATTCGAGTTGATATTATACTATTTGCAAGCTACAAAGGTTACTATTGCCTACAATCTGATTTATACATGATAGTATAGCATTATATTCAGAAATCATCCATTGTTTTCTATTTTTAGTATTTAAATCGGGCGGTTATACCTAAATACAATACAGAGAGAAAACGAAAAAGCATGTATTTATCTTTGGGGTAATTTTCCGTGTCCGTTGTCCAAAATCTCTCTGGTTTAGATTGCATCATGACAAAAGTGAAATAGGTATCAATAAGCATTTACTATAAATGTGTAGCTATGATTCATAGCTATTATAATGACAAATGTCATGAGGCTGACATTCATATATTAGCGATGTTATGAGTGAGGAGGTAGAACTTATTGAATGCCCCTCGTACATGAGTGCCCCCCCCCCCCCCCCCTCCCCGGGCCCAAAATAGTACTCGATTCACACGGAAGATTACAACTTTTATACATGATTGCCCACCCACCAACCCCTCCCCTATTGCCTATATCATCGTACCCAGAGACAAAAGTTCTTTACGTAATAGCGTTCTCACGTACTTTTATTCATGAGGTGTAATAAAACAAATACTACATGGTATATCGGGGAAACTATTTTCCCCTCGGGAAAAATAGTATGCAATATTTCCCCTTTAACCATGTAGCATTTGTATAATCTTCAACTATACTCGGAAGCATGGGCCCTTTACACGTATACTTCTACATTACACTTGCACATGAGAAATACCTATATATTATCGACAATTATAGGCTCATACATTTAACAATAACAAGGAGCAAGATCAATGACTATTGCTTGTGTGCTTTTAGTGGACTGTCATTTTCTTCGGGGAGGGGATAGGGGGAGGTCCCAAATATCCTGGGTCATAGATTGTTACACGAAAAATAGGGGGGTCATGACATTAATACCATTATAATAGGGGGGTCAAAACAACATATGTTAAAAAGCTGAATGTTTTTGCGCGCGTTTTTGTTGTTATTATGAAGCAGCCAAATTGTGCGGAAATTTAACATTTATTTTCGGACCCTTGAAAATTAATGAGGAGGAGTCTGGAGGACCCTTGGAATTTTAAAGGCAAGGCCCCTGATAACCCTTTGACTTTTGTTCTTCTTATTTCGTTCGAGGCCTGGTTGAGCCTATAGTAATAAAGTGGGCACCGAGAAAATTATAAATTGTCTATCCTTTGTAGAAAGGGATTTTCCACTAATACTGTTTTAAAAAAAATTAAAATTCCTTAGACTTAACAAATAGAAATAAAACCATTGGGCACCTGTTGAACCTCCTACTGTACCCAGATAGCTCTATCTATAGAGCCTCGACGATCCCTTACCAAAGATTCAGATATAATGTAGAGAGAACCCTCGCGTGCAGCCACAGATGACAAGAAATAATACCTATACTAGTCTAACACACGTGCATCATCTGTCTTGTACCTGGTCGTGGGGCGGCTCTATTCAAATAGCCAACATCTTTCATTGCCCCAATGGGATCTAATAATTATAAGTGTGTCTCACTATTTTAATGTTCTATATTAGTCATGGAAAAAAGTGACATTAATCTTTATATTATTTGTTTTTCAACAGCAAAGAAATGTTTGTGAACACATTCAAAATTACTAGTAAAATCACTTCGCCTATCATGTAATTTTATCACAACAACAACAACAACAACGCAATTATCGACAATTTAATCAATGAACAAAGAATCCTACCATAGCTTTATTAGAGTCTTAGAAACAAGTTGTGGGCTATTTCTCACTAGCCACACATATGGTATGTCAATTAGTTTTTAATATATACGTTTGCCTGTGGGCATCTCATGCTCGAGTTGCATAGATCTAGGAAAGCGTGTGGAAGATCTTGACCGCAAAATTTAATGACACACAACATCTGGACTTGCAGAGGGCAGCATGAAGCTAGTGCTATGCAAAAAAGTTCCCGCAAATCTGGCCGAACTTGTTCGAATTTATCAGAACCGTCGTTTTGGAAGCAGGCTGAACTCCATGGTCAGTGGAGATATTATTGGTTAGTGGAGTTGAGTGGTAGAAGGGTATAGGGTCAATGGATATTATTATGGTCAGTCGAGTTGAGCCGTAGAGGATGTTATGTACATGGTCAGTCAAATATACATGATAGACGGTTTTGAAATCAGAACTATACCCAGACTGACTCTACCCTACCTCGCCCCACCCCACCAATATGTATAAGAAACGCATGATCTATATACATGATCTTTTTATGTTATAGCGCTCACCTACCACCCTGGCAAATTGTGAGACTTTTTTGTTTAAATTAGAATAGTTTTCTTACACTGAAAACCTAAATTGGTCAGCCTGACTAACTTAAAGCTAGTCCAGAGGGTGCTCATTTTGACTAGCTTTAGCCTAGTCCAGCATTTACGTTAGTCGCTCGAGCTTGATGTTAGTCCGTCCTTCGCTGGACTAGTTTAGGCTAGTCGCTCGACTATCGCTCGACTAGCTTTAAGTTAGTCCAGATTGTAACGGTAGGTTAGTCAAACTAGCTTGACTAACGTAAGGTTAGTCCGGCTTTGCTCGACTAACGTAATGTTAGTCCAGCTCAAACCATATAGTAGATCCCGCCTGACTAAAATTGTTCACGTTGCGTAGCAGTACTTGGTTTCGCCACCGGTGATTGCTCTTCTGTCTGTTCAATAGCACTCGTATTGACCATGTTGTTGGCGGGGCTGCTGGCTACAGTGTTAGCTGTAGTAGACTGGTCTGACCCGTTAGCGTTTGAGATGCCCGCGCTACCGTCGTATTTTACAGTCAGTTTTTTCCTACTCCGAGTCGTCATTCCAAACAAAATGTAGCATAACACATTTATTTAACAATATTGAAGAGAGGCTCGGATTTTTTAAAGTGATTTTTCCTTATTTTGTTATTTTTTAACGAAGACAAAGTCATACATTACTAGATAGTGAATTAAAAATAGACTTTATTGAGTCCACTATGAAAATACCATTATGTTATAAATAGTTATTTATGTGAAAAATGGACACAATTTGATCACCCTGTATTTTTAAGGAAAAGTGTACTTTAGGTCGCAGATACTGGTATACCAGTCTCGTTCAATACCAATATGGTTCAATACTGGAACATGGAACACCAAATGTGTTCCAAATGTGTTCCAGTATCGAGCGATACTGGAACATTTGCATGTTCCAGTATATTTGTACACGTGATATCAGTGAGATTTGTCCCAGTATTGAACGATACTTGTACACAATTATGTTCCAGTATCTCCCGATACTGGAACATTTTATATGTGCCAGTATCTGGAACACTGAATTTGTGCCAGTATCAAACGATACTGGGTGTTCCAGTATCGGACGATACTAGTACAGTCCGAATCTGGGACCTAAAGTACACTTTTTCCCAATTCTTATTCAAATACACTACGTATAAACTAGGAAGCATACAGTTTATTACATTTCATTGTAATATTTGTTGTAACACTCAATATATTTCCTACGTCACCCTATACAGGCCTACTGGAACAAACATGTGATATTTACAATCCTCAATATCTCAGCATTATACTTTTGCACACTTAGTTCTATTCATGGTGTGTGAACTTAAGGTCACCTGTGGTTTCAAGGACTAAACCACTCGTGATAGGTATGGCTCATAGGAAGTGCCCAATGAATTTAATAGATATTTTCCATAGGATGGCCGAGATTGACAAGAAGAAAACACTTTTAACTTTACCTATTTCTACAAAAGCTAATTTCATACCAGGCAGGGAATTAGCAGAGAGACTCCAATCAAAACTATGTTAAGTGTTTCCATTAAAGGCACAGCTTGCTGTTGTGTAGTGCCAATGATTTTGAAAGTATAGTCAAATGAAAATAGGTTTTGTTACAACATTGCCCATGATCATGAGCATAGCTACACATTTATAGTAAATGATAATTGATACCTGTTTCACTTTTGTTATGACGCCATCAAAGCCAGAGAGAGATTTTGGACAACGGACACGAGAATTTACCTCAAAGATACATACATGTTTTTTCGTTTTCTATCCGTATTGCATGATTAGATATAACAGCCCGATTTAAATACTGAAAAATAGAAAACAATGGATGTCTTCTGAATATAATACTATATTATCATGTATTAATCAGATTGTAGGCAATATTAACCTTTGTAGGCTTGCAAATAGTTTAATATTAACTCGAATGTATTGCTACGCCTCTGGCATACTGGAATACTACTATTCAGTCAAATGTTCGTTGTTACAGTGATGTCTCGAATGTTAAATCTTAACATGATAGTAACTTTATGAGTTGTCATTATGTGCAATATTTAGAAGACTTGATATATATCCCTTTAGTCCTGTATAACGAAGATTTTTTAGTTCCTGTGAAAAGCAAATATGATTTTTGCAGTGGTTCTCTAAGGTATGGTTAAATGGCTGGTCTGGTCTGGTTCCGGCTAATTAGAAGGCATTTCCCCATTAAATCAGTCACTTTTATCGTGTATAGTCTATTTAAGAAATTTGTACTTTAAAACGGTTTTAATTGACCGATAGATACGTTTCTTCTCTTAGAATTAGCCAAATGAATAGCACTTAGAAGACATTTGGTTGTTTTTTATCCGTTTCCGTCGCACTAAATGGACGTGTGGTTTTTACTGCATATCCACAAAAGTACAACCAGTACTCAAACTGATTGTAGCTTATATTCAAAGCTCCAATTGTGGAATATTTCATACGACTGGCTTATATAATAGCAAACTTTTCCAAAATCTTTCATATTACAACTTTTAACTTATCTTTTTTTATAATAATAGGTATCCATTTTTCATACGTATAAGGTGTCAAATCGTGGAAAGATAATAAGCTTATAATTACCAGCTCAGTTGAAACTTCCTCACATTAAATGTGGCTGTTTTTAACTTGTAAGGATAGCCACAAAGCAAAGCAAAGTAATTGTAGGCCTTTAAAGATTTACTCTAACCTCCTTGATTGAGGACTCATTTAGTGTCTGGTTTGCTAGTTGGAAGTAATTTGATGAATCATGAACATCGGAGAGTTCATTCATCTAATAAAGGTACAAACATTTAAAAAGTGGAGCAAAGTTGAAAAAAGTTTAACTATTTTCAGAAATGGACAGTATAGCCCTTATCTTAGCTTCACCCACACATCTAGGTTTACTGCATAGAATGGTATGGCCAACAGAGCCATATCCAGGGTACAATGACCCACATTGGCATCTGTCATTTCTACGATGGACGGACTATAATATGCGAGCAAAGATGGTAAGATGTGAGTTATTTGCCCATGTCATGTCCATTTCACAGCTGTGTATGGATATTTAGCAATACCAGTTACGTTTGCTGCTGTGATTGGATGACAGGGTTGTGTGTTATTAGTGTAGTGAGCCTCTCTGAACCAACTGAAACCAAGTTTACTTGACGTTTGGCTGGCCTAATCACACACTATGCTTAAGGGGGGGGGTCTATGTTATTTGCACCAATTTTGGAAACATATTTTCTCAATGTTACCGTGGGTTTACCCCTTAGAGTCATATATCAAATTGAAGCTTAGGTAACAGCGTTTCAAAAATTTGCGTTATTTTGAAACGCTGCGCGAAAATTTCTTTTGCCATAATAATCTTGTCGGTTCACTGTCATTTATGCCCCCCCCCCCCCCCCCCCTATATGAACGACGCCACTGACAAACATGTTTCATGTACACGAAGCAATTTTTCTTCTGTGTTTTTAAAACAATCCATGGCTCAAGTTCCTAATGTTGTTGTTTATCATTTCTGTATTTAAAAGCATTTAATACATTGTTTCAAAATATCTTGATAATTTTTGTTAATTATTCATCAAAGAAAATGATAATTTGTATCAAAGAAAAGAACGGCAGAATCAACAACAGAGATATACAATTAGTTTCTCTATTGTGTACCGTACAGTTTCTTATGTTGTATACGGCAATTCGTCTTTATTACAATGGTTTTATATCAAACATGAGGGTATATCAAGCCATGAAAATTTCGCCATTTATTGCCGCGTACGTAACTCGAGGGGAGAGGGGTAAAAAGTAACGTACGCTCTGTACGTAAGTGAAAATGGCGATAATTTTGGACGACTCCTAAAACTGCTAAAACACACTGTATAACTGTTGCAATTCATACCAAATCAACATGTTTTTTTTGTTGAATCTCTGATAAATAAAACGATATTGCATGCAAAGTATTTAAATATATTATAATAACTCAGTATTGCACAGACATATTTAATAACAATGGACTATGCACTTGGCCTGGTAAGTTGTCGAAGCACAAACTGTTTAAAGATATAGATCTGTTTTTCCCTCAGACTTCTGTCATATCAGTTCGATTAAAATAACAAGTTTCAAAATATTTTGGTCAACATTTTGTTAACGATATGTGTTTGAACTACGCCTATTCAAAAACATAACCGCAATAACAATAGAATCTATTTTCCTATTGTTAGTGCTGTGAATAAACAAAAGGCGCGCGTTAAAATGTTACATCCATAGGGGTCCCTGAGATAAGTTTGAATAGATTTTATTTCACAGAATTTTGAAAAATGCACATATCTCCCGTTTTGAATGACCAATTTGAATGAAATAAAATGTAGGTTATAGCTAGTATTGCCACCTTTGCTAGGCAAGTCATTAAACATATTCATTTTTGCATATTAACTGGTTTGACAAATCTGTGAAATCGGGACCGTACTATTTTGACTCACCCTGTATATTCACATTCAAAATATATGCACTTATATTTACCATAAACTTCAGAAAAAACTATTTGTGGATTTATACTCCAAAATAGATATGAAATCATCCAAATGGTATAATTATGTGGATTTGTATGTTTTTTCCTAAGGCAAAGAAGAATAAAATATCTGTCTTACATACCTCGCGCGCATAAGTATGTGGAGTCAATTTTGCCTCGTAACCCTACGCAATGAGTCCAATTTCGGGCTTTTAAAAACAAAATAGTTGCCCTAAAAGAAATGGGAAACATTAGCTCCGAAAGAGCAAACAAATTGGCCAAAAACACAATAAAAAAGAAAAGGAATTTCACCATTAAAATCGCATATTATATGGCTATTTTCCCAAATTTATGTGAGACAGACCTTCTTTTTTTTGGGCCTAATATTATGTAAACAGGTGTTCCAGTATACAAGTATAATTTATGGTTGCGAGTTAGCAGTGTATAATATTGCTACTGACGTCATCAAACACAAAACATTCACCACCAGATTAAGGTGCACTTTATCCTCCTCGCCACATTCAGACACAATCCGGCGCACTTCAATCACATCACTTCGCATGATTGACAACATTTGTGAACCAATCAGAGTCGACCTTTTACATATTGGGCACCACAGATGCCCGTTTTGGGGGTGAGGTTGACCTCGCGTAAAAGTACGCGAAGTCAACCTAATGTGACATGCGTCCAATGTAAACAGATATATGAAAAAACAACAGATTAAGAGAGTGATTTCTAATATGATGTCAATTATGTTATCATTATTATTATGGTGAGAGACTGTGTCCACTTTGACTAAGTCTTTCGTCCGTTTTTCTGTCTGAAATGAGCGTGATTAAAGTATATAGGAATGGATTAATAGCTGAATTTATTGGTATTATAAACGCAACAGTCCACACATAGACCAGTGGGTCAACCGACACAATTTGGCATTGTACTAAAATGCATGTTATCACTAATGGGACCCATGTAAAGAAATCAGTTAAGACAATGAAGGACATTTTGATAGCCATACGAATTTCTCTCTTTTCATCTTGCTTCCTACCTAAACGTTTTGATGTATTTCTTGCAGCTATGAATATATGCGCGTAAAGATAAGCGATGAGTACAAAACAAGCTAAATTTACACCGATGAAAATAGTTATAGAAAAATATGTCGCTAATGTATTGCCGGTTATTTCTGATGTGGCGTAAATTGATGTTTGATAAATAGGATCTAAGGAAATTACAAATCCATTTTCATTTTCTAACCGAAGGACATTGCGTAGATTGGCCAGGAAATACTCTGTGACAATTGAACTGATGTTCGTAACACTAACAGGCCTTCTCACTATTGGAATTCCTATGCAAACTTCAGACAACTCAAACACATCCAATTCTACACCAGATAACACAACTGGGATAATGCTGATAAGAAAGCCAATAGACCAAAGTGCAAATACGCAAATCCTGGCAGACTTAGTTCTCAATCGATGCCGGCTAAAAGGGTATTTCACACCCTGAAACCTATCAAAAGTGATTAATGTAATAAGAAATACAGTTACTTCACTGGAAAATATTGACAGTGTGCCAGCCAACTGACAAATGGGACCTTTACGCCAGAGTTCAGAATAAGAAGGGAAAAATTGCCCGTAATAAGCATCGAAAGACGCCAACAGGATCATACTGATTCCCATTAGAAGATCCGATAGAGAGAGATGTAATATGAGCAGTGATTGAACTGTACTGTCTTGCTTATTACCGCAACGTAAATAAAACACAAACAGGTTGCAAGTTATTGCAAATAAACCCAGTGCCCACATTGATATCCGTGGTAGAAAATCATCCACCATTCTCTTACAAGTAAGGTAAACTGATTGTGGATATCGAGGTATGCACTTGGCATATCCGGAAAAGCAACAAGTTGCACTTTCATCTACCAGCAACACTGTTGAATTATCAAGACCAATAAAAGATGACTTGGTCACAAGATGTAATTCATTTGCTCGAAGATCCACTACTTCAACACCAGTGATGTAGAATACGTCATGGTCAATATGTTGAATCAAGTTGTATGACAAATTGACTGATTTCAAATTGCTCAAATAATCGAAGACACCAGACGGTAGTGTTGAAATTTTGTTCTGCTGAATTTCGAGTTGTTGAAGATTAGACAAGCCATAAAATGAACCATTAGATATGCTTTGCAATCGATTGTTAGTTAATGTAAGTACTGAGACATTCATCAGATTATTAAAAGTGCCTGGCTTGATCTCGTTCAACAGGTTATGACTCAAGTAACATACTTTCAATGTATACAGCCCTTCAAATATTCCAATGGGTAGCTCAATTATTTCATTGTGTTCTAACGATAAGAAAATCATATTAGGCATATACATTGAGATTTGCAGGCTCACAGTGCTGAACTTGTTATTACTCAAATCACAGACTTGTAATTTACTCGGATGATCAAGTACAGTGAGACTGCTTACTTTATTGTTAGACAACTTAAAAACTGTCAAATCAATTACTGACGCGAGTAAATTTGGTGGAGTTTCGCGTAAGTTGTTATTACTTATGTCAAGGTAACGCAATGAAGTCATGTTATCAAATAGGCCCTCTGGAAAATAGAACAGCTCATTTTCAGCTAGCAAGAGAACGCTTGTATTTATGAGAGAGTCAAATAGATTTTCTGGCAATGTAGACAGAGCGTTATATCTTAAATCACAGCGATACAATGATTGCATGTTTTTAAAAGCGTCATGGTGGATTGAAATTAATTGATTATCTTGCAGTTTAAGAATAACCAAATTAATAAGTCCAATGAAAACATCGATCGGGAGCATTGTTAATAAATTATGTTGTAAATAAAGGCGTTGGACATGTGTATGATAAATTCTGAACAGACCATCAGGTAATGATATTAGCCTATTATCATCAACATTAACATACTCCAAAAAAGGTATATTATCAAAAATACCTAAAGGTAATGTTAATAGATGATTGTCTGATACACTTAGATACACTAAGTTCACTAGATCATCAAATATACCATCGGGCAACAACTCCAGCAGGTTATATGCCAGATTTAAATTGTGTAGCTGTGATAACCCATCAAGTACACCCTTGTCGAGTGTTGTCAGCATATTAAAATAGAGGTATAAGCCTTCTAACGATACCAAACCATTAAATACTCCTGGAGGCAATGTTGTAAGATGATTATTGTCAAGAAGGAGTTCCTTTAGTCTGCTCAAACCATTAAATACATTCACTTGTATGGTAAGATTATTTTCCCAAATCAATAATGCAGTCAAGTTACCTAAATTGCTAAATATATTATCAGTAAATGACGGCATCAGATTGTGACCGACATTCAACGTTTTCAACTGAGGAATGCCATCAAAAACACCCACCGGTAAATCAGTAAGATGATTTTGGTCGAGTCGAAGTTCTCTCAGAATAACCATACTGATAAACAGGCGGGCAGGGAGTAGCTGTAGTTTGTTGCCAGTCAGATCTAACAATATTACAGCATCAAGCCCAGCGAACGCCCCAGGTGTAATGTTGGCCAGACCTAGATCAGATAATTCTAACTCTTTATGATCTGGTTCATAAATAATAAGGGCAACCGTGTCTGCGGCATTATCACACACTGTGGTCCATGATCTATACCCAAGAGTACAGAAGCATTCATCTGGACATTTCACATTGTAATCAAATGAAGACCATTTATTTGGCCCGTATGATGATTCCACTGCATCGTACTCAGTCAAATTACATCCAGGAAAAGTTGTATTATCTGTGGACAAGGACGAGGATTCTAAAAGATGTTTATAATCGGGACATATTGAGCGGGGAGCATTCACCCCGCGAATCTTCCAATTCACTCGGGTATTAATGTAATGGATTTTGAATTCTGTTGAGGTTAAGAACAAAGTACAAAAAGCTGAATTCAACGATAATGAAACAATTCGTTTGAGACACTGGTCATTCTGCGACGAAGTGTCGTCTACTAATTCAATATACACATAGGAATATATAGTATTGGAACTTGAGTGCAATAATTGTACTGAAGTTCCATTGCCTTGTGTTGATGAAATACCTATGGTACAACTGAATATTGAATTTTGTAAATTGGGATATTTTGATTCTGTAATATTATCTGTGATGATAACTGTTGGGTCATAAGTAATATTAAAGTGACTGTTGCATTCATTTAAAAGATTTACCACCTGCAGTGCTAATGTTGTGTGATTGATGCAAATTATTAGCAATAGTATATACCAAACTATACCTTTACTATGATATGTCATGTTTAACATAAAGTCACTCTCTGGCGTCACTTACGGTGAGGCACTTTTTTATGGTAAATTAATTTCTCAAACAATACAAGCCTCAAGCCTCAACTGTCCAACGTATACCAAATACAGCTTTACGTAACCAAACTGTTGACAATGTCAATCACACAAAAGTAACGTTATTATTGATAATTGTTCGTTATTGTTGAAGTAGTTTTAAAATGTTTAGGTATACAACCAGTTCACAAGATCTCTGGGCAAAGCTGACTGATAACTATAATCCGCAAGTCATCCCTTGACACTTCAGATAAAATACCTCTCTCACACACTCTAGTTCCAGAAGTTGTATATCCTTACGCCTAGGTTCCGTAATAGTGACAAATGGAGAATTACTGCAAGTCTTATAGGACTATTTAGTGGTTGAAACAATCTATAAAGAGAACATGATCAAATTATACATCTTTATTTTTGAACAAAATATCAAGGGCAATGTTTTTGTTTTAAAGAAATAATAAAATTAAGCCATTAGCATTACGAGCATTAGTGTCGACTTATTAAAAAGAAACGTGTTACATTTTTTACCAATTTGCATGTAGCTTCCGTGAGACCTTGTGAGGATGCTCAATTGTTTGCGTCATATTTTAAAGATGACTCCCATTTTATATATAGTACGAGGGTCGTTCAATAAATAATGAAAGTGATCATGGTATGGGATGCATGAGTGATTCTATTGACAGATAGTGTGATCAAAACAAAGTATGAACCTTTGTCTTTCAAACAATACACTTTTGGATTATTAGGTATGAACTATGACGTCATAGCAATAGCTTAAGGTAACTACACTCTGGACACTGCCTGAAATATGTCAATATGTAATAGGTTGAAATATCGGTTGATTGATTCATTTGCGTATATCTCAACAATGCAAGTATCGAAACAGATAGCACTTTGTGAATAGTAAGAACACACAATAATCTATGTTTGACACTCTTTTTGAGATCTGAATTCCTTAAAACAAACAAGAAGGGACCATCTCAAATAAGTTGTTATTAAGGAAAATCTGCAACGATAAACCATAGAAAACAACAACGGATAAAGAACAATGGAGGGATTATAATTTAATCAATTGTTGTGGGATGTAAAGCAATAATAGTGTGGGTTTCAAGAGGAGCTTATCATAAAATGTCCTCAAACCGTTGAATTATGTGACGATTTCTTTAACAATACACATCTAGTAGCTCTAAAGATAGGAGTAATAAGAGAGGTTGTGGTAGCCATATTTGATTGATGCATTCATGTATATCTTCATTTTGATTATCAAAAAGTATACACATTGATTTAAGCATTTGTTGATGTTTCTGATTAGATTTCTGAAGGCACAGTAAGCTTTTATCTGGCAAATATCATGATTTTAGCCATTTTTGGCCAAGTTCAAAAAGATCTACCGTCTGCGCATGCGCATATTTTCTCTATGTTTCATATGAATAAGTTCGGTTAATTAGTTACCTATCCTATGGAAACGCCCAAACTGGTTAAAGTTCTTAGATTTTCCTAATTTATTTGATTTTCCGCAACATTAGTGACTCAGTGACTGGGAATTTGTCAGTGAAAATGGGCTATTTGAAATACTGATATTGTATACTTTTTATTCAATTGCTTCCCCTTACTCTTTCCTTTTATACCACGTATTTCAAATTACACAGGGATTACATTATTGTCTTAGGTAGCATAATTATGCAAAAAATAATTGAATTTACCTCCTTCTGGGGTCATTTTATGCAATCTTCTTACCACGTGTCTCATACAAACAATTCAAATTTCCCGCCAAATAACTGATTTAGCAGTGTCCCAAGTGTACTTACTTTAAGCTAATGATATGACGTCATAGTTCATACTTAGAAATCCAAAATTGTATTGTATGAGAGACAAAGGTTCATACTTTGTTTTGATCACACTATCTGTCAATAGAATCATTCATGCATCCCATACCATGATCACTTTCATTATTTATTGAACGACCCTCCTATATGTAGAAAGATTCTTAACTTGGAAGCAGATTTCCATCATGATTGATTACAGTTTGGTGATGACTTTTAACGGAAAATACAGTCAAAATAGATTTATGAGTTCAGGAAAAATAAAAGTCCAACTTACAAATTTGAAAAAATCACATAATATTGCTTTAAATGTTTGGATTTATTTGGATCATCTGATGTGTGCAATTTAAAAATGTGAGAAGACAATTAAACAAACTTCGGCGATCAATATTTTTAGATTTCATTAAATCTATGAGTAATGAGCAACTATTAACATTTTCCATACAGCTATTAGTTTTACTATATTGATACAAAACAATTTTTTCAGAAACATCTCTCAAATTTCAAAGTCTATCTCAGGGATTACTGAACCAATACTAGGCATGTTTGTACTTGCTTCAAAGCATTTCTCATAGCATTTCCAAATATGGTGATGAAATATAATAATTGTGACATTTTTGATCTGCAGACGCCTGCCGTGTAGAAAATGTTAACATTGTGTTTGTTTTTAGTTTGATGTTCTTACCGAAATATGAAGACAAACCATGCTTGAATCAATAGCTGCATTAATTTACTGTTTTTAGCAAAAAGAATCGCAACAGTTTATAGTACCGTTATCCAGTTATGACCATTTTGGTCAAGTTAATGCATTTTGAAACCGAACAAAATATCGAGTGACGCATGATAATTATGATTAAGTGGCTACATGCATAATATACAATAGTACATTTACGACGTAATAATAAGACATAACAAACTTGCTCAGGTATTATTTTCATACATTAAATTCAAAATAATGACAAAATAATGTCATTAGTCCATGAATTCAGCAGAGAAAAGATAAAAATTAGGCTTTTGTGATGATCGAATTAGAGGGGCGCCATTATTCAATAGTGAAATTTAAAAGAGCTTGTTAGAGAAATAATTTATCACAAATCTTGTTCGTTTTCTAAAATGTATACTTTTATCTAAATGGACATAACACATGTTTGAAGATGTTCATCAGGACTGTTAGATTTAATTGTAGATTGGTTTTATAATATCTAGTATAGAGTTAAAACATACCTTTCGTAGGCCGTAGGCAAAGAGACAGACAAATATAAAAGTTGGGTTAAGATGGCCATAGTAATCAGGGAGCAGGGCACCACCATGAACAGAGACGAGGGGCAGTTCAACCTAAGTCACGTATACGACGATATTCTGGTTGCAGAATCATGTGGCAACACCAAAGAAGTGCAATCAGCACAGGATCGTCACTCAAACATCAGTGTTGATAAGAAGAAAAAAACTTGTTTTCGAAACGTCCGCAAGGCATGTTTAAATCTGGACTAGATATTATGAAACCAATCTACAAGGGCATAAAACATGTTTCCCTCAACCAATTTTAACCAACTAAAATTCTTTTGAAAGCTAATGAGGAAGTGAGGAAGCCTCTCTGTCAGAATAATTGAGTTGAGTACACTTATTTTATACTTACCCTGTATATCTATTCATATTATTGAATAGCCTACAAATCTCGGGGGGGGGGGGGGATTTACACCTATGAACAATCGCTTCCTTACTATGACGGGAAAAAACCTATTCTTGAATGTAAATTTTTAATTTGTTTGTTCTTTTATTATGCTGTTATATTATATGCTATAGTGCATAGTGACTTAATTGTGTTATGCACTCAATATAAAGCATGGTTATATTATTATCATTTATCATTATCATTGTTGCTACCTTTCCTGTAATTAGGTACTTACCTTAATCAGCAAGAGGTGGAGTATGGACGGGACGAGTGGTGACAGATTTCCGAGATTCACTTGTGCCCAGATATTGTTTTGGCGTTGGATTTGCCTTAACGGATCCCCGGGTATTCAAGTTGGTAGAGTAAACGTAGTAGACAATTATGCGTATGAGCACAGCTCTGATGAAATACCATATATAAACTGATGGTGTACATTCAACTAACATGTGGTGAAAGATGGACGGTTCGATTCCAACCTATTTGTCTGTGAGTTTGAGGATAAAATTCCACTGGCTAAATGATGTCTTGTTTAAAGAGTTTCATCTTGTCAATTTCAAACTTAAAGCCTGTGATACTTCCAAGGATGTATCGAATTCTGCTACGAAATTTCTGTCACGGTATTGTTCATTTTTCCAAAGTAATTTTTCCCCCAAATTATCTCAACCATTGAATATCTATTTTGAGAGTTTGGATGCACAAGGCCCTATCTACAATGGCTGCCATGTGTAGGATTGCATCTTTACAAGGGTGTACCATTGTAGTACCAGATGTGTATAGCATATGGCAGCTATTACAGATAGTGACTTTTCAGGTCCATTTGTATCTCAACCATATGTGCAATAGCTCCCTCTGAGTAACATGTTTATATACAAAAAAGTATAAAACTGGCAGCTATTACAGATAGGGCCACGGAAGTTTCTAAAGCTGCCTCCCGTTTCTTAATGAAGCACTCGTAACACTTGCATTAAAGTGAAAATAATTGAGTTTTCATCTTGCACAAATGATTTTGGTTGACCTTTAATCAAATCAAAGCTCAAAGCGCAAAGCATTTCAAGCCATTGTCTTTGTACATCGTATCTCTTGATAAATCTAGGACAGATATTACACAGTTTTCAGTTGTTTAAAGGTGGATGTTCCGATCACTTTAGCATTTTTGTCTGCAAATCGTTAAAAAATCGACCTTGATAATAATTTTATGTTGACGGTATACAGCAATCAATGGCCTGAACTAGGGCTGAAGTTGGCTTATCAGGCCAGTATGTACCGTTCATCATGTTTGTCTAAACTGATATTCCAGAGAAGCATTTATTCATCATTTATTCATTTGTGACTATAAGTTTTTGTTTAATATTTACTCATCATTGTTTTTATTCAATACGGATATTCATATAAATGTTTATTTTTTGTGTCGACTACCGAAAGTCCGATTACAAATCCGGAATTATTTGCGCGGGAACAGTCGCACCCATGAACACCTGCCATGGCGTCCGTAACGTTACTCTGTTAATTTTTTTTTTTAATTCTCAATGCATTTGTTTATTTGCCTGTATGTTTACGTTGATGAAGTTGTACATTATTTTAAAGTTTAAATAAGCTGTTCAGCATAATGCCGATGTAAGACATCATCTGACGTATCTCAGAGTGCCCTATAGCCGACATCCATTCGACATTAGAACGCCGAACGTGTTGTACTTGGCCTAATGACGACGTCCTTAAAAAGTCAGGGGACCGACGTATTTAGGCCATGTTTGACCAACGTCGGGCCGACGTTTAGAAGACATCCATAACAAGACTTTACAGTCATAATTGACTTTTCGGCGGCGACATTAAGCCGACGTCAATTTGACAGCAGTTAGCTGACGTTCTGCAGTTGGCCTAAAGACGACGTCCATACAACGGTAGTAGGCCAACGTATTGTACCCGACTTATATCCGACGTTCTGACGACGTCAATGGACTGACGTTTTGTAAGGCCATAAATGACAACGGTGTGCAGACGTTTGTTGGACGTCCCTAATAAGACACGACGTCCATCCGACGTTACCGACCATAACCCGACGTTCACATTTGCTCGTTATAACAAAAAATAACACTAAATATATTCATCAGCTTTATTATCTATTATTATTTATTATATTTTGAACATCATGCACACCGAACAAAACATCCAATTTATGTATTTAAAGAAGTGCTTTTCTTTGATAATGATGTGTGGCAAATAATCTGCACACCATGTAATTGGAAAAAATATAACGTGTATAGGGTGAGTCAGAAAGAATCACCAAAAGTGCCACAAAGGTTTTAAGAATACATGTTCAAACCAATGGCAGTGCTTTAAAAAGACCCATTAAATGATTTCATTCAAAGAAAGAATTTTAAAATTTGACTATTGCGCAACAGGTAACAAGCAATATACAAATACAGAACTTCCAAAAATACAGAGAAGAATAGTATCCTACACATACATAGTAAAGATTACATATTACTGTAAAAGTGGAAATTTTCGCGCGTGTACATTTTCACGCTTCACATTTTGAACAATTTTAGTTTGTTTTTATTTTCGCGATTTTGAGCTTCCTTACATAGACCTACATACACAATGAATATATTCGCGCATTTTTTTTAGCGCGAAAATAAGACTAGCACAAACATTTCCACTTTTACAGTATAACATTTGCAAAATATTACATTGCATCAAAAATGCAAACCATGATTAATGCAACTATATAATATATGCCGCCTAGCTACGAGTAAAATGTGATTGATAATAATGCGGTTGTTTAAATCTTTGTCATATACATCATATATTTTGGTGAACTTGGACAATGTTGGTAAATACCTAACGTGACCCTGAACTTCACCAAAAAAGAGTATCTAAGATTAAATATTGGTAAATGGGGTCAAGGGTCATGTAGAGATCATTAGAGGCAATCTGTGTACTCTCCAAGAGCATCTTACCCAAAGAATATTGTCCCCAAGTTTGGCTGATACTGAAGTATGACTTCACATATGAGAGCCCTAAAACAACAGCAATAAGTGCAGTTTAAAATAGTGGGGCAAAATGGGGTCAAGGGTCATGTAGGGGTCATTAGAGGAAAAATGTGTACTGCCCATGAGCATCCCAAGTCCCCTTACCCAAAGCATATTGTCAACAAGTTTCTGAGATTGAAGTCCGACTTTACATGAGAGCCCAAATTACAGCAATAAGTGCAGTATAAAATACTGGCAAGATGGGGTCAAGGGTCATGCAGGAGTCATTAGAGGAATTATGTGTACTCCTCATGAGCATTTTAAGTCCCCTTACCCAAAGACTATGGTCACCAAGTTTGGCTATGATTGATGTCCTATGAATTCTAACATAACATATGAACGCCCTAAACAGCAACAATCAGTTCAGTTAAAAGTGTTGGCAAAATGGGACCCAAGGTCATTTATAAGATAAAAGCCATTTTTTTCCATATTACGGGGTGTATGGGTTTCAAGTGGAATAGCCCAATAACAATCTACAGTTTGATCAGTTCCAAATTGGCGAAGCCTCATTATAACAGCGTGCGTGCATGATGAAGGCAACAAGCGCACTGTGCATTATATCGGTAACGCGTGCATGCCACCAAAACCGTGTGCGTGTGACAATGATTGCGCGCATACGCTTGGATTACTTTTGAGCGCGGAGAGATAAAACCGAATATTTCTCGCCAAGTTCTTTTTAAAAATCGCATATCACACGGCTATTTTACCGAATGTATGTGAAACAGAATAAGGCCTAAAAAAAGGGTTGTTTACCCAAACAAGAGTTGAAAAGGTGGGTCGGTAGGTCGATTACCTTTTCTTTCTTCTTCTTTTTACAATTTGACTTTAATACACTTAAATGTGCTTTAAAACTCTAACCTTCCTACACTATGATTCACTACGGCAAAACACAATGTCCACGCGCGTGCTACATCATTCGATTCGACCTCATCAACCAAGCTGATATGTGTGTATGAAATCGCTGCCTGGGTGAGCGTTGGCAGGTTAGCCGAGTGGTAAAGGACACAGCGTGGGATGGGCGGGTCCGGGGTTGAATCCCAGGGGTTTCGTGGGGATTATTTGGTTACAAATGTATACTTTATCCCCTTCCCCCGGTTTCCACACCGTAAAACATAGCCTGGCTGGTAAGGGCTAATATATGTATTTTGTTTTAATAGTGCAGCTGGCAACCTGTAGTACACACCTTCAAACCATGCTGGATGGTCTGACATATTCTGTTTTTCACTAGATAGTGGTAATATCTTAGATTTGCATCTCCTTAGTATTTTAAAGGATGGATATGTGGGAATAAGTAAATCTCAAAAACAACCGAAAAAAGGCATGGGGTTTTGAGATTTTATGGGTCGGTCGTGTTTGGGCAAACAAACCTATTTTTAGGCCTAATATTATGTGAACAGGTGTTCCAGTAGTATTTATGGTTGCGTGTTAGCAGTGTATTATTGCTACTGACGTCGTCAAACACAAAACATTCACCAACAGATTTAAAGGTGCACTTTATCCTCCTCGCCACATTCAGACACAATCAGGTGCACTTCTATCAGATTATTTTGCATGATTGACAATATTTTGTGAACCAATCAGAATGTCAAGTCGACCGTACGATGTCCATTTTGGGGGCGAGGTTGACCTCGTGTAAAAGTATGCGAAGTCAAGCTAATGTGACATGTGTCCAATGTAAAAAGATCTATGGAAAACAACATATCAGGGGAGTGATTTATTATGATGCCAATTATATGTTATCATTATTATTATGGTGAGAATAGGATGTGTCCATATTGACTAATTCTTTCGTTGTCTGTTTTTTCACTTTAGTTTTTCTGTCTGAAATGAGCGTGATTAAAGTATACAGGAATGGATTGATAGCTGAATTTATTGGTATTATAAACGCAACAGTCCACACATAGACCAGTGGGTCAACCTCGATGAGTTGGCATTGTACTAAAATGCATGTTATCACTAATGGGACCCATGTAAAGAAATCAGTTAAGACAATGACGGACATTTTGATAGCCATACGAATTTCTCTCTTTTCATCTTGCTTCCTACCTGAACGTTTCGACGTATTTCTTGCAGCTATGAATATATGCGCGTAAAGATAAGCAATGAGTACAAAACAAGCCAAATTTACACCGATGAAAATAGTTATAGAGAAATATGTCGCTAATGTATTGCCGGTTATTTCTGATGTGGCGTAAAGTGATGTTTGAGAAGTAGGATCTAAGGAAATACGATATTTCGTAACAAGCACACCTGTCACAAAGTCAAACCCAAAATATTTATCTAAATAAGCCTGGGTAGACTCTGTGACAAGTGAACTGATGTTTGCAACACTAACAGGCCTTCTCACTATTGGAATTCCTATGCAAACTTCAGATACCTCAAACACATCCAATTCTACAACAGATAACACAACTGGGATAATGCTGATAAGTAAACCAATAGACCAAAGTGCAAATACGCAAATCTTGGCAGACTTAGTTCTCAAACGGTGCTGGCTAAAAGGGTATTTCACACCCTGAAACCTATCAAAAGTGATTAATGTAATAAGAAACACAGATACTTCACTAGATAAAATTGACAGTGTGCCAGCCAACTGACATATAGGACCTTTACGCCAGAGTTCAGAATAAGAAGGGAAAAATTGTCCGTAATAAGCATCGAAAGACGCCAACAGGACCATACTGATTCCCATAAAAAGGTCCGATAGAGAGAGATGTAATATGAGCAGCGATTGAACTGTACTGTCTTGCTTAGAAGCGCAACGTAAATAAAACACAAACAGGTTGCAAGTTATTGCAAATAAACCCAGTGCCCACATTGATATCCTGGGTAGAAAATCATCCACCATTCTCTTACAAGTGAGATAAACTGATTGTGGATATCGAGGTATGCACTTGGCATATCCAGTAAAGCAACAAGTTGCACTTTCATCTACCAGCAACACCGTTGAATTATCAAGACCAATAAAAGATGACTTGGTGACAAGATGTAATTCATTTGATCGAAGATCCACTACTTCAACACCGGGGATGTAGAATGCTTCATGGTCAATGTGTTGAATCAAGTTGTATGACAAATTGACTGATTTCAAATTGCTCAAATAATCGAAGACACCAGACGGTAGTGTTGAAATTTTGTTCTGCTGAATTTCGAGTTGTTGAAGATTAGACAAACCATAAAATGAACCATTAAATATGCTTTGCAATAGATTGTTAGTCAATGTAAGTACTATGACATTCGTCAGATCACTGAAAGTGCCTGGCTTGATCTCGTTCAACAGGTTATGGCTCAAGTAACATACTTCTAATTTATACAGCCCTTCAAATATTCCAATTTGTAGCTCATTTATTCCATTGTGTTCTAACGATAAGAAATTCAGATTGGGCATATACATTGAGATTTGTGGGCTCACAGTGCTGAACTTGTTTTTACTCAAATCACAAATTTGTAGATTACTCGGACGATCAAGTACTGTGAGATTGCTTAGTTTATTGTTAGAAATATTAAAAACTGTCAAATCAATTACTGACGCAAGTAAATTTGGTGGAGTTTGACTTAAGTTGTTATTACTTATGTCAAGGTAACTTAATGACTTCATGTGATCAAATAGGGCCTTGGGAAGATAGACAAGCTCATTATCAGTTAGCCAGAGAGTGTTTGTATTTATGAGAGAGTCAAAGAGATTTTCTGGCAATGCAGACAGAGCGTTATATCTTAAATCACAGTGATACAATGATTGCATGTTTTTAAAAGCGTCTTGGTGGATCGAAATTAATTGATTATTTTGCAGTTCAAGAATAACCAAATTAATTAGTCCAATGAATACATCGATCGGCAGCGTTGTTAATAAATTATGTTGTAAATGAAGGCGTAGGATATGTGTATGATACATTCTGAGCAGACCATCAGGTAATGATATTAGCCTATTGACTTTAACATTAACATACCACAAAAAAGTTAGATTATCAAAAATACCCAAAGGTAATGTTGATAGATGATTGTCTGTCAGCCAAAGATACTCTAAGTTTACTAGATCATCAAATATACCATCGGGTAACCACGCAAGCAGGTTATATGCCAGAAATAAATTGCCTAGCTGTGATAACCCATCAAGTACACCCTTGTGGAGTGTCGTCAGCATATTATCATCGAGTATTAAGTAATTTAACGATACCAAACCATTAAACACTCCAGGAGGCAATGTTGTAAGATGATTAATTTGAAGGTCGAGATCCCTTAGTCCGCCCAAACCATTAAATATATTCACTTGTAAGGTAAGTTTATTTCCCCAAATCAGTAATGCAGTCAAGTTATCTAAATCGCTAAATATATTATCAGTAAATGAAGTCATCAGATTGTGACCGACACTCAATCTTTCCAACTGAGGAATGCCATCAAAAACACCCAACGGTAAATCAGTAAGATGATTTTGGTCAAGAATAAGTTCTTTCAGAATAACCATACTAATAAACAGGCGGGCAGGGAGTAGCTGTAGTTTGTTGCCAGTCAGATCAAATGATGTTACAGCATCAAGCCCAGCGAACGCCCCAGGTGTAATGTTGGCCAGACCTAGATCAGAGAATACTAACTCTTTATGATCTGGTTCATAAATAATTAGGGAAACCGTGTCTGTGGCATTATCACACACTGTGGTCCATGATCTAAACCCAAGGGTACAGACGCATTCATCTGGACATTTCATGTTGCCATAATATGAAGACCATTTATTTGGCCCATATGATGATTCTACTGCATCGTACTCAGTAAAATTACATCCAGGAAAAGTTGTATTATCTGTGAAGGACAAGGACGAGGATTCTAAAAGACGTTTAGAATCGGGACATATTGAGCGGGGAGCATTCACCCCGCGAATCTTCAAATTTACTCGGGTATTAATGTAATGGATTTTGAATTCTGTTGAGGTTAAGAACAAAGTACAAGGCGCTGAATTCAACGATAATGAAACAATTCGTTTGAGACACTGGTCATTCTGGGACGAAGTGTCGTCTACTAATTCAATATACACATAGGAATATATAGTATTGGAACTTGAGTGCAATAATTGTACTGAAGTTCCATTGCCTTGTGTTGATGAAATACCTATGGTACAACTGAATATTGAATTTTGTAAATTGGGATATTTTGATTCTGTAATATTATCTGTAATGATAACCGTTGGGTCATAAGTAATATTAACGTGACTGTTGCATTCATTTAAAATATTTACAACCTGCTGTGCTAATGTTGTGTGATTGATGCAAATTATTAGCAATAGTATATACCAAACTATACGTTTACTATGATATGTCATGTTTAACATAAGTCACGCTGGCGTCACTTACGGTGAAGCACTTTTGTATGGTAAATTAATTTCTCAAACAATACATTATTATGAAGCCTCAACTGTCCCAAATATACCAAGTACAGCTTTACGTACCAACCTGTTGAAAATTTCAATTACACAAAAGTTACGTTATTTTTGATAATTGTTCGTTATTGTTGAAGTAGTTTTACAATGTTTAGGTATACAACCAGTTCACAAGATTTCTGGGCAAAGCTGACTGATAACTATAATCCGCAAGTCATCCCTTGACACTTCCGATGAAATCCCTCTCTCCCACACTCTAGTTCCAGAAGATGTATATCCTTACGCCTAGGTTCCGTAATAGTGACGAGTGGAGAATACTGCAAGTCGTATAGGACTATTTAGTGGTTGAAACAATCTATAAAGAGAACAGGATCAAATTATACATCTTTATATCAAGGGCAATGTTTTTGTTTTGAAGAAATAATAAAATTAAGCCATTAGCATTATGAGCATTATAGTCTAGAGGCTAACTCTCATACGAGGCCTAGTTAAGACGAATCGTTCAACCGGTGTACCTTCTCAAATCTGATCACATAGGTAGTTAGTATAGACCCTCCAGATAAGTGCCAGGTAGTGAGTCAATCCAAATTGTGGTGTCACAATTTTTTTTTACAGGCTTTTTAAAAAAGTGTCTCATTCGATAGTAAAATAGCACGGTTTCAGGGTAGGGGAAACATATGTCATATATATATACTTATTTTTAACCGAATTGCCTCATTTTTGCATTAAAATATGCTAAATGGTTACCTCTCTGACGTTAATATTTTCATGAAGCTGTGTATCACACAAATAATTCGAAATACTAATATAACATATCCATTTGACAAAATATTAACATGTTTATTGCATATATACTATTTTCAACATTCAGCAAAGTTTATTCAGACATAATTCTAATAAGTTATTCATCATTAAATGTTGTCGTATCGGTAGTCAAACATGTTGTAGTCATATTGGAAATGTAATGGACAAAAAATAGCTTCGCGTGTTTACATATTGTTTTTACAAAGTGTCCCATATAAATCATAGAGGAACTTGATTGTTTAGGTGATTGAAAATTAAATTGTCACATCATTGCGTTTACTCAACCAAAATAGGTTCTTTTGGTACCAATGGATATAGTATGAACCTCTCTCCTCTTGGTCCGAAATTTTTCTACTGGACTAGCTTTGATTGGGGTCTTTCCGGATCAATGACACCGTCATAAAGCATTTCATTTTATCATTCTATTATAGAGCTTAACCTATATCTGCAAAGTATTTCATAACATAATTGAAATTATTTTTTGAAGTAAACAATGTGGTCATGCTAAAATCATTTAGTTACAAAGAATGAGTCAATCATTTCACATCTAGTGTCGTCGTCAGACAACTCAGAAGACTCGTGTATGGAGTACAGCATCCCTCGTCACAACCGAAACAAAAAATGTCAACGGCCGCATTGATTTTTTTTGGTCACCGGGTTCATACTGTTCTATACCGGGTCCTTATCGGCCTGTAACCGAGCTCATAGCACCTCCTCACCAGGTCCTCACCGACCGAAACGCTTGGGTACCGACCGAACCGCCTTGATAACGTCACCAAACTGTGAGCGCTCAAGCTCCCCGCTTCGCTCACATTCCGGGAATCTCTGTAAAATACATTTGTACTCACATGTATCCGTGTGAGCTGGCCGGCCCATTACCGTGTGACAAATTGGTGCAGACGGTGGCACACGGTGATGTCACACGGTGGGCCGTTTCCCGTCAGTTGAACACGTTGCCGGGGAGATTGCCGGCCATCCGCGCCCGGCAGGAAGTTTGACCATTCTCAAAACTCTTGCCGGGTGAGTAAAAGCGGCGGCAAAAGGAGAGAGCCCGGTTTGAGGACGGTATACAGACGGTGCACTCGTTTCGCGCCCGTTCGCAGGGCGGTAATGGTAGGCGGCCACCTTACCGTCTAATAGAAAGTCCAAACAATCAGTAAAAATGCCAACGGGCTCATTGATTTTTGTTGGTGGTCACCGGGTCCATACCGTTATATACCGGGTCTATGCGGGGTCCTCACCGGCCTTGTACCTGGCTCACCGTCCTCATACGTGGCTAGCTTACCGTTCTCGCCGGGTGCATAACACCTCCTCACCGGTCCTCGGTCCATACCGCTCTACACCGGGTCTCTACCGGGTTCTCACCGGCCTGGTACCGGGCTCACCGGCCTCATCAGGTCTAGCTTACCGTTCTCACCGTGTCCTCACCGTGTGCATATCACCTCCATACCGGCTCCTAACCGGAACGCCTGGGTACCGACCGAAACGTCTTGATTATATCATCAAACCGCCCTTTTTAAGCTGAGCGCTCAAACTCGCCGCTTCATTTGCATTCCGGAATTCGTACGACCAACATCTATAATACTCTCTAAATGTAAAAGAACTAAACCTCACTCTTTCGAGAGCTCTAGGAGGGACGGCTCTTCTAGGAAGTGAAGTTCACTCTTTTCAGATTGATTTTTCACTCTTTTCAGATTGATTTTTCACTCTTTTCAGATTGATTTTTCACTCTTTTAAGAGTGATTTCCACTATTTTCAAAGTGATTTACACTCTTTTCAAAGTGATTTTAACTCTTTTTAGAGTGATCGCCCTTTAAGAGTGAACTTCACTCCAAAAAAAGAGCTGTCCCTCCTAAAGCTCTCGAAAGAGTGAGTTTTAGCTCTTTTACATTTAGAGAGTTGCAACATGCCTGCTGAGAGTCCGTTCCGCGTACTGTTACCAGGCTGAATGCGGCCATTCGTAGCCCGCGTCGCTAAGATGGTCGACGTCCACTACCGTCCATCACCGCCCTTCGAATGGGCGTGAAACGGGTGCGAAACGTGTGTGAAACGGATGCGAACTGGTGCGCCGTCCTTATACCGTCTTCATACCGGGCTCCTATCGTTCGCCGCCGCTTTTACTGACCCGCCAGGAGTTTTGAGCATGTTCAAATATCCGGTGGCCGGCAAAGTCCCCTGAACGTGTTCAACGGACGGGAAACGGCCCACCGTGTGTGCCGCCGTCCGCACCCATTTTTCACACGGTAAGGGGCCGCTCAGTTTACACGGATACATGTGATTGCCCCATAAGGTTGTGCATCTTAGCTCGTCGGCATGCAGATTTTTTGCAGCCACAGTGAGTGAGTTCCAAAAGCGCAAGTGGTGGGTGTTCAGGATCTTGTGTCATCAAAACAGGTTGAAGATTGCCATCTTTGATTTTCCAACCATTGCCAATTGGTGTTGGGATATTTTGGTACGCATCTAGGGATTTTCTCCATATCAAAGCCTGGGAATGTGCTCTTTTTAGATGTATCTGGACTACTAACACTGCTTGGTCACAATCTTTAAAGCCACCGCCGATAGCTAGCTGATGATCCCCTTTCAGCCTCTGTTATGACCCATATCTGAATCCATGATGATATCAGGAACATACACAGATTGACTTTGTTCTTGGGGTTGGCTATGTACTTCTGCCATTGATTTGGAATCGGTGTTCCTGAACCTTGGATCTGTATTTCTAAAGCAGTAGATGCGCCCGTCTGTTTCTCTCTCCTGCCTTTATAGACATCTTCACATATCTATCAAACACTATTCGTCGACATGCGTTAGTCCTGTTAGTAGTGATGTAATTATTAAATAATAATGCTTGGTATAGCTAGCTCCCCAAATGTTGATACACCGCCTGACTTTAACATCGGCATCAAAGCCATAACATCAATGACGATTGCAGTGTTGTCATCTGGTCACAAGGCGGGGGTAGTTTAAATTGCATGAGCTAGTGAAAATGGGATAGGAGAGAGCTCATACGACATGTACGAGAGAACATCTTTCAGGTGTATATCCCTACATGTATAGCGTTAGCGGCTGGCTACAAGTAGACTACCAATGAAATCTTTATCGGCAGTGACCGTGATTAGTGACCGTAATTATTTTGTCTGACTTCTTTTTTTTGCCATAACTGTCGTAGATGTCGGTACTTTCAGAACGATCTTCTATGTGTCTATCTTTACAACTCTATCAACCATGCCAACTGCAAGGAATTATGGTTCAGAACAGGAGTAAAGGACAACCTACGTTACATTCTCACGCACAGCGTATCCGAT
Organism: Ophiura sarsii; assembly: GCA_035610835.1. Lineage (NCBI taxonomy): Eukaryota > Metazoa > Echinodermata > Ophiuroidea > Amphilepidida > Ophiuridae > Ophiura > Ophiura sarsii. Next base: position 47,992,068 of record CM069446.1, read on the forward strand.
TCCCTAGGTCGTTGCGTTTGTGAAGGATTTCATGCTTTGACCGGGTGCGATTATGTGAGTTCATTGTTTGGTATTGGAAAGAAGAAATCATTTGATGTACTTCTTGTCAGTGATCAACATCAGGCTAGTTTGACAGAGCTGGGAAAGGCACAGGTCTTGGCTACCGATATCATCAAGTCTTGTGAGCAGTTCATCTGCACACTATACACCAAAGATAAAACTAAAAGAAAACTGAAGGACTTCCACCAACATCTGACTCGTTCTTACATCATCTAAAAAGAGCACATTCCCATTTACTATCGAATGAGACACTTTTTAAAAAAGTCCTGTAAAAAAAATGTGACACCACAATTTGGATTGACTCACTACCTGGCACTTATATAGAGGTTCTATAATACTAACTACCTCAGATCAGATTTGAGAAGGTACACCGGTTGAACGATCACTTTTTTAGGGGTCCCAACCTCTAGACTAAGTGTTGACTTATTAAGAAGAAACGTGTTATATTTTTACCAATTTATATACAGCTTCCGTGAGACCTTGTGAGGATGCTCAATTTGTGGGTGGGGCACTCAACTTTTTTTTGGGGTAGGGGTGTGCCGCCCAGGGTCTCAAAAAGGGGGGGGGGCTACAGAACTGAAATGAGTGGATTTTATGACGAAAAATAGGGTCTTAGTTTTTTTCAAAAAAAGTAGGTCTTGAGAACTGGCCTATAGTTCAACTTTGATTAGCAAGAACGCAAATTTTTGATTTTATTTTTTTTTGGTTTTAGAACGCAAAATGTTCGAAGAATTGGGGCTATGGAGCGCAACATTTCGCGATTTTTGTATTTTCAATAAAATTGGGGTCTAAGAACTGATGCAGGCTCAAAAGCGGGGTCATAAGAGCTAGCAGCAGAGGGTGAAAAAGGTCTTCAGTGCGGCACATACCTATATCCTTTTCCAATGTCAGTGCCCACCCCCCCCCCCACCCCCAACCCCCCCCCCCCCCCCCACCCCCAACCCCCAACCCCCCCTCGGGGCTCAATTGTTTGCGCCATATTTTAAAGATGACTCCCATTTTATTATATACGAGGGTCATTCAATAAGTTCTACCTCCTACCTCATAACTTTGCTATTATACAAGCCAGTCATATGAAATATTCCACAATTAAAGCTTTTGAATCCAGACTTTAAACAATACAAGTGACGGATTTCTTGGTGGAAAATGCCCTCTAATTAGCCAGAACTAGACCAGGACAGCCATCAATTTTAACCGTATCCTAGAGAACCGCTGCAAAATTCATATTTGTTTTTTATAAGAACTAAGAGATCTTCATTATACAGGACTAAATGGATATATTTCAAGTCTCTCGAAGATATATTTTTCTATCACTGACTACCTGATTAACTATTCTAAATGTTGCATATAAGTAAAACTGATAAAGTTAATATCATGTTAAGATTTAACATTCGAGGCATCACTGTGGCTTGACTTGTAACAACGGACATTTGACTGAATATCAGTATTCCAATATGCTAAAGGCGTGTCAATACATTCGAGTTGATATTATACTATTTGCAAGCTACAAAGGTTAATATTGCCAACAATCTGATTTATACATGATAGTATAGCATTATATTCAGAAATCATCCATTGTTTTCTATTTTCAGTATTTAAAGCGGGCGGTTATACCTAATCATACGAAAAAACATGTATTTATCTTTGGGGTAATCTTCCGTGTCCGTTGTCCTAAATCTCTCTCTGGCTTTAATTGCATCATGACAAAAGTGAAATAGGTATCAATTAGCATTTACTATAAATGCGTAGCTATGATTCAGAGCTATAATCATGACAAATGTTATGAGGCTGACATTCATATTAGCGATGTTATGAGTGAGGAGGTAGAACTTATTGAATGACCCTCGTATGTAGAAAAAATCCTTAAATTGGAAGCAGATTTCCATTATGATTGATTAAAGTTTGGTGATGACTTTTAACGGAAAATACATTCAAAATAGATTGATGAGTTCAGGAAAATAAAAGTCCAACTTACAAATTTGAAAAAGATCACATAATATTGCTTTAAATGTTTGGATTTGTTTGGATATCTGACATGTGCGATTTGCATTTTATTTTTGAAAATGTGAGAAGACAATTAAACAAACTTCGGCGATCATTTTTTTTAGATTTTATTAAATCTATGAGTAATGAGCAACTATTAACACTTTCCATGCGGCTATGAACCAATACTAGGCATGTTTGTACTTGCTTCAAAGCATTTCTCATGGTGATTCCAAATATGGTGATGAAATTCAATAATTGTGACGTTTTTGATCTGCAGACGCCTGCCGTGTAGAAAATGTTAAAATTGTGTTTGTTTTTAGTTTGATGTTTTTGTGGTTCCTTTTAATTTCAATCAACAATAGTAATAATAATAATAATGTGGATTTACATTGCGCACAAATCTACCAAAATGAGGTAAAAAAATCTTACATTACAACAAAATTTTACTTACACAACTTAATCTACAATAATTTAACATGATATACAACTTAATAATATAATAATGATATAAATAATAATAGCATACTAAATCAATGATTCATAATAAAATCAACTTACAGGTGTCTATCCGTCTTTATATCTTTCAAGTCGAGTATTCGAACTCAATTTTAATTTGTTTTCTAAAAATAAATTGACCGTATGGTTTACAATTTACAACTCATATAGGATTATACCGAGTGTGTCCAAAAAAAAGGTGTACTCAAAGTAAAATAATTATTTTAAATATTTCTTACCAAAATATGAAGACAAACCATGCTTGAATCAAAAGCTGCATTTATTTACTGTTATCAGCAAAAAGAATCACAACATTTTATAGTACCGTTATCCAGTTATGACCATTTTGGTAAAGTTAATGCATTTTGAAACCGAAGATAATATTGAGTGACGCATGATATTTATGATTAAGTGGCTACATGCATGAGATACAATAGTTAATTTAATAATAAGACAAAACAAACTTGCTCATGTATTATTTTATATGCAAAATAATGACAAAACAATGTCATTATTCCATGTGTAGAAAAATATCACAAATCTTGTTCGGTTTTTAAAATGTATACTTACGAGAAGCCGACTTATAAGTAACAAAATCAGTACGCTTTGACGTGCCGGCTTCTAGCAAAAAAATCTACCTGATGACATCGGGTTAATTTTCAGATATGTTAAAATATACCATTTGTGTTTGAACATATCAAAATGTCATAGGCTTCATTACGAGCTAACTCGACTCGTATATCTAAATGGATATAAAACATGTTTGAAGATGTTCATCGGGACTGTTAGATTAACATTCTAGATTGTTTTTATACTATCTAGTCCAGAGTTATAAAATATACCTGTCGTAGGCCGTAGGCAAAGATACAGACAAATACAAAAGATGGGTTAAGAAGGCCATAGAGATCAGGAAGCAGGGCACCACAATGAATAGAGACGAGGGGCAGTTCTATATACATCAGTCACATATACGACGATCTTCTGGGTGCAAAATCATCTGACAACACTGTTGCCAAGCAACCAGAAAGAAGTGCAATCAACACAGGATCGTCACTCAATCAACAACAAAAAAAGCTTGTTTTTCAAACGTCCGCAAGGTATGTTTTAACTCTGGACTAGATATTATAAAGCCAATCTACAAGGACATAAAACATGTTTCCCTTAACCAATTTTAACCAACTAAAATTATTTTGAAAGCTAATGAGGAAGCCTCTCTGTCAGAATAAATAAATGAGTTTAGTGCACTTTTTTTACTTACCCTGTATATCTATATTCTAAATAAAGAAATATTATTGCATAGACTACAAATCCTTGGTGGGGGGTTTACGCCTATGAACATGTGCCTCCTTGCTATGGAGGAAAAAGAAAGAAACCCTATTCTTTAATGTCAATTTTTAATTTGTTGTGGCTTTTTTTTCTGTTATATTATATGCTATAGTGCATAGTGACTTTATTGTGTAATATAAAGCATGGTTTTATTATTATCATTTATCATTATCATTGTCCTTTCCTTTCCTTTCCTGTAATTAGGAACTTACCTTAATCAGCAAGAGGTGGAGTATGGACGGGACGAGTGGTGACAGGTTTCCGAGATTCACCTGTGTCCAGATATTGTTTTGAAGTTGGATTTGCCTTAACGGATCCCTGGTTATTCAGGTTGGTAGAGTATAGTAGACAATTATGCGAATGAGCACAGCTCTGATGAAATACCATATACATGTATAAACTGATGGTGCACACTCAACTAACATGTGGTGAAAGATGGACGGTTCGATTATAACCCATTTGTCTGTGAGTTTGAGGATAAGATTCCACTGGCTAAATGATGTCTTGTCTAAAGAGTTTCAACTTGTCGAGTTCAATCTTGAAGCCTGTGATACTTCCAAGGATGTATCGAATTCTGCTACGAAATTTATGAAAGTCACGGTATTGTTCTTTTTTCCAAAGTAATTTTTTTCCCAAATTATCTCAACCATTGAATATCTATTTTGAGGGTTTGGAGCCACAAAGCCCTATCTACAATGGCTGCCATGTGTAGGATTGCATCATTACAAGGGTGTACCATTGTAGTACCAGATGTGTATAGCATATGGCAGCTATTACAGATAGTGACTTTTCAGCACTCGTAACACTTGCATTAAAGTGAAAATAATTGAGTTTTCATCTTGCACAAATGATTTTGGTTGACCTTTAATCAAATCAAAGCTCAAAGCTCAAAGCGCAAAGCATTTCAAGCCACGGAAGTTTCTAAATTTGTCTCTCGTTTCTTAATGAACCACTCGTAGCAATTTTGATTGCGTTAAAGTGATAATAATTGAGTTTTCATCGACACAAATGATTTTGGTTGACCTTTAATATAATCAAAGTTCAAAGCGCAAATATTTTCATGCCATTGTCTTTGTACATTTTGTCTTTTTCCATCAATATATTTTGATATCAGAAGAAACCCCATATTCTTATTATTATTTCTGTAAATTTTGGGCACAAGATACGATAGCAGCCGAAATGCAGTGAATTACTGCCAAAGGTGGTTAACCACTCTGCCAGTTTGTGTACTATTCAAAAGGCACATTTCAAGTCACCTTGTGCTTCTTAAAAAGAACCATTGGAGTTATGCAACTCAAACTTTGGAATGTGACTATTTTTGAGGATGACCATTCATGTAGAACAGAAAAAGCAAGTTGAAAATCAGGCCAGCAATCGGAACACCCTTTAAAACTGCAAAGTTTTCAAATCATTGCAATTTTGTATTCGATTTCAATTGCACACGCTTTAATTATGTGTAATAACCCAAAATTAATTGATAGAATTTAAAAAAAGTCTATCAAATCTCAATTTGTACCAAATGAAGAAGGAACTACATTGCTGTGATAAACTGAGATATCCCACAGTACATTGGTGGTGTATTACCCTTAAAGTTTTTCAGAAGTAAACAAAACGTATTTCAGATTGTTGCCAGTGAAATTCTGAGCTAAATCCAGGCCTGGAAATAGCACACTTCAACCTACCCATAGCGGATAACTTATTGTGTCAGGCGGGTGAATGCAAAAGTAACCGACAGAATGGCGGGTTAAAGAATTCAAACTCACAGTGTACATGTAAGTGAGTTACACTGGCTGGTGGTATTTCTGTTGGGCAGGAATTGTTGTGAGTTCCTGCCCGGCTGGCTGGTTGAACAAATCTGAAGTTCCAGCCCTGGCTAAATCCCCAAGTTTATATTACTTTTCATACTTCTGTTGTAAGATGCATGCTCCACAAGAATGTGAAATGTCTATATTGCATGTTTTAACGGTGCGTGCTTTTTAAAGACATTTTCTCCCGAGGTCCTTTTGCTAGTCCGCTTGTATTATTTCCCCTATAAATATATAGTTTATGCGTAACTCTATTTAATATTATCGACTTTCAAGGCTATCATTTAATAATCACTTTCATTTAAAATCATATATGCTGGTAGGTCCAACTGTCACATGGCTGAAAGACATTAATATAAGACCTGACAATTGCACCCAACATGCAGATTTATTTAATCCAATAGTTTGAAAGCGATTTTTGACATGAGTGAAACCCAAAGGACTCAAAATATAACATGTATAGGGTGAGTCAGAAAGAATCAACAAAAGTGCCACAAAGGTTTTAAGAATACATGTTCAAACCAATGGCAGTGCTTAAAAGACCCATTAAATGGTTCTCATTCAAAGAAAGAATTTTAAAATTTGACTATTGCGCAACAGGTATCAAGCATATACAAATACAGAACTTCCAAAAATACAGAGAAGAATAGTATCCTACACATACATAGTAAAGATTACATAATACTGTAAAAATTGAATTTTTCGCGCGTTAACATTTTCACGCTTCACATTTTGAAACAATTTTGGTTGTTTTTATATTTGCGATTTTGAGCTTACTTACATAGACCTACATACACAATGAATATATACGCGCTTGCTGATTTAGGGCGAAAATAAGAGTAACACGAAGATTTCCACTTTAACAGTATAAGATTTGTATAACATGAAATTGCATCACACATGCTTACCATGCAATACGCACTGAAAATGAAATTTTCTTGCGATGGTTTGAGACCATGTCCCATTTCTGTAGATGGTGTCAAGTTTTGAAGGTCTTTGTGCGCTTACAAACTCTAGTTTTATGGTGTCACGGATTAAAGGCATGTATGGAAAGCTTTTCGACATCTGCCGACTAGCTATGAGTAAAATCTGATTGATTATAATGCGGTGGTTTAAATCTTATATACCATGTATTTTGTTGAACTTGGACAATGTTGGTTAATACCTAAAGTGACCCTGAACTTCACCCAAAAAAAGAGTTTGTAATTTTAAAATATTGGCAAATGGGGTCAAGGGTCATGTAGAGGTCATTAGAGGCAATCTGTGTACTCTCCAAGAGCATCTCAGGTCCCCTTACTACCAAAGAATATGGTCCCCAAGTTTGGCTGATACTGAAGTCTGACTTTACATATGAGGGCCCTAAACAACATCAACAAGTGCAATTTAAAATATTGGCAACATGGGGTCAAGGGTCATGTCATGGAGGGGTCAGTAGAGGAAATATGTGTACTCCCATGAGCATCTCAAGTCCCCGTACCCAAGAATATTGTCAACAAGTTTCTGAGATTGAAGTCTGACTTTACATGAGAGCAGTATAAGTGCAGTTTAAAATACTGGCAAAATGGGATCAAGGGTCATGTAGGGGTTATTAGAGGCAATTTGTGGACTCCCCGTTGGGCATCTCAAGTCCCCTTACCAAAGAATATTGTCACCAAGTTTGGCTGAGATTGAAGTCTTATGAGTACTGACATTAGGCCTACATATGAGCGCCCTAAACAGCAGCAATTAGTGCAGTTTAAAGTGTTGGTAAAATGGGGTATAAGGTCATTAAGGGGTCATTAGGGGTCAATCTGTGTACATCACATGACCATCTATGTCCCCCTTACCCAAATATTATTGTTACCAAGTATGGTCGAGATTGAAATCCGAATTTTCATGAGAGCACTGAACAGACCAAACCTAACCAAGAAAGCTAACCAAAGGGGAACATACACCCGCCCTTTATAACCTTATGAATATTGGAGCCGTTGTAGATACGGACTCTTGAAATTGTAAATCCTCGTTTGATGACGCACACCAAATTGCAACTCAAAGGTTTTTGTAATTTATTTCCCAATTCCTATGCATAAAATGTGTGACATGAATTCCATTAGCTATCATTTCTCACAACCCTTTGTTGTCAATTAATCCAACTTCTATTGAAGCAACGGTCCATTGGGCAATTTTTTACAGACAAATCACGTTCCTATAAACTGGCATTCCAAGAACGGTTTTACAATTTGGTTTCACAATTTAAATTAACAGCGTCCCCCCCCCCCCACATTTTATCCTTGTCTCGCGTTAGCTTAGAAGAGTTGACGACCAAAGACAAATATTAATTTGAAGACGGCTGAAGTACATGTTACATTCAAAAAGTTACGTTGTTAAAAACAATCGTATATAAATACAAATATAAAATCTACATTGTACATTTGTGTTTTTGTGATCCCTCGCAAAGCCAACGACTAAAATGGCGCCTTATAAATGTACAAGCACGTGTCAAATGGTCACTTTCAATTTTGAGTGTTATTGATTTAAATGTTTGATATAATAGTAATAAAAAAAAGACAGGAGACTCGGTAATTTGAAGGGAAAATAACTAAAAAAAACAGCTAAAAATGTACTTTAGCGGACTGATGTTTACAAAATTGACACCAAATTAAGTTTGAACAAATTTCCGGATCATATCTGGTCAGCAACATCTGTTACCCAGTTCAAGAGGGTGGCTTAAAACACATTTGTTTAAGAAAGCCTACAATCATGGAACCTTTTAGATTTCATTTATTATGTTTTGTGAACAGTCGATTTTTAGGCGCTTTTAATGTTTTATTACATTCTGTTTTTCTGGCCACAGTTGGTTTCCCTGTGTTTAAGTTAACATTTATGCTGTGATTCCTGTGTTTTATATTTTGTTGTGTGTAGTATTAAGGTTGTTAATTCGAGATTTGTAATTGCAATGCACAATACTTTAATATTGATGCAATACTGATTGTGCAATATGTATTCTGTGCATCACGCTTTACTATTCCCATTTTTACTGAAGTATATTTCACAGTTATCTCCGTAGTCTGTTCTTGCTCTTCTTAGTTAGACTTAACTGTTCAATATTCATATATGTTGATGTTGTTGTTATCGGTAGAGTATGTTTTAATATTGTATATCTAGTATATATTGCTCCAGTGCTTTATGCTTTTAATTTATCTTTGTAAAGCGCCTTGGGTTCTCTTTGATGTGTTTGCGCTATCTAAGAAATAAATATTATTATTATTATTATTATTATTATTATTCATGTGTGAAACAATAATTTAAAAACATAATAATAATAATATATGTTGTCCTTTCTATTTGTAACTACATATGATAACATTAACGAAAGTACAAGAATGTGTCAAAATGATTACTTTCAATTCTAAGTGTTATCGATTTAAATATTTCAGGAAAATGCTTGTTCAGCAGCAAAAAAGGCTTGAGATCAGCAGGGTAGCGAGAAAAAAATATGTTCATTTTTAAGTGACAGGATTTCTGGGAGATTATTCCTTTCCTATAGCTTTTCATATGCCTTTGTCTAGTGCTATTTAACCGCGAGATTCCGCTAATGATAGCGTCCATGTATGCAACGTCTTCCTTGGGGGTACAGGGAGTGGAGTCCGTGGGACCTGGTGAGATTTAGTTACATCGCCAGCATCAACACTTTTTGTGGCTGGGGCAATTTTAGTGTGACAAGAGAAAGAATGTTGAGTCTTAAATTATACCACCAGACAGAGTGAAGAGTTAGACGCCAACGATGCTGTGAGAGATGCTTTATGTCCTATGCTACGTTAGGCGGTTCAAACATTGACCCTGATCAATACCTATGGTATAAGGAAGTTAATGGGGAAAAATAAGGGTGGAAAAACCAAATTTTGAAATAACATGCAGACTGAACACGCTGAATGCAAAATAACTTGGGGAATTCCCAGTGCCGTACCGACCGTGCGTACCTGGCTCGAAATACCGGGGTGCTATATAGGTCTGCATAGTAATAATAATTTTAACAAATGTTTTAATTCATTTATAAAATATTCGAAAGCAACTACCAATAGCTCGTGTCCATGATCAGTAAACTGAAGGGTTACTTTATTGGTAAAACTTACATATGAAAACTATGTACGATGACACTTCAAATCACCCAGGTCCGGTATTGTGCGTTCATAACTTGATTACATAATCATGATAACAATTAACAGCAGCAGGCTATTTCACAGACCAGTGGTCATTCTGTGCACAAACAGACCAGGGGTGTGTGTGGGTGTTTGAGTCCATTTTTTGGCTAAATATTATTGAGATCCATAACCTGAGAGCATTGATTTTTTAGCAAAGATGGTGGAATGGTGGATATAGGGTAAATATGCTGAGAGCTAGTGCCAGATCAAGGTTTCCTCCTATCAGTCTTTTGTTCAAAGGGGAGCGCCCCCTGATTGTCATTAAGGGGAATCGCATCCATTCATGGAATTTCAGGGGTTTTACTTAATCTATATTCAATTCCAAGTCAGTCGGGGGAAGAGAACCAAATTAGTGTAGGCAATTTTCAGCACCGTGACGCACGCATATGAACATATAGAATCTATAATTAAAATGACTAATTTGGTCAGATTCGTGGAAAAACATAAACATATTCATGCATTAAATAGTGTGAGAGCCCCACACCCAGACAATTATTATTATTATTATTATTATTATCTGCAATCCTACGCGCTGCGCGCCGCGCGCCACTGTGCCCCAAGTACAATTGGCCTCGATTTGGACAATGAAATACATCACTGAAGAAAGTGTATGATGACTGAATTATAGTTCATTATCATTATTATCATTTTTTTTCTTCCAAATGTTAGCATTGACAATCATTAAGACTTCTAAACTTCTATTGAACATATTTCTTTAAACTACAGCGAGTTTTAAGGTAATAGCTTACTCTGCAAAATAAAAGTATTGACCTAAACATTATAATGACCTAGCTTATTAACTGCCTGATTATTGGTAAAAACAGCACAATACAAAGATCCATGTAATAATTTAAATTTAAAGTTTGATTTGCTTTAAACCATGGAGGTCACCAAGGTTTTTTTCTACCATTAAAGAGAGTTTCCTGTTCAAAGAGGGAGTGAAACGGAATAGGAAAGGGGGAATACCCACTTACAAATTGATGTTTTTTTATTTTATATCCAATGTCTTTTTTGGGAGCCGAACAATTCAATTTCTTGTGAGATCAATACCTCTTTGTTTATGAAGGAATTTTTGGGAAGGGATTTTCTTTAGATCCCATTTGTCTTCTATACCATTTTAGAGAAACATGGAATTTTTCTTGGGAATTCCCACCATCAGAAATTGATGTTTTGTGGGGATTTCCCAAGTCTTCTATACTATTCCGGAGGAACCTGGATTTTATTCTTGGGAATTCCCACCATCACATTTTTATTTTTTATTTTTATTTTGGGGGGATTACTATGCCTTCTATGTTTGATTAATTTCATTAATAAATGGAAAATCCCATTTAAATAACAATTGTCAGTGTTCGTAACCTACTGGGTATTTAACATATCAGTTTTACTCAACCGTGCTAAACAGATCAAACATACTACTACGCTTCATACCAAAATGTAAGTCTGGGGTATATTCGACACCAATACGAACATTGTAGCGTAAAGACGATGGCTTGGAATGCCTGTGTCTTTTTCTCTTTCAACTTCGATATATTAATTCTATAATTTTGTTTTGTTTTGTACTCACACAGGATTGAAGCTTAAATGAAGTGAACGGTGCACAGGGTACGTAACTACTTCAATCCAGGAAGTCATTTCTATTTTGCAATATGGCACAGATTTATGAATACATGAATGATCAAATCAATGGTGCCATTAAACCTCAACATGAGCGCTATTTTCATGGACGAATCACAAGACAAGAAGCAGAGAGTAGGTTATTAGATGATGCCCAGATTGACGGACTATTCCTACTTCGGGAACACTTGCATCTTGATGGTTACTTCGTTCTTTCAATGTGTTGTAGAGGACAAATAAAACACTACGTAATAAAGCGACAATACGACACGGGGAAGGTTGCCATCGAGGGTAGTATGCGCAAATTTGTTGGTCCAATAGAGCTCGTACAAGGTTATTTACAACATGGACAATACCAAGCTTCCGGTTTGCCATGCAAGCTTATACAGCCTTGCTTTATAGCAAGTGGAGCATCGCCTAGATCGTTCACTGGACTCACTCAAGAACTGATGAAAGAGGAGATATTTGGCATTGCTAAAGCTCACGGGTTATCTTATCAGGAAATCGGAAGTGCTTTGAACACTTTCAAAAGGTCAGAGTTCGAAAAGCTTATGAGAAAATTCATATATCGGAATCGAGTTTGGTTCCACGGGATGATATCAAAGAAAACGGCGGAAAAACGGTTAGCGAAGTCCGGATTACAGAACGGCCGGTTTTTGGTGAGGGAAAAGGGCAACTATTGTGGCTGTTATTCTTTGTCAGTGAGCTACAGAAGTTCGGTTTATCATTATAACATCCAGATGGAAACAGCGATCGGTCAAGTATCTATTGAAGGCGGAGGATACTTTGATTCAATGTTGTCTCTAATTGACTATTACGAAATGAAGAGTGAAAACCTTGCTTGTTCATTGGGTGAGCCATGTGTCTTGGTAGATAAATCTGACACTCGTAAAGACGTAGCAGAAACATCCAAACTGACAGAGGCGTTCAGAGCAATACTATCAGTTGGTGCTATTCACCCTAAAGACATAGCGTCAGTCACAGTGCCCTTATCACCCATGATAAGAGAATAAACGTGTTACCATGGTTACTGATCAACAGACACAATAATCGATATCTGTCTGAACAGAACAAGCGGCTCATTTTCATCCCGTCATTCGAAGAAGCCGAATATCAAGACCAAGAAGAAGAAGAGGAACACCGAGATTACGCTAAAATTCCTAATATATCTTTGTAACCAGAAAAACCATGACATAAAATGCCAAAGTGTAAATCTTTTTTCGTTACCATTGCAAGCTATAGATAGGCCTACATGCCTACTGTAGCTCTGGTTCCATAGATTTACACTTGGTCAAAGAGTCCTGTTGGCGCTATATTTTTTGTTTCATTCCCATGCATGCTGGTCTCTAAAGATTGCTAATAATAATATTGTCTACTTACCAGAAAACTGAGGAATTAGGTCCTCAAACCCCCAGCTTGTCAGCGTAGCGATCACGTTTTCGTCCGCCATTATTCTGCATGCATGATACAATGTCATGTGACCCGCTTCTTAATGAGTAACTTTTACTCCATGTTGTGGATTAAAAAAGGGGATCGCTCTTTTTTAGAGTAAATTATTTTACTCCAGGCTAATGAGTAACTTTTACTCCATGATGTGGATTAAAAAAGGGGATCACCCTTTTTTGGAGTAAATTATTTTACTCCATGTTAATGATTAACTTTTACTCAATGAGGAGTAAAAAAGGGGATCACCCTTTTGTGGAGTAACTTATTTTACTCCATGCTAATGAGTAAGTTTTACTCCATGATGTGGATTAAAAAAGGGGATTAAAAAAGGGGATCACCCTTTTTTGGAGTAAATTATTTTACTCCATGTTAATGATTAATTTTTACTCCATGTTGTGGAGTAAAAAGGGGGATCGCCGTTTATAGGAGTAATTCTTACTCCATGTAATGATCAATTTGTTACTCTAACATGTAAGAGTAAAAATTACTCTGCTTAGGGGTGATCACCTTTTGAATACCAAATGGAGTAAAATTTTAATCTATATTGAGTAAATTGTTTTTACTGTGTACTGCAGACTGAACACGCAATGATGCCGGGTGAACTTGGGGAATTCCAAGTTCCGACCAGCCATGCATATTTGGTCGCTAGCTCTGCATTGTAAAATTAATCAAATATAATTTGTTAATTCATTTATTATAATATATTTGGTTTTAGTGTATTTCTTTCTGAGACCCATGATTTGTTTCTGGGAACACCGTTCCCGCGTTCCCGTGGATTTCGTAGCCCTGCCTAACATTTATGTGTGTAAGCATATTTAGTAAAAAAATATTGCAAGTCACGACTTGCGAATCCCCCTGGCTGGGAGATTCACTTAAATGGGGTCAAAGGTCACATTGGAGTCCTTAGAGGTCAATCTGGGTACACCCCATGAGTCATCTTAAATTCCCTTACCCAAAGATTATTGTCACCAAGTTTAGTTGAGATTTGAGTCTGACTTTTCATATGAGAGAGAGGCCCTAAAGTTTTGGCAAAATGGGTTGACGGTCATCTGGGGGTTAATACAGGTCAACCCTGGTACACCCCATGTATCATCTCAAGTCTTCTTACCCTAAGGTTGTTGGCACCAAGTTTCGTTAAGATTGACTTTACATATAAGAGCCCTAAAGAGCACTAAGTGCAGTGTAAGTGTTGACAAATTGGGTTTAAAGGTCATGTAGGGGTTATTAGATGTCAATCAGAGTACACCCTATGAACATCTCAAGTCCCCTTACCCAAAGAATTATGTTCAAGTTTGGCTGAGATTGAAGTAGCAATAAGTACAGTTTAAAGTGTTAGCAAAATTGGTCAAAGGTCATGTATGGGCCATCAGAGGTCAATCTGTATACACCCCATTAGCTCCCACTTTTTATTACCAATAGTTTTTTAAATACCCTGTAGGGGGGATCTAGAAATCTGTCAACATGAAATGATTTAAATACCCTGTAGGGGGACTCTAGAAATCTGACAACATGAAATAATTTATTTTCTAATAGTCCGTTTTTCATATGTTGACGTACATATAAACCACTGAAACTTCAACATAGCTCTATATTGGTACTATGGATAAATATATTTTCAGTTCGATCGTATGTTATGTTTCATTTATAGGTCACTGAACTTGAAATGAGGAAACAAATCACATTATGTTCACTTAGTAATTCAAAGCATGCATTTGATAATGATATTGAAATATAATATCAAATACTAAACATGCTAAATGGGCTCACTCCTTACTGTTCATGGTGCTCATCATGCTAATAGCCGGCAACGAGTATTTTCTTTATAATTACCGAGATGAAATTAGTACAGAAGTACCTACCCAGCCCGGAATGCAATACAACATTATTAAACATTATGTTAAAGGTATATTATGTGATCTTTCCAGGGAACGCCCTCAACATCGAAAAAAAAAAATTGAAAGCAGATTTTCTTGCAGATTTACATTTCTGATCATAAATCATGCATATACATTCCAAGTTACAGGGCGATACGATTCTTAATTACTTCAAAATCATGGTTTTAGAGTGAAAATAAACTGTCGGAATCCCGACAGTTTATATTTTTCACTCTAAATTCACTCTAAAACCATGATTTTAAGTAATTAGGAATCGTATCGCTCTGTAACTTGGAATGTATGTATGATTTATGATCGGAAATGTAAATCTGCAAGAAAATATACTTTCTAAAAAAAATCATGAATAGAGGGCGCTCTCTGGAAAAGATCACATAATATGCCTTTAAGGTCTTCTTAACCATCCATTTTACTTTATAATTCATCCGCTCACATGGCGTCTCAACATTGGGATATATCCCCCCGATTGTGAATAACTGCACTGGGAAACTATCACAATTTAACCAATATTGTATGATATTTTTCAAACTTTTACACATATTTGTTCAAAATATCTTTTTCGATTTTCATCATAAAGTATTCCGTACTATTGTGTTTCTCATTTGTGTACAGTGTTGCGATCGTAGCCGGAAACTTCTCGGTGTCAAACCATGGAATTGTATTAACGAACGAAAAGACACTTAGGAAATAAGTTGTCGAAACAGACTCCGACAGTTTAAATCTTGAAGTAATTAGGAAACGTATTGCTCTAAATGTATTTTAGAGGGAAACTCAAAGATAGAGGGCGTTTAAAGATGGCATAATATGCCTTTAACCAAACGCACAGCACTCCAACATTGATGGCGCTTGACTGTAAAAATGATGGATAAGTGGGTCTTACAACAGATCCAATGGAAGCATAGGCATTATATGTGGACGTTAGGATAGATTAAAAGATACATAATCCATTGCATTAAGACGATTGCTGCTGTCGATCCTATTGTAAGATGTTGATATGTTATGGAAAAGCGCCTTATAAATGCTGTTTATGTGTATGTATATCAATAAGCCACATTCCAGATGATCATCAAGGCTATTCCATTTGAAATCCATACACCCCTTATGGAAGACATTACCTTCATCTTCCCAACAGGGAGTGTGCATTTTAAATGGAGTTACCTGCATGGGGGATTTCATTTGAAATTTTCACTGGAATCGTCCAATGCCCAATACGTTTAAAGAAGGTTTTTTTTAGAGAATACCCGCCTTTCTAGATACCTTTTAATCATATCTATAATATACACATGGTACATATTTAAACACACGCTGTTTAAATTTCTGTACATCTTAATACCATCGTCAAAACTACCGTCTTCAGTACTGTGGTGTATTCTTAAACAGCTAAGAATGTTTAGGCAATTTTCATTGGTTCTCAGAGAAATTGGCGACATTTACCTTAACACGGCGTACATTGATAGATTGACCACCCTCGCACATTGCGTAGTAACTAACAGTGGCGTAGCCAGAGGGGGGGGGGGGGGGGGGGGGGGGGGGGGGGGGGGGGGGGGGGGCGAGGGGGCGATCGCCGTTGGCACAAGCTTGTTTAGAGCCAAAATGTACCTCAATCGTAAAAATAGGTGTAAGTAAAAAAAATTAGCGCGCTACGCGCGCATGTCTTTACTCAAAACAATCTTTTCGGTTCATTTCCAGTTCTCGCCCCCCACCCCCAATATCAATAACCTGGCTACGCCACTGGTAACTAAAGGTTTCTTCCATAACGCGCACTTCTGCAGTGCGTCTACTGTGATTTTCCTGCGTGCTTATGTGGTGCATTACGCCGACGCATGGTGTACTCACCGCACGGGATTGGATGGAATGTTTTGGGGGTTATTTGATACTAACAGGGGTAAAAGTTGACAAATGTGTGCTATTAAAGCTATACTTTTGATTAAATAATGTCTAAAGTATGACTGTTTAAGAATGAGAATAAAGGTATTGTTTTTAGACCGTATTCGTGTTATATTAATAGCCCGTATTCATAAAAATAAGTAATTACTAAGTAGAAAAAGCTATAAGTAAAAGCAATTACTAGGAAAAGGTCTAGCATAAGTATTTCCGAAAAAACGTATTCTTAAGCTTTTACCTATGAGAACACCTGTACTTATCACAAATTAGCAATTGCTCGGAATATAACAATATAACGATAACAATAATGCAATTTAAAGTACGTGTGACGTATCTGGAAGCAGTGGCCTGAGATATGCCCATGATCTGCTGGGCTACAGAAGTTTGATAGCCGGATCAGATAAATAAGTCAAAGTCGTTTCCATTTGCGCCAGTTGTGTCAAACATCCACCACGAGTCTCATTATTTTCCGGTATAATTGTGTCGGCAAGCCAATCCATATCCTTGTCAAACCTAAATAATGTTCTGTAGTAGGATTGACTTTATTATGGTCAAACCTGTCCTTGTACACCTTAGGTTGTCATAGGTAGAAACATGGCAGCAAGATTGATATGTTGGCAAAAGGACAAGCTTCAAATGGAGGTGCTTGTAAAACACAAGTAAATGCACGTTCTCATGAGTTTTTATGAATAACCTTTCATGAATTTACTAATCTGTCTAGCAATTACTTATAAGAATTAGTAATTACTTTTGCTTAACATTTCTAGATTTTGCTTATAAGTAATTGCTTATTTGTATGTATACAAATTCAAGTAAATGGTTATAAAAGGTTAGTAAAAGCAATTGCTTATTTTTATGAATACGGGGTATTGTCTGACATACATGCGTTCGGTAGTATTATCTTTTACGTGAAACAATTCCGCCTGCGGTGTCGTTGTTCCACTTAAAATAATACTACCGCCCGAATTCATGTCAGACAATAATTATAACACGGGTACGGTCTAAAAGCAATACCTTTATTCTCTAATTATATCTACTTTGTCCTGGATTAGCACACATACACACTTCTTTTTCTTTTGCTAGCAACCAGTAAAAACATGCAGTCTCATGTTGTTTATCGTCAACATGTTCAACGTGGTAATGCCGGATTAATGAAAATAAGGTCAAACTCTATTAGCCCCCTCAGCGTTACAGTTACTGATTGATAACTTCTGCAGTCGATTTCAAATTGGTTGGCAATTTGTTTTTCAAGTTTGCTCTCATTAATCATTGGCATAGATACATACGTTGTTAATCGTATCCAAAGGCTTCATGTATCAAATGTAATCTTATACATGTAACATTGACGATATTATACGATAACTTATTTTATATTTGAATTAGTTTTCGCAATTTTCAAACATTAACATATTTCTGGTGAATCGATCCAATATTACCCGCAGGAGTAGGATTTACAATTCCAAGGTAAATATAAGTATTAAAGTATTCTAAGTTAAGATCTTACATAAATTATAGAAGATGTTGTTTTGCTCACTAAGAACATTTTTTTATTGAAAGGATTATTAATCGGGCTTGTTGTAAGTCCGAATGTATAAATGAAATATCTTCAATAGTAGTGAAATTAATATTCATGAGACTTTGATTTCTTTTTGATTTTTTTTCTTCTCAATTATTCATTTATTTATTTTTTCATTGACCACTATGAACATTCTTGTTAATATAAAAACTAGCTCTTATCAACAGAACAAAAGAAATATTTCGAAACTCTTTTTTTAACAATGTTTTCAAAGTGAATATCAAACACTGTCTGACAGGTTGTTTCGTCAAAGAGTTTAGCAGAAGATATTGACATTCGTCGTAATTCAACCAATTCACAGGAGCGCCCTCTTACGAAATGAGCGTAAAGTAGGATTTATTGTATTACTTTTTCAGCTTTAAATCTAACTCGTCGTATGTTTTCCCTTTCGTCAGTTTTCCTAACACGGCCCAGCTTTGGACACTTCTTTGCAGAATTGCTTTTTTTAGTTCAATGTATTCGAGACCTGCTCCCACAAAACCAGGAAAAAGTAGGAAAGAATTATGTTGGATTTTATTATATCAGCTTTGAATTGCTGAATTTACAAGCTTTAAATGATTCTTTGTTCTTTTGTACTCAAAAAACACTTGAAAATCCTTTTGTTTCTCATTGACTTTGCTATTTAATAAACCTGTATCTCCACTGTCCTGTCGTGTTTGTCCGTGTTTTGTGGGAGCAGCTAGGTCGTGTATATTTTGCACTAGTTTTGAACATAATATGTAAGTTTTTTCCCTGGTAATAGTGTGCTAGTATATCTTTCGCTGTCCCAGTTTCCCCCAAGTACTGATTTGGAGAATCAGGCACGTACGCAGGATATTTTCAAGGGGGTGTTTAAGTTAGTGACTGCGAAGAGCTCTGGGGAGAGCTGCGCGGGTGGGTGTTTTTTTTAAAGTGGCGGCTACTATACCATCATGTAAGCGTAGTCCGTCGAGAAGTCCCACTCGCCAAGGAGGAGGGAGCGCCACCAGCGAGAACCGCCGCGCCCGAGCCGAAAGCGATGGTCCTTCGACTTTAGTTAAACCTGCTTTGGAAAGTCGACGCAAGTTTGACATTACGGTTAGCCAATCAGCGTTGACTTTGCGTTCACCCTCAATGATTGTATTAAAAGCTATTGAAGCTCTCGGGACCTGCTGTGACCTGTTACCACGCGCCCAACGCACGAGTATTATGTAAGCGGCACGCTTGTATTTTTAATTGTTTGAAACACTGAGCACGCGCGTTAGTGCATGTGACACCCGCACACATGGCGCTCTCTTGGGGAAACACAATAAAATTTGACATTTGGCAGGTCACCGTTTATTATAAATATCGCGCTGCAGGGTGTATGACGTAAGCCGAAGGACCCTCGCCTTCGGCTCGTGCGCGGCGGTTCTCACTTGTGGCGCTCCCTTCCCCTGGGGGCGAGTGGGACTTTTTGACGGACTATGTAAGCGCGGCGAGTGGGGCGTCTTGCGACGTGGGGTTCTGGGCCCGCTCAAGGGATTACCTCGATTTTGAGGGAATTATCAATCGTACTGCTCTGTATTTCGTTTTATGCACGTAAATTCAATTTAGCACACACAAAATCTGTATTCATTCATAGGACGCGGGATAGGACGAAATCAAGGATAGGGCATTTCATGACAAAATATCGCATATTTTGGATTTAATATAAACTCATGCGTAACGCAGTTGTTAATTAGCCATGAGGGTATAATGCGAACTAGATCCTAATAGCATTCTGTTTTATTAAATTAAACTCTCTGAGACACTTGCGGGGATAAAAAAGATAAGTCATGGTTGTAATAGTCTTGCTCCGTGCCATAGTCCATTACTATGACATATCACAATTATGCAATTCGTGTTCGGGCATACGTTTTAATCATCTTTTTGTTTATTGCAAACGGCACTCCATTCATATTACACTTAACAATGGGATGCTCCAATATAAATGAGCTCCTTAACACAATCTCAAATTATGAAAAAAACTGGTATTTTATTTTATAGATGATTAATAATTACACGATAAGATATGTTATCAGTGATTCTGCAATAATGGTATAAGAGACTCCTATACTGCGCATACGTAAATTAACTGGTCCTGTTAAATAGCGCCATCTCTGTCAGTGCCAGTGCACTCCAAATAATGAATGTATAGTTATACGTCATGGTTGCGTGAACGGTGATTCGCCAATAGCCTTCCGAAGAATACAAGGAATTTATAGACGTGCATCAGCCCCTATGTTATTTGAATAATTCGCGTTTGCCGATATGATAAATGTCCATTCGTGTGAGTATTATACTATACACCGTTTTGTCAAGCAAAAACATAGTGTTTATTACTAAGGATAAACACGTTTGAAGCTATACGTTTACAAAAATCTTAATAAAATAAAACACAATTCGATAACAAAACCTGTTATAAAAATAGTAAAGCTAGCTTGCCATTGAAAATTCGTGAACATTTGATCAAATGTATTATATTTCGTGATCTTGATTTAGAGCATGAATGTGGCGATATCTTAAATTGCGAGAAAAGTTACACTGCTCTATCCGAAATGTACAGCAGTCACATCGAGACAAAAACAACCAACAACCACTGTCTCTCCAAATACTACTTCAATTGATAAAATTCATATTGTTATATTAAGCGGTGTGCAATTTTTAATAACGAATTGAAAAAATATAAAGTTATTTCCATGTTTAACTAAGCATAGTGTCACCTAAATCTGTAAAGTATTGATTTTAGCAAAATTAAAAACTGACGCTGGAATTAAATCATAGATGCTCAACTGTTTTTGTTATTCATAATAATAATAATTATATTTATTCATCCAAAAGTTACGCGTGTACGCGCGTGTTGTCAACAACGTTCTGAGTTCGTTAGCATTCGTGTTTATGTATCACTGATGATGATCACTCCGTAGAAAAAGATGCGTAGATGAAATGCATGCCATGCGACGTTGGATATGGACGTCTCCTGAGCGTCTTCTAGGCGTAGATAATTGTTATATAATGAAACCAAATCATATTACCGGCGGGATTCTTGAATAGATGAAAATCCACCATACGATGTTGGATATGGACGTCTCCTGAGCGTCTTCTAGGCGTAGATAATTGTTATATAATGAAACCAAATCATATTACCGGCGGGATTCTTGAATAGATGAAAATCCACCATGCGATGTTGTATAATGAAACCAAATCATATTATCGGCGGGATTCTTGAATAGATGAAAATCCACCATGCGATGTTGTATAATGAAACCAAACCAAATTAACGGCGGGCTGTAAATTTAAAACAGACCGGCAAAAAAAAGAATAATGTCTGGAAATCTACTTGGATTACATGGACATATTATTTTTCAAACACTCAACAGAAGTATAATTATATCAAATCCATGTTGATTTTATTTCCCGCTAAAGTCAAATTTCATGCCCCATAATGCATTGCCGCTGTCGGCCATGTTTTATTTTGACAAAATTGCAAACGAATATTAAAATTAGATATTAAAAACATCACCAAAACGAGTGTCAACACACACTCACCCTTTTATCGTATACATTTGTATACTTGCGCAAAAACGAACATAATATACCCCCAAACATAATTTAACACATAAATGGCTCAATTAAGATAATACTGTTCTGTACTTACATTCTTGCAACAAAAAGAAGTGACACGTTAAACGTACACTAGGTACAGACGCCTCCCATCAGATAACCTCTCCAACGGTGTGTGTTATGTCGTAGCTCAGACATTGCCATACGGCCAAACATGCTGATACTAGTATACACTTAATGCCATTACTATTTGAACACCAGATCCAAAAGGCCCCGTCAGGTTATTACGATGAGTTCATAGTACGTCCTTACTCGTAGCCGTCTCGTTTGCGTGTGTTCTATACCTCTATTCAAATTTTGCGCTTAGTACTTTGTCCCCTGACCTCGCTAATTATATATGCGCATACCTAGACTAAACTCGCGTCGTTTAAACACTTTTGTTGCCACTCGAAGTCCCGTCCATCGTGACACATAGGTGTGCATGGAATAAAACCCTGTCTGCCAGGATATGTACATTTCAATAGGATAAACGAGATGATATCACTCACATTACATGTCAATAATAATCTAGCGCGTCCTATATATTTAATGGAAGGTATAAATAGTACTTTTATGAATATATTCATATACAACTCAGCGATCGGCATGCTGCTCATACACTCTAAAAACTGCCTATTCAAAATAACTAAATATCTTGTTCGGGGACACTAGTCAAAATTGTCGAAGTTCAAATGATATTCCCCCAGTCATGCCAGTTGTATACCGTAAATTTGCAAAGATCATGTATCAATTGGACAGCTGCATATGTTTTCAATACATGTTTGATGTTGGGGACCTTTTGAATGGGCATTACCGAAAATTTCGACTAAATGTGTCCCTCGGACAAGATATCTTGTCATTGAATAGGCAGCTTTTAGAGTGTAGGTGTTGCATAAAACCCCATATTCATTACGCGAATGAACTCTATGCCATATTGGTATACACAGAGTGATAATTGCAATGCAAACTTGTGAAATGGCGCAAATTTTGAAATGATGTATCGATGATTCAATAACACTTGCCTCAGGACTGTAACTAGGTGACATAGAGAAGTACATCGTGATAGGTATATTACA
This sequence comes from Ophiura sarsii, assembly GCA_035610835.1. Lineage (NCBI taxonomy): Eukaryota > Metazoa > Echinodermata > Ophiuroidea > Amphilepidida > Ophiuridae > Ophiura > Ophiura sarsii. The sequence goes on from CM069446.1 coordinate 48,014,991, forward strand.
CCGCGCCCGTAGCTGAAAACACACAGGCGAATGCGCAGACGATGCTGTTTGGATGCATTCTCATCAAATAACGACGACATTTTAACCCATCTCCCCCTCCCCTCCCCCACCCCCAAATAATAATAATTAAAACAATAATCAATAAATTAATAAATCAATAATAATAATGCCCGAAACATTTATAATGACGGTATGATGACTTGTTTAGGAAGCCTTCCGTTTTGGGAAGTATTACCCATAGGCCTACATGTAATTGTAATGCAATTAGATCATTTGATTTGAGGGTTTGCGGAGTCGACTAAAAACTATAAATGAATATCGATTCTTTATTTTTATTTGCGACTTGCTCTAGCTTCGTAATGTGGAAGATCATACAATTATGCAAACATTTGTTATAAAAAAATCATAAAACAAGCCTAAATGTTATACAACTTTACTAAAAGTATAAGAATAAACCGATGCAAGCTAATTAAATGAAAATCATGAAGGTGTGGATATACAATCATGGGATCATCCTAAAAAGGGTATGGGAATTTACCATTTACAACTTCCCAATCACCTATAGACATTGAGAAACTGGAGTCAACCTGCATGAAGTCCCTAAGGAGACACGAGAGATGGGGAGGAATAAACAGAAGCACTACAAACAGTGCTTTATGTATATGGTCGAATCCAACGAAAAGTGTACACGGCTAGGTTTTTAGGGTCCAGTTTCAAAATGCTTCGATCTCTTTTTCCTTTTCCCCACTCAAAGTCAACATATCAAGCTTGTATGGAAAAAAAGTGCCATCACTAATCTCTCCAATTGACCACGTGGCGGAATGATGAAGTTGAAGGTACACTTCTCAATGTTACCTACAAATACAAGTACCATATTTTTATTAAGTGATGATTATTCCACCTATTTACATATTGCATTAAAATTTGTGATTGTATTGTATTCAGAAGATGCTAATGCTGATAGAAAGTGGACATATTTGTACAGGTACTCATCTTTTTTTACATTTTAGATTCACACAGTTAGGTAGCATTTTTAGGCTCTCAATACTTTGAAACATGAGGTTGAGTCACTTTGTATACTTTCACCAAGATGATTTTAATGAACATTTGTTTTCATGTACCTCAAAGAGGGGGAATGACCCTTTCTGGAAAATTTAGAATTTTGTGCATGCGCCCGAAACTTAAGTACATAGAGGAATGTGGACATTTTGTATTCGGAGGTAACAGTTAATGTATACGTAGGTATAAGAGAAGTAAAACTGTAATAAATTAATGTTGTACTTAATTTATGCTGCATTTTGCGGGTGAAATGATCATGCAGGGTTGTTAACAATATTTGTTTTTAAATAAACATGTTAAAACATGTTTAAATCCTAATATTATGGACATATTCCCCAATAGTTTACTTTAAATAGATACTAGAATATTAATTTAATGTTGAAAAAATATATAATATCTAACTCTCAGTTGTAATTTTGAATAGGTTTATTAAGAACAAAATATCAGGCAACATTATTAAGCATTCCTATAAGAGAAAAACATGTTAAGACTTAAAGCACGGTAGCTAATATTGCAATAATCAAAGTATTCGTAGGTAACACATTTGTTCTCAACTTTAACTTCGCTGACTAAGAACGGTTGGATTCTTTGATTTTACATATGTTTAAGAGGCAAAATTGTACTCGACGTAGTTTTTATGCCCTGAATCGCGTGTGAGGGTGAATGTCGTACAGCAAAATAAAAAGGTGTCTTGCTTGACGTTAAAAGTTGATAATATAAGAATGTGCGCTCAGCACCACTGCTTTTACAAAACAATCAGAATTGCGTAATATTCAACATTTGAATAAAAAGCAAGATTAACCAAATAAACATTAAAATTATATAAAAATATGTTCCTATTTCTAAGATATAAAAGAAAACATCCTAAACATCAATAAACTCACTAGGCCTATACTGTTAGTATTATTGATTATCTAATTTGGTTAAGGAATGTTGATTAACATTAATTTATGCATGATAATTACGGCAGAAATTGTTTTATTATGCTAACGTATCTGATCATCCAATTTTGTAAGTGTCTTTCTTGCTTGACTTTCAATTATTAAGAATGTGCGTTTAACTTCTACAAAACAGTCAGAAGTGTGTAATATTTAACATCTGATACAAGGCAAGATGATGACAACATACATATCGTACTGGGTTAAAATTTCGGAACGGTATAGTTAAACAATCAATTAACTCGCTAGTATAATATTCTTACTCATCTCATTTGGTAAAAAGCATGTTCATCATTAAAACTAAACATAATGAAATATTAAGCATATAGAAACATTTTAAGTAAGATACCTCTGATCATTCAGCCTTGTAATCTCTACTTAACAAGTTTAGTGGATCTTGTTGTATTCTTTGTGTAGTTAGTTATTCATCTCTCTCTTGTCACGAGAATGAATATCTAGTAGAACAGAATTACTCTTTGTTTATTATAGGACATTTTAGAATGTTAAGAATGAACGTTTCAGTTTCCGTGTGAATCCAAAGTATTGGATCGAATCAACTATTTAACATTTCCTCGAGCCATCATTAATTAGAAAGCAAGCGGTTTTCTTTTAGCAAACAGTTTGATTTGCCTGTAATTCATAGTCTTGAATGTCAGGTTATTTGTTTTAAGCAATAAAACAACCGGTTGTCTTCCTCAATTTGTTCTAAATGAAGGAGGCAAGTGAGTCTTCTAGCAGTTATCATTTTGAATAGCTGTTTTAAACACGAAAGCCAGATCGCTTTTTAATTCATTTAATATATACTTTGAAATAATTTCATATCAGACATATTATATATATATATAAGTTTAATATGAGCCGAAAATTTTCAAAGTCTAGAATATTCAAATGTCGTGCATTTCAGTCCACAGCGCGCGGAATAAAGCACATACAACTTACAGCAAGACAGATTAGAATTGTTGTCAGATTAGAATTAAGATATAAGTTCCTAGTTTGGAATTTGTATCATTCTAAAAGTCGTACATAGTAAGTTTTTATCGAGTTTCAACCGAAGGCAGATTCCGTTTGACATAGAATCACCAATATGAAATATTTTGTCAGATGTAGACAAAATAGGCATTTTATGTTTAAAAAATCAATGTTGTTTGATTTAAAAACACTAATCTAATAGGTTTTGCCACGACAGAGATATTGTCGGGCATGTGCCTTTCATTGTGATTTTCTTTTAAATCAACCACTGCTTAGTTCAATTACACTAATTAATGAATGTCGGAAGCATTTTTCATGAACAATTCTTGATTTGAGACTGAAATCAGTTAGGCCTACCCTTGATTACCTCCCACCTTTAAAAAAGGGAAAATGTTTTACTAAATTTCTTGTTCACTTAAAATACGTTTCGGTGACATTACACAACCTGCCCGAGCAAAAATTAAGCAAGTTATTTTATATTTGTGACACATGAATTCCATTTTCAAATACAACTACAATAATTTCCAATATTATGTACCTCAGTAGTCACTTCTCTGCAATTCCAGAGGAAGTTGGTTAACTACGCATACATCATATCGACAAGCTGGTTTAAAACAATATTACGCACCAAACGATATTATTCCCGTCTTATACATTCCTGCTAAATATTTACATAATATTAGGTGCGAATGAAAGCGAAAAACAATATAGGAATTGTACCATGCTCATTAACTAATATATAGGTTCCCTACGAATACAAAATGGAATATGAGAAAATTGATTATGAAGCCGAAATTTCATGGATATTATGACTAAATGTACCCATTTTAAGACGATCAACGTGTAATCTATGGATATAAATAATGTTCATTCACTCGAACTCCAACAAAAAGTATGTTCTCGGCAAAACCAGTGTGATTACACCATGCATTTTATTTAAATTAACACCTCCTCTTTTCATTTAATAAGGGAATATTATTTTTTTCCCTCCAAATATAAATATAATAATATATCCAGTCAGATTGTATGATTGCGCACTGCTTGTATGTAAAATAAAATCATTTAGGGACAATATGCACCGTGTATATTATTGAATGTTGCCTACATATACATGTTACCTCCGAATACAACATGAAGTCAATGCACGAGAAGCTGTTACTGATTATTTATATAAACATTAATCACCCCCATTGCGATTTAAATCAACTGTCAGAGGATGTCTTTGCGTGAATAACATAAGAAACTACACTAATAGGAGTAACAAGATTGAGACATAGGGAGGCTATATTCAATCAACTTTTAAGACAACAACAAATTATTGATGCACTTGTACGCAAACTACACAATTTTGTGAAAAGTTACTTACAAAAGCTGAAAGATTGATGCAAAACTTCTCCGTTGCTTGCCGAACGCAGCGCACGTTTCTACTTTATTCCAGTCGTTACAAGTATGTAACAACAGAGGGAAGTACCACGGTATCGTTATTTGTATTTGAAGGTAAAAGTTCATATTTCAAATTTGCCTACGAATACAGCCTTTTATTGCTGATATTTCAAAAAATGTTGCCTTTAAAATGATAAAACTTGGCACACATGTACATTGTATCACACTTCGCTTATTCTATAGATATCATTCACTAATCTGTGTTTATATTAAAATGGCAGTGTTTTAAATAGGTATTCGGAGGTAATGCATTTTTTTTACCAAACCGATCGTTTCCGCTTTTGAAATTTCTAACAGCTTTATCAAAAAATCGACTTGAATGTGGATAATGCATTTAAGTATTTAACATATTTAGGTTTCCTTACAGCACCAATTACACTACCTCAGGCGAATTCTTCTCCGAAAGTGAGATTTAACAAAACATGTATTGGTAGGTAACGTCAAAACTTACCACAGCCAAAAAAATCACAACAATTCAGGGGATTGATCAAATGTAACAAAAATTACAAGAGGCATTCGTGAGATATCCACCAATCAAACAGGTAAAATTATTTCCGCTTAAGCTCGTTTTCATCTAAACGGTTATATGTCTAAAATAAAACCTTAACAACTATTTTGTAAAAAGGGTGAAAAATAGCATGTTTATTGCTCGCATACGCCCAATTGTGCATAGAAGTTAGTCATATTATATATGGCGCGAAGCGTCTCATCGAGGCGGATACGTATAACACAAAAATAAAATAGTCAAGATATAGATTATTTTATTATAGGCCTGAACATCACGTGTACACTTTTCGTTGGATTCGACCATATATAGGTCCATTTACAACTTTCCCAATCACCTATACATTGAGAAACTGGAGTCAACCTGCATGAAGTCCCTAAGGAGACACAAGAGATGGGGAGCAATAACCAGAAGCACTACAAATAGTGTTTTGTGTATATAGGTCTAGAAGACGATAGGGCCTAAAACTGAAACGACTCACCACCTCGGTGTAAACCAAATATCATTTGAACAAGCACTCTATAGAGAAGACGATGAGGTCCAGATGGAAAGGGTTAGACAAAGCAGGGTTTCAAGAAGAATCAGAAACTTATTAAAGACATGACCCTGAAAGAATATAGGAAGTGCCTGACCAGTTTGATTAAAGATCGACGTATGACGGGACGAAATATTGATCTTCCTTTATGGATGCGCAAACCAAGGACAGTGGCTGCGGATGGATGTTAACAGTGGGAGGTTCCTCTGCACGTTTCTGTCAATACATGTCAGTTATAATTATCTCATCTATTGATACACGACAGGTTCGTAACTAACTGCATAAACAAATTTGATTGTTTCTGTATAAGATTATACGATAACCTGAACCTACAACAACTGGATTGATTATCTATTTGAAATAAGCGCGCTTAATCCAATCTTCTGTTCACAGCCGAGTTTTTTTAAAGGAAGTTTGTCAACTCCGAAGATTCCTTTCATCTTTTAGTTCAAACTTGTCACTAATAACTGCTCCACAAGTTACTACCAGTTACTGTATCATATTTTCGTTGGCAGGGGGTCAAATATCTTGCGAGTCACAGTGTTTTTTACACTGAAAATACGAATGAAATTAATACTATTGCAATAGGGATCAAAACAAAATGTTAGTTTAAAAAGTACAATTGTTCGTCCACAATATAATTATTTAATCATCTGTTATGAGTACAAATGTGTGGGGTGGGCGGGGTGATCTCGTGTGTTCCGGCGGGGATGGTGGTTCTTAGGATCGAGATGGGTGTGATGAGACATGAAATATAAATAAATTGCAGTCAATTTGACCTTCATTCAGCTAAGTAGGACTAATTTAAGTCAAATATCTAGTTTTTTTACCGTATATTCCCTGCCCAAAAATGTTAATTTAAAAAACATTATGTTTGATTAATAATTTTCCTTTCGAGATATCGACGATTATGTAAATTTTATTCCATAGACATAAATGATTGCTTTAAACGATTTAAAGTTTAACATGTATATTTATCGAAATGGCCAAAATATGAGGGTTTAATTTTCATAAATATCAAAAATATAATTTTAAACGAATTACGCTTTAATGAGAAAAAAAAGATTTGAATACAAGTTTTGCATACTTCCGCAAACTCCCCTCTCCGAACGGCGCAGGGTCTAACATGTTCCAAGTTGTATGTAAAAACACATATTTGATTCTAAGACACGTGGAGTTGATAGACATTTTTCTAAAAGAATTTAAATTCAAATTATGCATACTTCAGCACGCCCGCACCCTCTCCGTTCGCTACCGCGTGGAATTGACAGAAATAATATTTTCAAAAGATTTTGAATTCAAGTGCATTCTTCCGCCGCCAACCCCCCCCCCCCCCCCCCCCCCCCCCCCATCTCCGTACGGCAGGGGGTCTAAAATGATCTAAAATGTCACTAAAGATACTTTTAAGACACGCGTGGAATTTACACTAATGATCTTTACCAACTATTTAAGGTTGAATTAGGTTCTGCATACTGGGTCTAAAATGCTCTAAAATGTAATACAAATACATATCCGTTTCTAAGACACGTCCCCCGGCCCATTTTTATTTTGAAAAATAGAAATAAAGCTAGTATAATTGAGTAATGATTTTACATTCAAGTTTGCATTAATTTCTATATCACTAGGATTTCAAAAGAAATTGCAAAGGGTGTACTTGAGAATCGAGCCACCAACCTCGTGATACTGAAGTTGACCCTTTATCAATTGAGCAATTCGTCTGTCCATGAAATTATTTAGATAGTAATACAACTTTATAGTATTGAATATCGAATACACTAAACTCATTCGCGCTAATTTCTATAGATCAAAATAGGGCGCTCATACCTTTTTATCTATCTTCAGCTTATTAACTATAAGTCAGTATGGGCTTATGAACGATGTTTAACGGTATGTCATGTATCAATTATGTCGTGATGAATGCATAACATTTGACCTATAATTAATCTTAAATGTTCTAACTCAGTGTTTTTAATCGACTTTCACATTGTACATACTTGCTATTATTAATTTATTATTACCTACATTTTGTTAATATTTATGTTATTGTTTAAAGGGACATTAAGTGGTGTTGAAAATGTTAAATGTTTAAAAATTTACTTCAGAATTCAAGATGAACATTAAACATTGCCAGTATTGTTGTTCCTACTAACAAAAACACAGCAAAACTTGATTAAAACAATATCATCGCTATTTATTGAAAAACGCCCTCTATGCAAATATGGTTCGCGTTATGTATCACGCGTATTGCAGGAGGATACTGCCGGACGTTAAATGCTCGTTGCGGAAGTCTACGAGCATTTTTGAATGGACGTTTTCTTGTACGAAGAGGGCTGATTTTTCTTAATCCATAGGTGTAAGTTCATACATGTAATACAATTATAAAAATATACTAATCCCAGTTTTTATCATAATTTAGGGCGCAGCCTCCAACACATCTCTTAGTGACCCTTTAATCATATGTGCCACTGAATAAAGAATTAATAAAAAAAGAGCAAAAAACTAGTGCATTATGCAGAATGATGCCTATAAAAATCATATTTTATCTTTCATCCCCTCATGTCGCCTGTAGTGTATTATTTATAAAGCAGGCACAATCAAAATCCAGTTCTTTATTAAAGCCTCGTAGTTCACCTCCAAATGCCCCATGCATGATCTTAAAGACAATAAAATAACTGCGCGCACGCGTAATCTGTTGAAATGTAATTGCTTTTTAATAATATCGCTGACAATGTCATCTTTTGTTGAAGCGTGATTTCCTCCTGGAATAATCGTACATAACACGCCAAACCAATCGTACTGTTGTAATTTGATTTATCCAGTGTTAACTGCGTGGCGACCCTTACGGATATTCGCATAGAAAATGTTATACCGTAATTGATACATAGATCAAACCCATGGCACCATGTCTTGAATAAAATGTGATAGTGTTATATACCGACCTAGTTTGCTCCGGTATTTATCATTTAAATTGATTGAATTTTATCTGGTTTAGATTGGTTGAGGGAAACTTATTTTACGCTGTTTTGAATGGAAGTGACCAATCTTGACCAATATATTTCATAAGATACGACCATTAAAAAAGTACAATACCGACAGCGAAAGGATCAATTCCTTGTTATGAAATGATTAAAGTGTGGTAATTGTATCATAAATAGGCCTTAAAGCTGTATATTGTCCCTCAGTGCAGCCATCCTAAGCACACTCTCAAAGATCAGGAGAAAGACCAAACAAGATGCTAGATCATCAAGTGGTTTTCTATTCATTAACAGGAATACATTTTACATGTAGAGAGAGAAAGAGAGGGATAGAATATTACTTACTAGTCTCTTACTGTGGACAATTTCTGATTGGTTCAAGGATGTTTATTGATTTTATCAAAATACTATATCGTTTATTATTCACATTATCAGATAGTCACTGGTGACAATTTGTATTCAATATCCTCATCTAGTTTTATCATGTTTATGAATATCCCTTGCGGACTATTTAATCCTTGCAATTATTATTTATTAACTGACAGTGGTGATACGATTTAATCCATATTTCATGTTTAATCTATTAGGAGACAATTTTGAACAAGTCTATTGTCTACTTAATTATTTTAATAAACAAGATGTGTAATGGTTTACATCATAATCCTAATAAACATTATTAAGCTCGTTAAGCTTCAAATTAAAAACCGTGTTGTGGTGAAAAACAGCTCCTGTACAGAAATAGTCATATTTACTTAACGGTATCATCAAATAGCGTGATTTTTTTTCCACATGATAGCAAAGAAATGAAGCAATCATTTAAAGTTTTGCCTTGATTTTGTGGTCAGAATTTTTTTTTTTGATTTTTTTCAATTAGGGTAAACTTCTTTTTTTTTGACTCACCCTGTACTAATTCATCTACGCATTTTAATACTGCTCTTAGAGAAAAATGGGTAATCCCGAAGATAAGAATGCAGACAATGTTAAAATAAATAACCAAAACAGTGCGATCAATTTTACACCGGTTTTTAAGGATCTACAGTCCCCTGGAGACATACTCTGGCCTTCATAGACATCCAAAGAATGAATCGTGATGTCTTCAGCCTTCATAGACATCCAAAGAATGAATCGTGAAACGAGCGTTGCATGTAGAGATGACTGCACTTTTTCTTTAGTATGAATCCTTTCATGACTGCTCTTATTACACGAATCAGAGAAAGTCAGCAGCAAAAATTGCAGCGCTTTGAGGAAATGAGCAATTTGCCCGGGGGGGGGGGGGGGGGGGGCCAGTCAAACATAACGGTGTACACATGCGTGACCAAATTTTTTCTAGACACCCCCTAAACAAGTTTTACCCTGCAAGCAAAATTACCCCCTAAACATGTTTTTAGCGCGCTTTCCTTGCAAATTTTGACCCCTAAACAAGTTCTTGCCAGAATATGACCCCTAAACAAGTTTTGTCTATTTAACGGGGAAACAAAATAAGTTACCCTAAACACGTTCGACCTGTATTTTAAGCCGGGATTTTAAGCCACCCTTTTTCTTGAAAATCAGCGTTTTTGATACCCTTAACGCGTCACGCGCGTGACGCGTCCAACACTGAAAAAACACCCCTTTTTACGCGTTTTTTTGGTCACGCATGTGTACAACATTATGTTTGACTGGCCCCCCGGGGCAATTTGGATAAGGCGCTTTATAATATACAGATTATGATTAGTATTACTTATATCAGCTGCCGAGTGCTATTTATGTGGCAGAAATCTGCTGTACAAACCCCTGCACAGTAGGACACTGATAGAACTTAGAAGTTTTGATTCAAGCAACACTGATCAAGATACACACACAATCATCTACTAAACACACACACACCATATAATTAATCAGGTTATTTACGATGTCAAATTTATAGCACTCTGAAGCTGTACGATAAGTGAAATTTGTGGAACTCTGGAATGGCTGTGTATTCGCTATTATATATTATACTAGCGGGTACCCTCGCTACGCTCGGGTCCTTGCTAGCTGAGTATATCTAAATTAGAAACCTTCATGATTTATAGCAAAATGGGCATAGGTAATGAGTTCAAAATTGTAGATCCCTGAATAATTTTGTTCATTTGATATAGACTTTGAATCTCAGACCCAATTTCAATACCCCATTTAGGAAAACAATGTTATAGGTAACCCCCCCCCCCCCCCCCCCAAAAAAAAAGAAAAGAAAAGAAGAAAAAAAAAAAGTTGTACCAACCCCATACCCCATATAGTGTGCGGTTAGTCGTCAGCATGATCAATGCGCATAGGCTATTGTGAAATAGCAAGAGGTCCTTGATGCTCCAGGTGCCCTTAATCCTAATAGCGGTGCCACGGCGCCCTTTATAATCCAGGGATATTAAAAACGCCTACTCAAAAACGCCAAATATTATTATAGGTACCCATAATAAGACATGAAATAACCACTCTGTTGATTACCAGGGTAACCATTCCATTGATGAACTCTGTAACCTCAGGGTTTAGCCCCAAGTTCAAGATTTGGCCATAAATGGAAATTAAATCTTGTTACTATATGGTTGGAAATACATAGGTTTTAATATACTTTTGACTTATACAGTTAACTGCATTGTAAATTGATGTTTTCCAAGTTGTTAAAATAACATAATTAATACAAAGACAATGTGTTATGGTTATGCCAATCAAATCCTAATTAAACAATCCAATCGTTTAATTCTAGTAAAGGTCATTTATTGCGGAAAGAATTGGTTAGACCACAGTGGTGGTATAAGAAGGCCAAAATAATAAAATGTCTTGAGCAATAACATAGCGACTGGCTAAAAAACCTCGAATTTCACGGAATCTAACCCAATTTAAAAAAAATCAAACATAAACTGGACAATTGTGGGCCCCATACGCACCCGCACAGAAAATTTGAAGTAAATCGAAGGTGCGGAAAAGGGAGAACATCTCCGTACAAAAATCGGCGATTCCGTATTATTATATAGATAAGTCTTGTCACAATAAATTATGTACATTGGTATGGTTTTCTGTTTAGTATGAATCCTTTCATGACAGCGGACAGCCTTGACAGGTCTTATTACCCGAAGTAGAGAAAGTCTTGTAACATATAGACATTAGTATGATTTATCTTAGTCATTAGGCCTAAACAAAAAAAGGTTTGTTTGCCCAAACAAGAGTGGGAAAATGTGGGTCGGTAGGTCGATCTTCTTTTTTTCTTCTTCTTGTTTTGGCTATAGACACATTTAGTGAAGAAAAATACTATACAATTTGATTTTAAGACACTAATCAGTGGCGTAGCTCGGGGGGAGGGGGGCAGGGGGCAGTTGCCCCCCCCCCCCCCCCTGACAAAATTGTTTGTGCCCCCGGCCCCCTTTGTGCCCCTGCCCCACTCTTCGGATATAATAGGGCTTATATGCGTTTTAATCATTTAAAAATGACCATTTTCGCCCGTTTTTTTAAAAATAATAAATAAAACACTGAGGATTAGCCATCATTTGTTGACTTGTTGTGCTTTTTTGCTTGCGAAATTTTGTGATCGTGCGAATTTTTTTGACCCCCCCCCCCCCCCCCCCCCCCCCCCACCCCCACATCACTTACGTGAAATTCACGAGGTGACTGACTTGGGGCAACCTTTTACGAAAATTTTAAAAGTATTGCCCCCCCCCCCCGAAAAAAATCCTAGCTACGCCACTGACACTAATGTTCTTTAAAACCCTAACCTTCCTACACTATGATTCACTACGGCCCGGGGACTACGGCAAACAAAAATGTCCACGACGCACGCTACAGCATATTTGATTCGATGACGTCATCAACCAAGCTGATATGTGTTTACGAAATTGCTGTCCGGGTGAGTGTCGGTAGGTTAGGGACGCGGTGCGGTGATCGGAAGGTCCGGGGGTCGAATCCCAGGGGTTTCGCGGGGATTATTTGGTTAACAAATTCATACTTTGTCCCCCTCATCCGGTTTCCACACCGTAAAAACATAGCCGGGCTGGTTAGGGCTAATACAAATACCGGTATTTTGTGTTAAATAGTGCGACTGGCAGCCTGTAGTACAAACCTTCAGACCATGTGGATGGTCTGACATATTTTGTTTTTCACTAGATAATGGTCGGATCTTGGTTTTTACATCTCCTTGGTGTTTTAAAGGGCAGTGTTGTTGATTAGTTTGTCAAATTAAGATGAAAATATCATTGAATACATATATTTTTCAACATAAAACATTATTTAAAAAACAAATCTAAAATAAAAAGGCATGGGGTTTTAAATATTATTATGGGTCGTGTTTGGGCAAATAAACTTTTATTAGGCCTTAATATGAATCCTTTCATGACGGGTCTTACCACTCGAATTAGTGAAAGTCTTGTCACAATAGGCACATTGGTATGGTTTCTCTTTAGTATGAATCCTTTCATGATAGGTCTTATGACTTGACTGCGAGAAAGTCTTGTTACAATATGCACATTGGTATGGTTTCTCTTTAGTATGAATCCTTTCATGCTTGGTCTTATGACTTGACTGCGAGAAAGTCTTGTTACAATATGCACATTGGTATGGTTTCTCTTTAGTGTGAATCCTTTCATGATGGGTCTTACCACTTGAATGCGAGAAAGTCTTGTCACAATATGCACATTGGTATGGTTTCTCTTTGGTATGAATCCTTTCATGACTGGTCTTATCACTTGAACTAGTGAAAGTCTTGTCACAATATGCACATTGGTATGGTTTCTCTTTGGTATGAATCCTTTCATGACTGGTCTTATCACTTGAACTAGTGAAAGTCTTGTCACAATATGCACATTGGTATGGTTTCTCTTTTGTGTGAATCCTTTCATGACGGGTCTTACTACTCGAATTAGAGAAACTCTTGTCACAATAGGCACATTGGTATGGTTTCTCTTTAGTATGAATTCTTTCATGAGTGGTCTTGTGACCTAACTGTGCGAAACAATTATCACAGTATGAACACTGGTATGGTTTCTCTTTATTATGAATCCTTTCATGACGGGTTCTATCATTTGAACTAGAGAAATTCTTGTCACAATAAGCACATTGGTATGGTTTCCCTTTAGTGTGAATCCTTTCATGACTGGTCTTATTACTCGAATTAGAGAAACTCTTGTCACAATAGGCACATTGGTATGGTTTCTCTTCACTGGTATGATGACGGGTCTTAGCAAATGAATAAGATGTCTTACAGTCACTCTGTATTGAACACACGTTTGTATACAGATGACGATGATTCAGCTTTGCATGATGACGGCGATGATGTATCATATATCTGTCAAACTTTGAGAATGATTTGTAACCACAATACTTGCAAACAAACGGATTCAGATGGATTTCCTTTTCCTTTAATCCACTCAAAGTGGAATCCATCATGGTCTCTGAAATATGATGGAAAACAAGAAACAGGAATATATCAAATGAAACAGAAAGAAACAAGGAAGGGTATAAAGGGCATGCACTACTTACCGTACTAAGCTGTTTCAAATGCTATGTAAATAGGAAGTTCCAATGCTTCCCTTTTCGTGGTTTAGTCACAATCATAATAATATATAAATTGTTAAATTATTTTTATGTTTTACATTATATCATATTCAGGGGTATTAGCATACATGTCAGATGATTTTAATTTTGTATTTTCAAAGGTTTTAATAATTTGGAGTTAACCCTAATCCGACCCCGGTTTATTATAACAAAGATGGGGAGAGATAGACACGATTAACAAATAAATCGCTGCTCCTGGTAATGGTGCATGTAGGTGGCGTGTCCATGTGGAAGGAGGTGGCTGGCAGAAGTTCCATTTTCCTGAATGATTTCAAATCATTTCCCGAGTATAAATGTTCCTTGAAAAGATGCGCGCTTACAGCGCCAAAAATGTAGTACTATTTTTGTTTTAAACCGGGCTTTCAAATGATATTTGCTATTTTGAAAACTGATTTGGTATCTGGAAATTTGAAATGAAGTTAAACCCCCGATTACTGAAGCCAAAAGACTCGAGCTGGGGTATTTCAAGCGACAGCGTACCTACTTTTCATATGCTAATTTTACCAATAAAGTAACCATTCAGTTTACTGATAATTGGCACGAGTTAACGGTAGTTGCTTTAAGTGTGAGCTATCATGTCAGCTACCTTCATAACAGTAAAGGGGACTGTACATTGACAATGTGATGTCAAACGGGTATAATTTCATACCGTCTGGCATAGAATTAAGTTTGTTATAGTAATAAATCGATGTTAAAACCCCGGTTATCGGACGTTATATCACAACAGTGTAACTAGCAAAAACAGTGTTGCTGGTTGGCCGCTCGGGTTGGCTCGCCCAATTAGCAGCAGGCGCGAGCGAGGCCTTGGCGGAGCGAGCGCCCTTCATACCAAGTTGCCAGTTTTGAAGTGCTTGGTAATAGACTGAGTACAGACTTGTAGACATCTGGCTTTTGTGGCTATAAAAAATAAACTTAAATCGGTCTGAATTTTAGGTATTTTAAAGACCAATACAATACGTATAGGCTAAACGTAGACGTTATTTATACAAATTCTATCAATTTGAGGACATTCTGACATGAAAGAATTTGTTTTATTCATTTATTTCTTCTTCTTTTTTTTTTCTTCTTTTTTTTTTTTTGGGGGGGGGGGGGGGAAGTGGGTTTGGCTAATACCGGACTGGTTGAGTGGGGTGACGGTTCGTGGCTGGGGGTGGGGCCCAGGGGTCGCATTCTGACGCGTCTGCGCGTCCTAGACCTCTCACTTTCTAATAGTGACGCGTCAGGTTTCAAATTGGAAAGACTTGCGGGTCCCGATCAAAATTGAAGGGACCCCTTAAATTTGACGATGTATGGAAATGGAAACCTTAAGAAATTCTTTAAATTACATATCCATCCTTTGCTCACAATATAAATTCATTAAAATTGCCCGTAAAAAAGTAAAATTTTCAAATACCCAAACTTCTGGACCCCTCAATTTCTTGGGGGACCCCTTAAATTTGTTTTTTTAAGTCCTACGGGGTCCTGAAAAATGTCATGGGACCTCTCACATTTTTGATCCAGTGCTATCCCTGGTGGGGCCCCATGGTAGAAATGGTCTTCGTATCTTAAATGCATTGCCCAGTGAAACTAAACCTTTTGCTAACTGCATCATCACTGAGCAAAAAGTCACAAACACGGGACAAAACACCTGGACAAAACATTGCGTGTACACCCGTCATGTCAAAGAATAAATTGGGTACCCCTCCCCCTCCTCTCCCGACAACAAGAGTATACATTGTCTATATGACGGCACACGACGTTTACGTGACATGTGTGACGCCACTAACAATATGAAAAGTTGTTTAGTTTGTCTATTCACTGTCAATTTTATTTGACCATTTGTGGTTTCTTTTAGACTACGACTTAACTGGATCTCATTCAGGTTCAAAGTATTATCTAATTGTACAGACTGGTGTTTTTTTTATTCGTTGACTTTTGGATTCTTTCAACAAAAGGTTCAATGCATAAACTCATACCCCAAACAAACAGTTCATAATATTGTTGACAAAAATCGGGAAGAACACATTATTATGGTTTACCCACATTATATATTATTATAGGCCCATAACGTTGGATTTCATGGACAAAGATTCCCGTTTCTGTTTCATGTCAGTCATCAATGTAAAGTTACAGATGTTGCCGGTTGACTCTTGACTCTTTTCACGCCCATCGAGTGTAAACTGTGTAATAATTCGTTTACGTCACTTGTAACAGCGTGCACGTGCCGCGCGTGCAAACAAAAAAGGTAAAAGAAGAACAAAATAGCACACGTCACGTCACGGGGGGACGGGGGGGGGGTGGGGGGTGGGGGGGGGGGGGGGGGGGGCGGGGAGGACAGTCAAGTCAAATATATAATCAAGTATGCGTCATCTTTGCACCCTCTTAGTGATAATTTTACGTTTCTCTCCGAAATTGTGCACGCATAAAAAACCGAGAATACCAAATACTTCACCCCCTTTCAAATGTTATCAAAAGAATTTGTAAAAACATGGACACCCTTAGTCTTTATTGGAAGTTTGATCATGCACATAAAAAATACCTCTGAAACGTGGGACAACCCTATAACCTTGATATATTCGCGTATCGCGTGTTAGCCAAACATTATAATGTGGCCACACTATTACTCGTGGGGAAGAAGGGGTGAACCCCCTGCCAGAAAGCCTGCCACCCCATATACGCTACTGCAGTATTATAGTTGACCCCCCACCCCCGATAATCAGAATTCCAAACAAACCACAGATGATAAGACCATGATAAGACAGACCGTGCATATTAATAAAACCTCAGACTGCATGTACATAATGTCCACGACTTAATATAGATCATTAGGCGCCAACACGATTCATCTAGCAACATTGCAAAAAACACTAGACCTGGGGGATTTCAGGCGACAGCGTACCTAGTATTCAAACAAACAGACCTTGCATATATTATATTAATAAAACCACAGACTATGTCCACGACTTATAGATCATTGGGTTGGGCGCCAACACGATTTGTCTGGCAACATTGCAAAAAACACTGGACCTGGGGCATTTCAGGCGACAGCGTACCTAGTATTCACGATTTACACCAACTTAGGCGTGCTAAACGTGATCGATAGTTATTGATCCAAAAGTAGGTACGCTGTCGCTTGAAATCCCCTAGGTCGACCCCAATCGCATTACTGAATGTGTGCAAAGCAACCAATTGCCCCCGGGTCGCACATGGACCCCGACATGGACCCCAGCCTCGATCCCCGGCCCCATGGTCAAGCCTCGATCGCCAACTTTCAAGTTGGCGCATTATATTTGCTATTGTTTATAGTTTCTTCAAACTGAATGAGGTAAAAC
>CM069446.1:48032384-48078236 GCA_035610835.1 Ophiura sarsii
GAATTGTCTGCATTGACGTTGCCTGCAAACAGGTGAAGTCAATTGCCCGCGTATTTTTCTATAAAGAAGATGTGTTGTTATTCAGAAATTGATAACGGTAAACCATTCCCCAATATTCTCAGGTAGTCTCATAGCTAGAAATATATAACGTCATGTTTGGTGTGCGCATGTGCATGGAACCTTGAATTGTCAAATACGATGCATGGAACAAGTTCACGCGAGCGCGGGAAAATTAATGTTTTGAATGTAAAATGGTCAAATATGAGATTCGTTACGATTCCTTCCCTTAACCTTTTTGAGACTTTCTTTACCCCCCGATGATTTGCAAGCTTTTCGAGGGTAATGAATCTTCTCCCTCCTACACCATTTCTCAGATTTAATTCACACCACCTGTTTATTTGCCAGATACTTGCTACCCAGTGGCGTAGCTCAGGGGGGGGGGGGGGGGGGGGGGGGGGGAGGGGCAGGAGGGCAGTTGCCCCCTGACAGATTTTGTTGTGCCCCCGCCCCCCTTTGTGCCCCGCTCAACTCTCCGGATGTAGCGCTTATCTGCGTTATAACCATTTAAAAATGAGCAATTTTCGCCAGATTTGTATAAATAAAGGAACAATTTATAGAACAAACTGATTAAAACCTTGATGATTAGGCATTATTTTTTGACTGTGCTGCTTTTTTGACTGTGCGATTTTTTTGACAATGCAAAATGTTGTGACCGTGCGAATTCTTTTGACCCCCCCCCCCCCCCCCCCCCCCCCCCCCCCCCCCCCCACACACACACACTTACGTGAAATTCACGAGGTGACTGACTTGGAAAAAATTTGGGGCAACCTTTTACGAAAATTTTAGAAATCTTGCCCCCCCCCCCCCCCCCTGAAAAAAATCCTAGCTACGCCACTGTTGCTACCCTACCATCGCTCTCTCAAGCATTGCCCAAGGCTCTAGGCCTGGCATGGTTCCATGGATAATTTCCTTGGTTGAATTATAAAGAAGCCCAAAATGTTACTTTTGATGTTGAAAGTGGTTGTGTTAAAAAATTCAAACTTTGAACTTCAATTTTTCATAAGAACTAGTGAAATTTTAACTTTAGTAAAATCAAAAGTTCAAATTTCGAAAAAAAATTCACAATATATTATCCATAGAGCAGATTTTAGTTTTAAGACTAGCCCAAATGTGGCTGAAAGTCACCACGTGTGGCAAGTCATCAAGTCATGGGACAAGATTGTAGACTGCCTTGGCCATCCTCAAGAATCCCCAGCATGCGGTCGATAATGTTTGATTGACCAATTCTTGGGTGAAGCTTAGAGCCCAACACGCGAATTGGCAAAGTTCTTGTGTTAAGAAATTCAATGTTTGAACTTCAATTTGATTAAAAAACTAGTGCTATTTGAAGCCTATTTCAGATTTTGTAAAATCAAAAGTTCAAATTTCGAGGCAAGTTACAATATAGAACCGATTTTAGTTTAAAAATGAGCCCCAAATTAGCCCAATGGGGCTAAAGGTCGACACATGCGGCAAGGAACATCGACGTAGTGTCAACTGCTTTTTGGGTCGTCCCGACAGTTGGTCCAGGGTGTTCACCCCATTCACCAAATGTTCACACGCAAATACTAGCTTCATGGCCAGTTCACCCTGTCAGAAAATATCTGAAACACGGGCTCAAACTATACAGGCAACTGGAACGTAATGTATTTTGGTCAAAAGACTCCGTGGGCATCACCAATTGGAGGATAATTGTATGCCTCCCCCTCCCATGCCATCCCCGCCCATCCGACCAGGATCTAAGCGGATACATGGGCTACACCCCCCCCCCCCCCTTTAAAAAAAGGAAGGAAAAGGAAAAGAAAAAAAGAGAAAAGATGAAAGAAAAAAGGAAAAGAAAAAAGGGAAATACGAGGGTCATTCAATAAGTTCTACCTCCTACCTCATAACTTTGCTATTATACAAGCCAGTCGTATTAAATATTCCACAATTGAAGCTTTGAATCTCCGCTACAACATCATAGTAGATTGGTCTAAATACTCATTGCACTTTTCTGGATATGCAGTAAAAACCAAACTTCCATTTAGTGCGACGGAAACGGGTAAAAAAACAGCCAAATGTCTCCTAAGTGCTATTCATTTTGCCAATTCTAAGAGACAAAATGTACCTATCGTGTCAATTACAATCGTTCTAAGTTACAAATATCTCTTGAACAGACTTTAAACAATACAAGTGACTGATTTCTTGGCGGAAAATGCACTCTTATTAGCCAGAACCAGACCCAGGACAGCCATCAATTTTAACCCTACCCTAGAGAACAGCTGCAAAAGTTTTGCTTTCCATAGGAACTAAGAGATCTTCATTATACAGGACCAAATGGATATATTTCAAGTCTCTCGAAGATATATTTTTCTATCAATGACTACCTGATTAACTATTCTTAATGTTGCATATAAGGAAAACGGATAAAGTTACTATCATGTTAAGATTTAACATTCGAGGCATCACTGTGGCTTGACTTGTAACAAGGAACATTTGACTGAATCAGTATTACAGTATGATAAACATTGCTAAGGCGTGTCAATACATTCGAGCTGATATTATACTATTTGCAAGCTAAAAGGTTAATATTGCCTACAATCTGATATATACATGATAGTATAGCATTATATTCAGAAATCATCCATTGTTTTCTATTTTCAGTATTTAAATCGGGCGGTTATACCTAATCATACAATACGGAGAGAAAACGAAAAAACATGTATTTATCTTTGGGGTAATTTTCCGTGTCCGTTGTTCAAAATCTCTCTCTGTCTTTGATTGCATCATGACAAAAGCGAAATAGGTATCAATTAGCATTTACTATAAATGTGTAGCTATGATTCAGAGCTATAATCATGACAAATGTCATATGGCTGACATTCATATTAGCAATGTTATGAGTGAGATGGTAGAACTTATTGAATGACCCTCGTAGTAAGGAAGAAGAGGGGACAAACGAAAACAAATGGGGAGGGGTATGAAAGGCGGGCGGGGAGGCATGCGAAGGACATAAGAACATTTGGATTTATTGAACGTCGGTCAGGATATTATACGCCTACGTTGACGAGAAATCGGATATTTTGGAGGTAACTAGTATAACTATCGATATGCTTTTCAAACCAAAAGTTTTTTCGACATAACAATTTTAAATCAAGAATATATCATAAATATCAGTATGCACCCCTTCTTTCTGGCATAGGCCTATATAAAAAGCCAATATTGATTGGAAATAAATTGATTGTTTTTCAATAAGATATCGGTCAAAAGTACACACCAAATCGCACCAAATGGGTTCGAATATTGTCAGAAACCAATTCCAATTTTCAGGGGGTTCATCCCCCCTCAGACTCCCCTCTGTCCGCGCTATTAAACCATCTATACTTAAATCAATAAAATATCAGTATAATATGCTCAACTTCTTTCTTGCATTGATAAAAAACAAAAGATTGATTGTAAATGAAAAGGTGCTTTTCGATAAAATGTTGATCAAAAGTGTACACCAGATCGCACCTAATGAGTTCGAAAATTGAAACAAATTCCACTTGTTAAGGGCACATCCCCCTCGAACTCCCCCTGTCCGCGCTAGCACGGAGCGCGGTGCTGGGCACCGATTTAGTGACACTTTTGTAAATATTCAAATAATGCCCACCCCCCAAAAAAAATTCCTGGATCCGCCACTGATCCTAAGCATGTGGTCTGATGGTCACGATATAGCATGGTTAATCTTTGGTTTAAGACAGCATGGAATTAACCTATGGCCATGTGTTTTGAACTGACCACCCAAAAAGGGTGGCGGCGTTGCATTTTTGGTGACGAATCATTCATCTCTCTCTATTAACTCAACAACTATTATATGTGGTAGAGCTATGGTTTAGGTGTCATTTGAAAGCTTATTTATCTAGCTACACCGTGTGAATAAATCAGGTATTTCTATAACTGTTTGGCTGAGATATGATTGATTATACTTCGAAAGTCAGGGGTGGCGGCGGTGGCCTAAACATGATAAATCATTCCCTCACGAGCATCTACCATACATACATACATACATACATCCATACATTATTGGTATTTATATAGCGCTGCTACATCGAGATCGTAGCGCTTTATGACAAAACAAAAATAAGCATACTCAACAAAACAAAACTAATTACTGTACAAATGGGTTTTAAGAGCTTTTTTAAAAATGGCTACAGATGGAGACTCTCTGATGTGAATTGGAATGATGAACTGCCCGGCATAAACTAGTTCAGATGAACCACAGCCTACAGAAGATGTACTCACCATTAAATAGTTGTACAATTTCGTCACTACAATGCTTTTCTTTGAGCCACTCCCGGAAGCCACTCTTCATCGGTAATCGCGGCCATATTGATCTCTACAGCGCAAAACATTCACACAGCTCATTTTACAGGGGGTCAAAGTTTGGTTTTGTACAGGGAAATATAGGGAGAGCTGAACTTGTTTTAAATCCAGGGTGCATTTTGTTATTGAAAGGTTTACCATGACATACTTAGTACCAAATGATTCATATATATTTATATGATTTTTTCATGTATTAAAAACTTTCAAAAATCATCAGCAACCTAAAATAGCACAAATTCTGTTTTGAAAAATATAGAATTCTGTTTCGAAAAATATAGAAATTGGACGGGAAATAGTAATAATCATGTTCAGCAATGTTATTGCATCACAAGAATGTTTTCTATCTATTTTAGAGCTTTCGTTATCACATTATGACAAATCTACTCAGGCCACTTTCCACGTGCTGAAAACGTTGTTATTGGAACCGTCATTCTGTAATCGTAATCAATAAAATCAATAATAATCCACCCACGGAATTATGATATATATTTTTTATTCGAACAGAAATATATGTTTTCATCTACATGTATATCTATATGGGACACTTTTTGCCATACCCTATCAATGAGACCTGCTCCACAAAACCAGATAGAGTAGGACAACTAATTTTATTTCAGTTTTGAATTGCTACTTTTACAAACTTTGAATAACGTATCACACTTGAGAATTGATTGTTCTTTTGTTCTTGAAAAATCAATATTTGACCTGAAAATCATTATGTGTCTTACTGAGTTGTTTTTTTATTTATATATATTCTCTAATACTCTCCCGGCGACTTTATCCTGGTTCGCGAAAGTACTAATTTTAAATGTCTATGGAACGTAAGTTAATTTCCCGATAATTTTTGTTTAAATTCCTTTTTCACAGTGCCCTCATATGTTCAATACAAAGTATAATATAGATCAAATTTCTTCATAATATTATTAGTACAATACAGACGACGATGAGCATTAAAAAGGCATAGGTAAAGGCGGTCGATCCTGTTATACCAGAAGCGGAGTGCCCATCTCTCTTTCAAAGCGATAGGGCCAGACTCACTCCTTTTTATAATGTTGATGTGTGGGGCTCGCTACACCTCCTCCACAGCGAGTCTGTTACCTTCTCAGCACTGAAGAATGCCGGTACCCATTTAATACACCTGGTTAGAGAGGAGTAATTGCAGTAAAGTGCCTTACTCAAGAGCACAACATGTTGACCACAGCGGGACTCGAACCCACAACCTTTAGATCATGAATCCAGTGCTCTACCCACTGCGCTACACATGCCCAAATGAGCATGATGAGCATTAAATAAATATTATTACACGGTCCTTTGCTGATGTATATACTACTCTTCCCATAATGGTAAGAGGGAATTCCATTTTTTGTTAAAACTCGCAATGGGTCCGTTTTGTATGGCGATATATTTTTCAAGTGAGAAGGACCGCTTTGCCTCCTCCCGGAACAAAGCGATAAATGGTAGCCCCTCTTTCATTTTGATCTTGTATATATAAAAGCGACATAGTAGAAAAATTACATTTAAAGCACTCATGTTATGGTTGGCTAGCCCAAATAGTTGAATCTGTCTATCCATAATGATCATGATGATGGTGATATTTGTTTTTTCCTTTATCCATTTCATAACATTTTCCCATAGTTTTAATATGGTCGGGCATTCACGAAACAGGTGTAGTATGGTGTCTTCTGTTTCTTTACAAAAAGTGGACATAATTCTGTTATACCCTACACACCTACATCGGTAGTATGCGTCGTTCTTAAAATTCATGCACTACGAATACCTATGTGAAGGGTATAACAGAATTACTCCAAAAGGTGCATAAATTTGAGTCTTTCCGCCCTATTTTTTCCAAAAAAGAGTTAACGTCTAAAATTCTATGAGTCAGACGAAATTGGAACCATCTTAATTTTGTATCTACGGTATGATTTGAATGGTATCAGAAAAATAACCGACCATTTTTTGAAACTGTAGGATATTTCTAACTTGCTTTCCCATTTATCTATACATTTTTGTTTGACCTCTTTGGACGGGATTAAAGAATCATATAACCTTCTTGAACCTTTGATGTCGAGCGTTATAAATGCAACGTTATACGTCTTGAAAGGACGTTAAGCCTGTTTGTTATTATTCCTTAGGCAGTGATTGCACGATTTTTAAAGGGCATTTATAAGAGCCCCATATTCCAAGAAATTTGTTCGAATGTTATATTTCCTTTGGAATTCGTCCAAAGAGAGAAAAGTACCATTTCCTTGATCAGATTATTTACAAAATGAACCCCATTTTCTACCCAAATGTATTGGTTTTTTTGCCAACCCGAATATTATCATTATACCATAAGACACTTTCCATGAATTCAATGTTGTTTTTCCCGTTAATGGTAGGCCTATATCTGTCGCTGTCCAAGTTCCCTTAATAAAAAGTACCATCTTGAGCAAAGTGACAATTGATTCCTTGTCTAACGTATATTTACCGCTGCCCGGGCTTCCCCGAATGACGAATCATCACCATAATCTGTGAAACTGCATATATGTACTCTAGGATGCACACCACTATTACGATCAATGCGCGAGCTTAATCGAATCGCGATCACGAATATAGGCCCTAAAGGCGAGTGATTTTGTGAAATATGGTCCGTTTTTCGCCACAAATGTCATCCAATTTGATGTTTTCAGATTGATTGAAATGTATTCATTATACTTTTTGAAGAAAAAAAACCTGGTTGATTGAGTGCAATTTCGTGATTTTACCGGCGTATGAATATTTTATTTATTTATTTATTTGAACATACACTTTTACAACAGTGGCACTCGTCTACCCTGTATTTCCGAAAGAAATTGGTGGTCTTCCACAAAACATGAAATTGATTTAGAGATTATACGATTAAACACTTAAGAAACACATGCAGTTAATGTGATGCCCCTGTAGTTATTAAGATTACTCTTATTACCCTTTTTATGGATTGGTATAATAATACCTTTGTTCCACTCTTGTGGCGTGCTTTCAAGCTGAACAAGTCTCTGGAAAAGTTGAAGGATTGATCTGTTGAGATCATCCCTGCCATTTTTGAGGAGCTCGTTTGTGATATTATCTATTCCGGGAGACTTGTTCAGTTTAGCCTGGCCTAATGCCTCAATAACATCATCAATATTAACATTAATGTCGGATACTACCTTATCTGATTCAGCCGCATCAGTTGGATCATGATCATTAGCAAGTACACTCTGAACATGTTGAATGTGGTTTTTAACCAGAACATCATTATCTGTTTCATGTAAACTCTTATTCATTTTACCTAGAGACTCGAAATACTGTTGAATAATCTTCCTATCTGTAATGACATTGTCCGAGTTCATGCCAGTACCACTGCACCTTATGTTAGGTCATTTGGTGTATTTACTTTTCGCCCGTTGGTTTTATTGAAATAACAATTTACAAAGGAAGTGGGCGGAGTAGTTTTTTTGAGATGTGTCACCTTAAACGATCCATTAAGTGAGAATCAATGACTTCAATCAAGGTACCCTGGTTTAGACATGGTTAGGAATCTTAAGAGAATTCACACGCTCCTTAACATTTTTCGGACCCCTTAATTCTTGCCAAAAATCTCTACTTGAGGTACCACCCTTTTGGGTAATATCTATACATCGATCAATCCTTTTCTGAGTAATACGCTCTTTAACAAGCTGTTTGGCTCTTAATTTCTGAACCAGATATTCATTCCAAAGCTTATCCCCCTCTTCTTTGTTATTATCACCTGAAGTAGACCACTTACGGTGTGATTGACAACTACTCTTCCTCTCTTAAATAGCCTCATTAATGTCCTTATCCCACCGTGGTTTACACTTACCCTTGAGTGGTTTCACACCTATTGTGTCTTTTGTTACTTGAATGAGATTAGACTTCCAAGAGCTCCACATGGAGTCCTGGTTATCAAAAGCTTTTGCGTCCCAGTTCTTAAATTTAGATTTAATCTCATCTTGATACTTGCTAAAGTCATAATCTGGTGTAATATCCCATATATCTTTGAATACACATATCGATTTGCGCTAAGAGGCGGTATTTCAGTATCAAAAATGCAGGCCTGTTCTAAAGGGGCATATATATAGAAAAATCTAATCGGTCACCCCGCCCTGAAAATTAGATATTAAGATAAAATAAAATCAGTTTTATACAATCACAAATTGTCATGATATGAGTCGCAAGGTATAAACTCGAAATATACACGATCTTCCAAAGCTATTGTCCCATAGAAAAGTATTACGGAGCTAAATAGTGGCGTGCACCCTCTATACTCTGTCCTGTAGCTTTATTATAAGCCTATATCACAAAGTAAAGATAGGATAGTATGCTTGTTACGCCCTTTGTTGTTGAGTGCTATAATTATTGAACTATGACTCAAGTGTATCTAAAAGCAGGAATGGAAATACCCACATGACTTTCCACCCGGGTAGACAGTCCCGGGGTAGACCAACCCTGGGTCGTCCAACCCTGGGTGGATAGGGTTAGGGTTAGGTTTAGGGTTAGAAACAGTCCCTGGGTGGACAGGCCCGGGGTGGACAGGCCCGGGTTGTTTTAGAATGATCCGGACAGTCCCGGGCTGTTTTAGAATGATCCGGACAGTCCCGGGGTTGTTTTAAAATTATTCATCCTTGTTTTTACCTCCCCAACCACCAACCCCCTGAGTGTTTTAACATATAATTTATAATCAATTATAGTTTTCAAGGTGTTTTTTAAACAGTATTATTTTTTATTTTCTTATTTATTCCATGAGGGCACTCTATTGCAGTCTACCCAGGGTTGGTCGACCCACACACAAATCAATGATTTCCTATACCTAGTGCAACTTTGCTGTTGTTATGCGGGGTCATTGAAATCGCCATAACAACATCGCAGTATCCATTCGATTTTGTTGAATGAGGTATCAAACTGCGGAGAAGAAATTTACTCATTTAATGTATATCTCAGATTTTTGGTACCGATTATCTTTTTTGAATTAGCCAACCTCAAAGCACCTGGTCAGGGACTTTATGTGCTAGGTGTATATTCTCAACCCATATGAAGATAAATAGCCTCTGGTCTCGATGCATATTACAATGACATTATAACATACATTTTTTCTCTTCAGCATCCGCCTTTATTACGTAACATACATAACATAAAAACATAAATGACGATGACAGCAACAACAACAACAGCAGAAAAACACAAAAGCCCACACGTATTATATACGTTTATATACAATGAGAGAAATAACAAAAACATTTTTCTAAAATATGTAATACATGAATCCGGGACATACACATTCATTTTCTGGAGCACCATGGCTACTTAACTGCCAGTATCTGTATGGGTATTGTATGTCAAGTTCCAGTATGAGTACTGTTGAAGTACCCGTGAAGTACCACCAAAGTAATTGAACAGTAAAAGTTACTGTGCGGCCACTTTGCTTGTACTGTACCGCACATGTGCTCTACAGTTCCCATAAAGGTACAAAGCGAAAGACAAAAAGCTTATACCACCGTACTTTATTAACCCCTACACCTCAAACAAGGCTGCTTTATTAACCGCCGTACAGCCGTACTTATACAACATCACTATATAACCACCTCTAGGCCTATTCTAAACCATATCCGGTGGTTTATATTTATTTGCTTGTCCGTACGGCACCGGGTGTGGGGGTGTGCCGAGCCAGAAGGTTTGTTACCCGGGGGCACTGACCCGTGGGGTCCCGGGGCCCCCTTCAGGGTCCCGGTTGGCTCCAGGAGAAAAGCCCGGGGAGGCTAAAGAGGCAGCGCCCCCTTAGAGCTAGCTTTATAAAGTAGCGCACAAAATGTGATACTAATTTGTTATGAAGATAAAGTTAACGTTTGAAGGTACATGCGAGCTTCTAAAAAGTAATGTAAATATGTTGAGGCATATTTAATGAGTGCGTACGGCGCAACATTGGGCACTTACACTAATTTTGTTAATTAATTTTGAGAAAATTCTAAAACGTTCTAAAACGTAAGCTAAACGTTTGTGGCATGTGCGCGCGTAGCGCGAATTTTGTTTGGCTATTTTACATATTTTGCCCATTTTCGCTGGTAACAAGCTTATAAAATTAAAGTAAGTATTTGGAGGGAAATATTGGCTTCTTAACACTAACTAATTTTGTCATGATCGACATACATTTGGGCTTAAAACTGGGTTCCAAAATTTAAGTTAACATTCATGACACATTTTTGTTGTTGACTATTTTACATAGATTGTGCCGCGATTGAGATACAAACAGGTAAAATTGACTTCTTTACATTAATTTTGCCAAGATTGAGATACATTTTCGCTTCTATTAAAATGGGTTTTTTTTTAAATTTCTTACGAAAACCCCCGGCTTTTTACCGTGATATAGGATATATCAAGGTTATGTAATAGTAGCTAACACCATAGTCGTGATATTTATTAATATTAACTCTTCTTTGTGGCTGGTCTTTATGATTCACTGACATTTCGGCCAATTGTTATGGACCTTTTGTCAAAGAAACTCTCGGGTGTTTTTTTTAAAATTCAGTTTAGTTTTCATGTTATTCGAAGAGTAACTAATTAACTTTGTTATATTTCCCCCATATTTTGTGCTATTTTTAGCCTGATAGTAACTCAGTCTATCATAATAAAATGTTGCTTATCAGCTCAACCTATACAGATTCATTTAGTTATTCTTTTCCGCAATAAAATAATTTTTGCTTTAATTAAACGATTGTTGTGTTTAATTAGGATTTGATTGGCATACACATAACACAATATTTTGTGGCGTGGTAATGTAAAAACCAGACATAGCCTCACTCCCATCCCACCATCCCATACCACAGTTCAGTTAACCCCAATACACCAGTGGCCATGAGTACATATTCCTTTGCACTCTTGCTACCATTCTAATACCCAGAATACCATAACCCTTTGACTTTCCTTGGGTGCAAAAATACACATGCTGGTGTAAATTATGGCAACACTGATTCCCTTCATTAATCTACACTCCAGCGGAATACCCATCTTGTTTAGCTTGTGAGCCCAAAATGGTGGTTTGGATGCTTGACTACTTACTCCCAATTACACAAACACTCTACGTGGCACATGTTACTACAAAATGTATCAGTTCTTCCCTTTTTTCAGTTAATTTGATTTACTATATATAATTAGAAACTATTGCTACTTGGTTTTCTAATTAGCTTAAATACAACATATAATAATTCTTAAGCATATAATATTAAGTTACTGAAACTTTTTGACTTGAGGTTGTCATTTTCTCTGCTCGCTGATGTAAAGTTCCCAAAATATCTCTTTAAGTACTTTATACCTCAAACAGGGTAAGTATAAAACAACATGTATATTAAGATTGAGAAAAGGTAATATATACATAAATATTTTAAATCAAGTACATACATGTTTAAGGAAAATAGACATGAGAATATCATAAGTTATGCACACACATCTCGATTGTGGTAGAGCCAGAAGTTATTTAGTAAGTCTTCATGCCTCAGATTTAAAGATGTATTGGCTACAACTCCTTTATGCAGCAACTTATTAAATAAATTGGCACAATAAATAAATGTCTTAAACGTTACCATATGCTAGGATAATTTAACAAGTCTGTGATTGTTTATCACTGTCTCCATGTCAGCGCTCATTTGTATTATTATGATTATGCTAATGACTACTAATGAGCTAATTTGCATATTTTGGTCAAATCTTTAATTTAGCTCTATATCGTGAAAAACAATGAGTGACAAACTTTTAAGTTGGTTAGAATGGGATGACATGATAAGCTGCACCAGTGTTCCAAGCTTACTCTTGCTTGAATTTGCGTAAATATAATTAGCTATTTTGAATATTTCTGGTAAATGCTATTATTGGCTATAACCTCTTTATGCAACAACTAATTAAAATTAAATCTTACTGGCACAATAAATGGGTGTTTTATAGTTAACCATAGGATAACCAATTCTTGTCTTATCACTGGTCTATGCAAGCGCTCATTTGTATAAGTAAATTTTATGCTAATGAGTTTATTTGCATATGTTTGTCAAATCTTTAATTTAGCTCTCAATCTTGAAAACAATTATTAGTGACAAACTTTTCAGTGGGTTAGAATGGGATGAAATGATAACCTGTACCACTGTTCTAAGTTTATCTCTTGCTTGCAATTGCGTGAATATGATAATTAGCTAATTCGAATATTTTTGGTATATGCAATTATTGGCATTAACTCCTTTATGCAACAACTAATTAAATGAATTCCATCTGGCACAATAAATGAATGTTTTAAACTTTACAATGCAAGGATAACTGAACGAGTCTTGTCTTATCACTGGTCTATGATAGCACTCATTTATATTAGTATAATTACACTAATGAGCTAATTTGCATATTTTGATAATTATTTTATTAAGCTCTATATCTTGAAAATAATGAGTGACTAACTTTTAAGTTTGGCTAAAATGGGATGATATCATAACTTACACCACTGGTTGGATTTTGTAAATGTGATAATTACCTAATTTGAAATGCTATTATTGGCTATAACTCCTTTATGCAATTACTAATTAAATTGATTCTAACTGGCATAATATATCACGGTTCTGCATCATTGATGCTCTCGTTTATACTTATTTTCCACACATTTTGGCTTCAAACGATCTTCTTAATTTGGAATTAATTATTTTTTGGGGGAAGGGGCACATACAGCGGAAAATGCTATCTTTGTATTTGAACGTCATAATTTTACAATGATTTCTCTTATCAAAACTGAGGCGATTGGAGGACAGGGGAGAAAGAGCGGCCGGCCCCCTCTTTTAAGACTGGCTACGCCATTATTGCCTTGCTATACCGGGATCTGTGCCGGGAACGTACATAATAAGGGTGGGGGTATAGAAACTTACTATGTAACAAAAAAGAACTCTATATACCCTCTACTGTCTCTCTTTTCTTTCTTCCTTTTTTCTTCTCCTTTTTTTGTTGGTGCCAGGGACCCGGGGGCATGTGGCTCCGCCAATGTGTGGGGTGTGAGGTGTATGGGGGTGCGTATAGTGTTGTGACAGCGCGCCCATGAACGAGACGGGATACCACAGTTTTATGCAGTAGTTATTACGCGATGTAATTATAGTGACATTTTTGAGCGAAATCTGAGCGTTTGTTGCTGGTTTTGGAATATACTTTATAACACTTCCAGTATTTTCCTCTGTACATTTGGCGACATTTTGAACAAACTCACGGAGTACAAAGGTTAACAAACACACACCGAAACATCATGTTCACATTTATAGTAAGAGACATGTATAATATAATAACTTTTGTAGCATGCAACGCTTTTCAAACAGTTTTTAGTACTACTAGTCTACCGGTTGTCTATTTGTAAAAGTCATCGAAACATTTAACGTTCGTTGTTATCAACAATCACATGGTCATCAGATTTTGTGATTTTCGGCGGGATGTACGTGCACTGGAACTGATCCATTTTGATGTCATTCTCACCATTCTCTGCGAGGTTTCCTCGAGGTTGTTTCTTCACTGGTCGGTCAAGCGTTGTGACATCACCTCATGAAACAAATTGCTCTATATTGACTTTTGCGCTTCAATTGTGTTTGCCTTTTACTTATGTATATATTTTGTTAATTTGTTATGGTATCTTATGATTGTACAGATTGTGC
This sequence comes from Ophiura sarsii, assembly GCA_035610835.1. Classification (NCBI taxonomy): domain Eukaryota; kingdom Metazoa; phylum Echinodermata; class Ophiuroidea; order Amphilepidida; family Ophiuridae; genus Ophiura; species Ophiura sarsii. The sequence goes on from CM069446.1 coordinate 48,046,442, forward strand.
GTATTCTTAATTTTTAATTTTTAATTTTTAATTTTTAATTTTTAATTTTTAATTTTTAATTTTTAATTTTTAATTTTTAATTTTTAATTTTTAATTTTTAATTTTTAATTTTTAATTTTTAATTTTTAATTTAAAATTTAAAATTTAAAATTTAAAATTTAAAATTTAAAATTTAAAATTTAAAATTTAAAATTTAAAATTTAAAATTTAAAATTTAAAATTTAAAATTTAAAAATTAAAAATTAAAAATTAAAAATTAAAAATTAAAAATTAACCAAGGGCGCATACAGGATGGTCATTTAAATTTTAAATTTTAAATTTTAAATTTCAAATTTTAAATTTTTTAAATTTTTAATTTTTAAATTTTAAATTTTTAAATTTTAGATTTGTATTTTTAATTTATTGATTTTATCTTTGTGCGGCGCATTGTGTTTCCTTGCGGTTTGAAATGCGTCTTTTAAATGCCTGTTTATTATTATTATTATTATTATTAACAAATTATGACTCACAGAGTACATTAGAACAATAGAATAAAGAATGACTATTCGTCGACGTTCATGTCATTGGGAGCCAGAGTATGTAGCTTGGCAATGAGTGATGACTCTCTGTATAAAATGGCTTCATTGCATTATTTCCTCATCTTTTCAATAGGTATGAGTGACTGTGATATATCATTTATTGAATGATCCGGAAGGTTAAAGTGTATACATGTATATAATATACACCTATAAGAAGTGCAGCCATATTGGTTGCATAAAACAGTACTGTAGTGTAAATGGAATAAGCAAGGGCGCATACAGGATGGTCGCACCCCCGTGTGCTGTGAAAAGACGATCCCCCAAAAATGCAATTGATCAGGCCCTTTTCTTGTTCTATAGCCCCAATATCGTTTCCTTTACTTCTCTTATCTTTCCTTTTTTGTCTCCTTTTCCTTTTTCCCCTTTCCTTTTTCTTTCTCCCCTTTTCTTCTTCATGCCCCCCCCCCCCCCCCCCCCCCCTGGATCCGCCCCTGGGAATAACCAGGATTTAATTTGGATTATATTACGCTCTACTTTTTATTATCGAGCACTCTGTAGCAAATGATCTAGTTTTACTTTGTTTTATAATAAAAGGTATATTATATAATAACCTTACAATGCTTTTAAAATCAGTTTTTAGTACTACTAGTCCACCGGTTGTCTATTAATTTGTAAAAGATTTTACGTTCGTTGCTATCAACAAGCACATCGTCATCTGATTTTGTGATTGTCGGCGGTACGTATGTGCACTGGAACTGATCCATATTGATGTCATTCCGTTCCTTCTCTGCGAGGTTTCCTCGAGGTTGTTTTTTCACTGGTCGGTCAAGCGTTGATGAGGCCGCAGATGTTGTCCTGGTGACATCACCTCTCCTACTATCTTTACCGAATGAAAACCACCCTTTCCACACTTGCACAACGTTCTTGTGACGAACACAGAACATAACGAAAACCAGGCATCCTTGCATGGAATTGAAGAGGCAGAATAACACTTGGAAGGCAAGACTGGATCGCTCATGGATAAGAGATAACAACCCAAACACCCAGGTCAATCCAAGTAGAGCTGTAATGGAGACTGCATTCTGGACCCGCTTAATAATCTCCGCTTTCTTATCATCACGGCTCCTACTGACACTTGCTCTCCTAAATAACAGGCGATGCATTACTAACATAAAGATCACCATGTTGTATGAAATGACGAGTCCAATGATGAGTAACTGGGCAACATAGAACGTGTTCCCAATTTCCAAGAAGCAGCTGTGAGAAAAAACCCACGAAAAAAACCCTAATTAGTTACAATAAATGATAACAAAGAAAGTATAAATTAACGAATTATCCCGGCTAATTATGTTTCAAAGACGCATTTATAGCGGGAAGCAGAGATGGGCTAAACACCTCCATTGATGGAGGTTACAAGGTAGTGCACCCTGAGGTTGTGGTGTTGGTGGTGGAGGAGGTGGTGAGGGTGGTGAGGATTATGGGGTGGTGGTGGTGATGGTGGTGTTGTTGTTGGTGGTGTTGTTGTTGTTGGTGCGTATATTGTTGTTGTTGTTGGTGTTGGTGTACAGTTGGTGTTGGGGTTGGTGTTGGTGTTGTTGCTGGAAGTGAAAGTGTTTCCCTAGCAGCAATCAACATCTGTAAACCCTATGCTTATGTAATCTGGTTAAATACTTCTGCAATATATTTGTTTTTTCCTTGTAATTATTACAGATATAATAATATATCTACTTATGACTACCCAAATCAGGTGTCCAAGGCGGGACGCAGTCTTAGGCGCCCGGCAAAATTTGCTAGGCCAAATGCCATTATCATGACAATGTTACAGCATGATCACGTGGTTTATATCTTAGGCAAGCTGGTCAGGAGAGGTATGAATACATCTATGTAATTATCATATTTCGCTACAAGTTTAACATTTATTTTAACTGTAACACCTAAAGGGTTCAACAAAAAAGTATACCACTTTGTTTATGTCATTTTGAGTAACATTCACTTTTTTTTGACCAAACAGGCTAAATAGGCATTTAGATGAATCTTTTAGGCATAATTTGATACCAAATTTGCCCCCTAACAACAACGATAAACCATGATTAGCACCATTTAAAGAAAATTAGTCACTTTTCAAAAGTCACATTTTCAATACACATACGCGGGAAGAAAAGACCACATGTTACCTGTTCATAATCAAATAGCCCGCTCACTCAGGCATAACCCAACGCAGTTGCACTCTGTGATCAATCCATTTCATTCCCGGCCATTCAAAGTGCCACGCACAGCATTTTCTCGCGGCTTGCGTGCGTTGAAAATGTGACTTTTGAAAAGTGACCAGAATTGTCAAAATATCCATTGCTTGGAGAGACGAAAAAAACATTCATAAACTCACTGTTGTTCATTGACATATTGCGTAGGGTCCACACTTAGTGCAATAATAACAATAACGGCAGGTAATCCTGAAAGGACAACAAGAACAAGTATTAGGGATCACGTCAAAACTCGACCGCCCGGCAACCGCCGGTTACGGCCGGTTCCGCCCGGTTCTCACAAAACGTGTCGTCTGTTATAATATACACACATAATGAGGTCAAATATATAGTTACACTCTGGTGAACACGACCGGTTGATAGTGCCTCGTCACACGCGTGAGCAATAACATCTTTAAGTAATGGGCTCTTCTTAAAGGTAGATGACCCGATCACATTTTCGTAACACAGAATTATTTCATACATACGGAGATTTTCATATCATATCATATGATAGCTCGTATTTTTCTCATCCTCATACTGAAATTTGACGGCCTAAATCGGTATAATTACGGAGAAATCGATGAAATAACGTCGAATTACCGCGAATGGTAGTAACCACCGATATAGTTTGTGTACTACTCAATGGGTACAGTTCACAGCATCTTGTGCGTATAAAATAAGAACCATTAGAGCTATGCAACTCAAACTTTGGAACACGACTTTTTTAAGGATGACCTTTCATGTAGAATAGAAAACTTCAAGTTGAAAATCGGAACATCTACCTTTAAGTCTCAGTTGACAACCAGTACAATACAGCTATTGATTTTTGCTGGGGTTGGCTTTTTCAATCTGTTTAAAGCTCAATTAACTTTTTAAAATCAATACCGAAAGTCTATGAATGGTGTTTTTTATAGAACGATTATAGAGAGAGCTATTATGACCGCAAAGTAACAGATTGAAAGTGTAAATTGGTCCGGTTACAGAATTAAGTCAACCGGCGGTTGTTCAGTGTTGCATGCGCGAATATTCATATACCAGTAAAACATTTGACCTGAAAGAACCGGGCGGAACCGCCCGTAACCGGCGGTCAACGGGCGGTCGAGTTTTGACGTCCTCCCTTAACATAACGTCGCTGTTCTGTCAAAACATCTCTGTCCGGCCCTTCAACATGTATAAAGTGATATATGTATAAACATGTTCAAGGGCCAAAACAAATCTATCAAACCTCTTGCCCCTGAACATGTATAAAACAAAAGGTTACCTATATATATTACCATTGGGCAATTTTATCGCTGATCGGTCGGGAAAACATACGAGGTGTTGACAGAACAGCGACGATAATGTGCTATATATAATAGAACATAACATAAATGGCAATTCCACCAACTTCATTATCTGCGACTTTAATTGTGTACTCGGAACGGATGCAGTAAACATGGTAAGACGTAGCATCATCCACACCTTTGCCATGTTCAGTGACATAATATATTCGTTAAATAAATATATTTACAATAGAAATATCCGTCTTCATCTATTTTTACTTTTAATAACTCACCCCACGCTATTAAAGCCGATTTCAACATAAATTTGGCAATGTGAGCACCAACGACTTTCACAAAGAGTATGTACATATTGGTAGCTTCGACGCCCATCCATGATATCGAGGTTAATGTAAAGTAATGAATTAATACGGACACAGTGGTGCATCCCCACCTTGGGGTAGTCCGGTCAATCCCAATGACGAATACCAAGTAAAGACATAACAAAGAAAAACAGAAATGGAGCATAATCTGCTGAGGTTGTTTCTCACGCAACTTTCTGAAAGACAAACAAATCACAAATTACATAATTAGTTCCACTTGTATTTACCTAGCTTATAGGCCTATAATACAATACTGACTATTATATTACCAACACTCCGCCCCTCCCTAATGTATATCACAATGACATCATTAACAAGTGAATATAACCATAATCAGTTCGAAAACTGGAAATGGTACATTTTTACTGCATATGCGGCTCAAAAACACAGACATTTCGTTAACATCAATTTTTCTATAGCGGAAATAGCAAGTTAATGACTCTCATAACGTCTGTGCTAAAAGTGTTATGTTCATATCGCTTTCAAAAGAAATACACAGGATCTGACAAACATACCCGGAAAAAGGCTTGGATCGAGTCTCATCCCATCCAAAAGAATTGACGACTGACCCTTACCCTGTGTAAAAGTAGTAGGGCCATGTTTGTTTCGGCTAAACTGAGCGCAATTGTTTCCCAATGATCACCTTAGAGGCCTCAGGCGAGTCATTTGAGCTTTTAATTAGTACCGGGGATTAGAACCCGCTCCATCTTTGAAGGACGAAGGTTAAGAAAATCCCCTAGCCTTGTCCTTTTTCGTATATAATACTGCATGCTTTTGTAATGTTATATGTATAATGGTCAATCACGATTTACAATTCGAAATGCTATTTTAGCTGGGACACTGCAGCATTATCAGACCGGGGCCAGTAATGTTGGAATTAATACTAGCGCCAATTCTCAGTGTCAGGTAGAAATCACTGATGTCATCCTATTGTAACACCTGACAAACGATTTGGATTAGAAAGGTAAAGGTAAAAGGCCTTAATCAGAGAATCGTAAAGGTCGCATGTTTTATAGCTACCATTTTGCTTAGTAAAAATGATAATATTGTCTGCTTACTTAAAAAAAACAAGCAGCCTTTTATTGTAGGGCCCTGTTCATTATCTGTGTCTATACATGTACCTATATCGTGGAGATATGTGCAGCTATACACGTAAAAGAATTTTAGAAAACAAGATAAAGTCGAGGCTGGTATATATATAGGAACACATCCAGCTGCAAATGTGTTCCTATTGACCAGCATTAATTCTACGAATGCTGGGCATTGTCTTTCTAATGGACACATAGTTATGGGATGATATTCATATTCTCACACCGGTACAAATGCCGTCATTTTGTTTCTCCCTTACCTGTTCGATAAGTACGTTACAAGCATTATCAATAAACATGTAATAGAAATACCACAGCCAGTCTTGCTTATGAAATCCAATACCAAAGCCTTTTGATCATATATATCCTAAAAAAAAGAAGAAAAAAACCATCGGGCGATAATTTATTAAGTGTCTCCGTCTGTAAAGAGCTAGTCTTTGTCAAAGACACCTCGCAAAATTACCTGTCGAACGTCGAACGCCCAGCAAAGCGAGGCCTGGTGGCCGACCCGCCAACCGCCGAGTGGAGCGATGCAGACTATATTTAATGTGGGCGCTCACACCTTTGCCCATGGGGTGTGCACTCTCAGGTACAGCCTCCGTAAAACTGCCGTCACTTCTTCAATATTCATTTAATCTTTATAAACGTATACAGTTTTTTGCAGAAAAGGGTTCAATGAATCCGACCATGATAACGAAATTGACCATTTTGGAAAAATAAATATAAAATACGTTTTTTGACCCATTTTAGGTTTGGAAAAGATAACTCAAAATATATTTTGTCAAATTTTGTCACACTAGTTTTATGATATTCCTCATACAATTCCCTAGGAATCATGTTTTTTGTATACTTTTATCTAGATGAAATGAATAATGAAGAAGTTACGGTAGTTTAACGGAGGCTATACCGAAGGTGCACATCCCCCTTAACCCTAACCCCGAGGCACCTTTTCCAAAGATTTTTGGGAAAGGGCCCCCACGCCCCCGGGGCTCGAACCCCGGACATCTTGGTTCAGAGGCAGACGATCTACCGCTAGGCCACGGGGGGGGGGGGGGGGGGGACCATACATGGCGGAGTATATTCCGCCATGTATATACCCTGTGGGGCCATTATTTCGAAAACTGCCGAGCCGGGTGACACAAGCACACCGCATCGTAGTAATTCGTATTATCCTACTATCGAGACGATTCTCGTGTTCTTTGGATAAGCGCCTGAATTTAGTGACTAGATATATTCCGTATCCGACCCCCGTAACCCGTCAGTAAGGAACTGCGCATGCGTTGTAGTAGGATTGCTACGCCGACGTTGTTTATCAACAATGTGGCGTTTCTGCCAGCGTCAAAAGCCGGTCCCTGCGGTAAATCATTTGTTCTTGTTTTGTTTTAACAGTGTTTTAGTAGGATAAAATCGTTATTAGGTGAGGTTGGGTCGGATACGGATTATATCTAGTCTCGGAGTCTGTACCGATACAATCCTCGGCTAGATATAATCCGTATCCGACCCAACCTCACCTAATAACTAATAGTACTCAAGAGTGTTAGGGTTAATGAGACCAAAATTAGAAAATAAAGGAGAAATTCTAACCATTAAAACGGCAAAGCTAGTGAGATGATTACATTGGCACACCACATTGCCATCTTTGAGAGTCCGGTTGAATTGACACCCTTCATTCGACCAATCACCGACTCCGTCATTTGCATTGACATCCCAGAATACACATTGAGGATTACGTATTCTAACATTCTTGTCTTTTCCCTACATTATACACACGTATGGGTAAGAAATAACATGTGTTATTTTAAAAATCATATTATTTTATTTAAGCAGATTTTAATTATTTGAACATAATTTAGAATTAGCGATGTACTATTTTAATCCAAATCTTGTTTTGTAATTGGTTAAACAGATATTGATAAAAAGCGATATTGTCAAATGAGGAATATTGGAAAAAAACAATAAATAATGGTTAATCAAAACGTCACCTTATGCATTATTATTTATATGGGCCTCCCAAACGGTACAATAAAAATGCGTATAAAAGTCCAATATTCAAATATCCAATATTGTTTGTGCGGCGCAGAAGATGTGCGCGTGAGTACATATACGCAGAGAAGGTCAGTTCGGGCTAACTTATTTAGTTTTTATCAAAACAGTTATATAAATAATAAATAATAATAATAATAATAATATTGAATGTCTTATTTTCGGGTGATACAAGAATATATTGCACTCGCTATAAAATATTGCACTCGTGCAATAGTTTTATAGCTCGAGCAATATATTCTTGTATCACCCTCAAAGCCATTCAATATTATATAATTTTTCACAATAATTTAATGAAACATTACTAATAATCAATTGATATTTCCAAATGTTTCCAATTTCTTTTAATTCTTTCCAAATGTTTAATAAGTTAGCAAATATTTTCCAAATTTAAGAACAACTCTATACAATATTTCAAAATATTTCTAAAAATTGGGAAATAAAAATCTTAAATTCGAAAAAAAAATATAGGTCAATAGGTTTCCTAGAACGGGGTTTCTCTTTCTTAGCCTTACCAGAACTAGAGCAAAGATAGTTTCAACTTGGCTGTTCTCTGGTAAATCGATGATTTCTTCAGCTCCTTCCACGTTAGCTGTGATGATACGACTTGCTACAGCAACACGACTCTTGTTTGAATTATTGGAGTCGTTGATCAGACGCTGGGATGGAAACAACTTAGTGTTCTGGTAAACAAAGAAGCTAACTGGCACTGCTGCAGAACTGTTACCTGTGAGTCGTAAAATCAGGCGTCAAATTTGAACTATTAATTAACATTTTCCACGCGGCTATTAGTTTTACCATATTACAGAACAGATTTTTCAGAAACCTTTCACAACTTTCAAGGTCTATCTCAAGGATTACTGAACCGAAAGTCAAGATAGTAGGCATGTTTGTACTTATTTCAATGCATGATTCCAAACAGTATCGATTCCAAATATGGTAATAAAATTGATAATTTTGATATTTTAAAACATTTTGTGAAATATCGGAATGTCGTCTGCAGACGCCTGCCGCGTAGAAAGTATTAAATAATAAGTGACGTCATTATTGTGATTTTCTCAATATCTCCAATCGGACACATGATATTAAACTAAATTCTGACAAATACTTTAGTACTTCAGAGTCAGTTTGTGTAATTTTTTAGAATTGATTCTATCCTTCAAAAATTAGATTTTTCTCATAGCTTGTGTACTGGTAGGCCCTTGAGCACTAACAACCAGGGTGACTTTCAAAAAATAAAAAATCGACCTGTTGCCATGGTAACCCACCAAAAACCAATTTGGGCCATTTTGGACTATATTTGCCCTGAAATTTACTCAAAATTGTCTTATGTCAAGAACTCACCGTACCAAAACGGAATAATACAGGAACCTTCCAATATAATCATCTCAAAAGACAACTCTTCCCCTACTGACTGCATCATTTAAAGGTAAATATCTTACTCCTAAAGGTAAATGCTAAGTATTTAAAGGTTGCCTATTTTCAGTTTTTAAATAAAGGCGATTTTTGACCAAATGTATTGTCTTAAAAATAATTCTGCCAGGGTTGCCAGAAATTTGTCTTTGCTGGTGTGAGTAGTTAAATGTATTGCCCTCCCAAATCTGTAAAAAGTAGCTTGGGCAAATGATATTCCTAAGTACAGTGTTGCCAGGAACAACAGCCTTTTTGAAATCTGAGCATTTTGAATAAATAAGCCTTTTTAACCTTATTTGTTATAAAAGCATGTGTTTTTTCAATGATATTCAATTCAAACATATTCTAATAACTCAGTTACATTCTTGTGGTTGATTGCAAAGGGTAATCTGCAATAACAATTCGACCTGTTGCCATGGTAACAACCAAAAACCAATTTTGGCCATTTTGGACCAAATTTGCCCTGAAATATACTCAGCATGATTATCTTATGTCAAAAACTGGCCAAACCAAAACAAAAAATACTGGAACCTTAGAATACAATCACATTAAAAGGACCCCTCTTCTCCTACTGACTGCATCATTTAAGGGTGAATATCTTATTCTTAAAGGTAAATGCCAAGTATTTAAAGGTTGCCTATTTTCAGTTTTGAAAATCAAGGTGATTTTTGACCAAAAGTATATTGCCTTAAAATCCCCTTTTCAGGGGTGCTAGAAATATGTCCTTGCTGGTGTAAGTAGTCCGATGTATTGCCCATTCAGATTGGTAAAAGGTAGCTTGGGCAAATGATATTCCTAAGTACAGTGTTGCCAGAAAAAACAGCCATTTTTAAATCTAAGCATTTTTTTAAAACTTTTTAACACCATTTGTTATAAAAGCATGTGTTTTTTCAATGATCTTCAATCAAAACATATTCTAATAACTCAGTAAACTCTTTTTTGGGTTGATTGCAAAGGGTTATCTGTAATAATAATTCGACTTGTTGCCATGGTAACAACCAAAAAAACAATTTTAGCCATGTTGAACCAAATTTAAATTTGCCATGAAATGTACTCTAAATTATCTTAACTGAAACCAAAACAGAATAATACTGAAACCTTAAAAATCTCCTTTTTAGGGGTGTCAGTTATATGTCCTTTCTGGTGTAAGTAGTTCGATGTATTGCCCATTCAGATCTAAGCTTAGATCTATGTTTAAATCTAAGCATTTTTACTAAATAAGGCTTTTGAACCTTTCATTATAAATGTGTTGTGAACATGTTTACCATACATATACCTGTTATGTATATTCAGTATTATGCCTATACCTGTCTTTATATTCAAACAAACAAAAATCCTGGCAACACTAGATACTACTTCGTTGTATCGCTTGTCTGCATGCTATATACTGTTCACAAGAAAGGTTGTAATTATAGCTACTCACACTAGCAAACATGTTATTTTGACAACACTGATTTTCATAGGTTTAGCTGGATGCTGCTGGATATATGTACAGTGTATGTTTATGAAATTGGGTGTTATCCAGTAACCCAGGCAACACTCTTTTTCATATTACTCTTTGAAAACAACCACAAGAATGTACCGAGTTAATATAGAATATGTTTTGATTGAATAGCATTGAAAAAACACATGCTTTTATAACAAATATGGATGAAAAGGCATATTTAGTCAAAATGCTCAGATTTTAACAAGGCTGTTGCGCCTGGCAACACTGTTCTTAGGAATATCATTTGCCCAAATACTGTTTACAGATTTGAAAGGGCAATACATGTAACTGCTACTGGAAGAGGGATTTTTAAGGCAATACTTTTGGTCAAAAATCGCTTCTTTTTTTTCAAAACTAAAAATAGGCAACCTTTAAATACTTAGCATTTACCTTTAAGAGTAAGATGTTTTTGGTTGTTACCGTGGCAACAGGTCACATTTTCATTACAGATAACCCTCTGCAAACAACCACAATGATGTAACAGAGTTATTAGAGTATGTTTTGATTGAATATCATTGAAAAACACATGTTTTATAACAGATAGGGTTCAAAAGCCTTATTTAGTAAAAATGCTTAGATTTAAAAATGGCTGTTGTTCCTGGCAACACTGTACTTCGGAATATCATTTGCCCAAGCTACTTTTTATAGATATGCATGGGCAATACATCGAACTACTTACACCAGCAAGGACATATTTCTGGCACCTCTGAAAAGGAGATTTTTAAGGCAATACTTTTGGTCAAAAATCACCTTGATTTTCAAAACTGAAATAGGCAACCTTTAAATACTTAGCATTTCCCTTTAAGAATAAGATATTCACCCTTAAATGATGCAGTCAGTGGGGGAAGAGGTGTCCTTTGAGGTGATTGTATTCTAAGGTTTCAGTATTATTCTGTTTTGGTATGGTCAGTTCTTGACATAAGATAATTTTGAGTAAATTTCATGGCAAATTTGGTCCAAAATGGCAAAAATTGTTTTTGGGTTGTTACCATGGCAACAGGTCGAATTGTTATTACAGATTACCTTTTGCAATCAACCAAAAAAAAATTACTGAGTTATTAGAATATGTTTTGATTGAATATCATTGAAAACACATGCTTTTATAACAAATATGGTTAAAAAGCCTTATTTAGTAAAAAATGCTTTGATCTCAAAATGGCTGTTGTTTCTGGCAACACTGTACTTAGGAATATCATTTACCCAAGCTTCCTTTTACAGATCTGAATGGGCAATACATCGACTATTTACACCAGCAAGGACATATTTCTGGCACCACTGAAAAGGGGATTTTAAGGCAATATACTTTTGGTCAAAAATCACCTTGATTTTAAAAACTGAAAATAGGCAACCTTTAAATACTTAGCATTTACCTTTAAGAATAAGATATTCACCCTTAAATGATGCAGTCTGTAGGGGAAGAGGAGTCCTTTGCAGGGTTGCACAAAGTTGTTTCTTCCCCAGGAGCAAGGTTTTGAGCTTAACATTTCCCCATCTAGGCCTATACACTTACAGGTTTGATAAAAATCTGATTACAATATGTTTAGCTATAGTGTTCTTTCGATGTACCAGTACCATAGTAATAATTTAAAAGTTGTGAAAACTTTTTAGGGGGCATGAACAAAAATGATGTACGCGAAACGCGAACATTTTTTTGTGGCATTTTACGCTAATATTGTCAAATTTTGTCTAATTGAACCTAATTTAGTAGGAAAATGTGCGCGAAGCGCGAAAAAAAAAGCCTTTTTATGCTCAAATTGTTGATTGTTTTCTTAATTTTAACGACATTGTGTAAATTGATTGGTGGGGCACAAAATATTTTTTTGGGAAATGCCCCCCCCCCTTGCCCCCATGTAGCTCCGCCACTGGGGAAAAGTAATAAAAAATAAACTCGTTAGAACATGTATACCTGTGCAACCACAGCTCATAACCCAAAGTTGCACTTTTTCTCTTCATCTTTTTTCACCCTTTTCCCCAATACTTTTTATTTGTCCACTTGGCATTATTTCCCCAATTCTGCTCATTATTTCCCGGGAGCGGTGCTCCCTGCTCCCGCACTTTGTGCAACCCTGATGATGAAGAGCCGGTCTTTGCTACCAAGGTTTATTTAAAGGGGCACAGTTTTGGGTTATTGAAGAGGCACGCGTCTAGTGCTAGTTAAAACAAAACTATAAGGAAGTAGTGCGGTTGGTTTAACGACATTATCGATGTTTACAATTCGACTAATGTGTTGTAAATAAAGTTAATGGCTCGACTACAGCATTATTCCAAGATCTATTTCAGAATATTCCTGGTTTTGATTTAAGTTAAAAACAAAACTATAAGGAAGTAGTGCGGTTGGTTTAATGGCATTATCTATGTTTACAATTCGACTAATGTGTTGTCAATAAAGTTAATGGCTCGACTACAGCATTATTCCAAGATCTATTTCAGAATGTTCCTGGTTGTGATTAAAGTTAAAAACAAAACTATAAGGAAGTAGTGCGGTTGGTTTAACGTCGTTATCTATGTTAACAGTTTGACTAATGTGTAGTAAATAAAGTTAATTGCTTGGCTAAAGCATTATTCCAAGATAAAGTTAAAAACAAAACTATAAGGAAGTAGTGCTGTTAAAAACAAAACTATAAGGAAGTAGTGCGGTTGGTTTAACGCCATTATCTATATTAAAAATTCGACTAATGTCCTCATAAACTTAACGACAGATTGTGTAACTCTATGACCTTTCAAACTCTGTGCATGTTGGGTGTAATTGATTATTCAAAATTACTTTCAAGTTATATTTTCAATATTTAGTCTAGGTCAATTCTAAGATAGGAGCTATAGGAGCTATGTTTCGGGGCATCTGATCATTTGGTCATTTGATCGATTGTTCGGACTGGTATGGGCTGCTGGTCTAGTAGCCGATTGAAATTGTTTTGAATTTAGTCCGCTCAAACACAGTTGTTAGCTGTATTTTTAGTTATTTTTCATTCAAAATTAATGAGTCTCTGTTTTTTTGTTCCTTAATTTTTAAACAAGCATTTTCTTTAAATCCTGAAAAGCTATAGTTTCGATCAGAATTAATGAAATTCTGACTCCTTTGATATGATTGTATTCTAAGGTTCCAGTATTATTCTGTTTTGGTATGGTCAGTTCTTGACACACGATAATTTCGAGTATATTTCAGGGCAAATTTGGTCCAAAATGGCCAAAATTGTTTTTTGGTTGTTACCATGGCAACAGGTCGAATTGTTATTACAAATTACCCTTTGCAATCAACCACAAGAATGTAACTGAGTTATTAGAATATGTTTTAATTGAATATCATTGAAAAAACACATGCTTTTATAACAAATAGGGTTAAAAGGCTTTAGTCAAAATGCTCAGATTTCAAAAAAGGTGTTGTTCCTGACAACACTGTACTTAGGAATATCATTTGCCCAAGCTACTTTTTACAGATTTGGAAGGGCAATACATTTAACTACTCACACCAGCAAAGAAAAATTTCTGGCACCCCTGGCAGAATTAATTTTAAGGTAATACATTTGGTCAAAAATCGCCTTTATTTCAAAACTGAAAATAGGCAACCTTTAAATAATTGGCATTTACCTTTAGGAGTAAGATATTTACCTTTAAATGATGCAGTCAGTAGGGAAAGAGTTGTCCTTTGAGATGATTGTCAATTGGAAGGTTCCAGTATTATTCCGTTTTGGTACAGTGAGTTCTTGACATAAGGCAATTTTGAGTAAATTTCAGGGCAAATATGGTCCAAAATGGCCCAAATTGGTTTTTGGTGGGTTACCATGGCAACAAGTCGATTTTTTATTTTTTGAAAGTCACCCTATTTGTTAGTGCCCAAGGGCCTACCAATACACAAGCTATGAGAAAAATCTATTTTTTGAAGGATAGAATCAATTCTAAAAAATTACACAAACTGACTTTTCAGCTTCATGGTTTAAAATATTAAACTGCCATCTTTCGAAATAAATGGAAAACCTGGCTCCTTATAACAATATATTGATTTTCTTTATAGATGTTCCCGTGAATCATGCGAAAATATGACGTCATTTACGTGCAAGTTATTATACTACTATGCTACCGACTGTGCGTCTTAACTGTTGATTGAGATATTAGTGTTAACTGACTCGAAAAGGCCAAAGGAGTATCTGACATTAACATAACAGTTTTGCAATGCAGTAAAGTTCGCACGTGCATTCTTTACTTTCTCATTTCAACCAATCTTTCGAGTGCAGACTGGAACAGAAATATGTTAACACTTTCCACGCGGCTATAAGTTTTACCATACACAAAACAGAATTTTCAGAAACATTTCCCAAATTTCAGGGTCTATCTCAAGGATTACTGGACCAATATTAGGCATGTTTGTACTTATATCAAAGCATTTCTCATGGTAATACCAAATATGGTAATGAAATACAATAATTGTGACATTTTTGAAACATCTTGTCAACATTTGGAATGTCGTCTGCAGCCGCCTGCCCCATAAGGTTTATCGCAGATAGAAAAAAAGCCATTGATTATCCTTTTCTGATGCGATGCATTGTGGGTGGATTGCGGGTGCAAATCTGCTCCATTTGCGAACCCACAATGCATCAGAATAGGATAATCAATGGTTTTTTTTCTATCTACGATAAACCTTATGGAAAGCGTTAATGCCACATAACGACAATCCCATACAAGAAGTGGTTGTGCTTCGCCATTTCCCCGAACGCTCAAACTTCAAAGCGCTTAAAAAACGATACAAAAATATAAGTCATATCATAATATAAGGAGCAAGATAAGATGGGGAATAAATATGTCTTAAGTGTCTTCTTGAAGGCAATAACAGAAACATACTGTTTAATAAACATAAGGTAGATCATGCCATAACTTGGATGCACAAATGGTAAAAGTCCGATCACCAGCTTTAACTCTTGTCGTTGTCATAGGATACACAAGACTACGAAAATGATCCTTGGATGACCTTAAGTGTCTAATTGGAACATATAATTTTAAACAGTTTGATAGGTATATAGGTACAAGACCGTTTTATAAATTATAAACATCAATAGCAATTTAAAAGTGATCCTCTGTACAACAGGTAGCCAATGGATAGATTTTAGCAGAGGTGTAGAATACTGACGTATAGGTTATTTTGGCGGAGGGGATAATCATAATGTACGTTACAAAAATGTTAAAGGGATCGTGATTCGAACTATAACACGTGAAACAGTATACCTGTAGCGGAAAGAAACACATCACTTGGCAAAGAAGTGGCGGCTTCAGCCCTTCTGTCAGGGGCGTTTCCCGTCTTTACACGTGTAGACCTGCCGTTGGCTGAGTTTACACCACCCGATGGAATGCTTTCAAATACCAGGTTGTTATTAATGAGAGACTCTCTTGGAATTTTCACGGCATGGATGACCACGTTTTCCCCTTCGATGACAGTATTGTTACTACCATCTGGGTCCGACTGTAATGATGATATCTGTCTTTCAAGTGCTCTTTGAATCTGATTAGGGATGGGCGATACTTCAATAGGAGATACGTCGTCGTCTTGTGGAGTGGATGAATCTTCGTTACGATTGTCGTCGTAATTGGTAAGGACGTCGTCTATGATTGCCACAACGGATCTCGTTAGCTGTTTGGATATAATAAATGTTGCTGTATCACAATGGGCTGTTCCATATGAATCCACACACCCCTATTGAAGACATTACTCCCTGTGTGGAAGATCAAGGTATTAATGTCTTCCATAGGGGTGTAAGGATTTCAACTGAAATAGCCCGATACTTATGCAGAGCCTATGTGTGGTAATGGCACAGATTAAATATTGATTAACGAAGTTAAGAATCAAGTGTATGGCATGTTTTATAAAATTCGTCTCGTAACTAAATAATTACATTATACGGACGGACCATTCGTTTTTGGTGTTGTTTATCCCTTTCTTGTTTTCTTTCATTCTTCCTTAATTTTCAGAAAATGAATTATAAACAGTTTGAAAATTCAACAAAATAATCTCAAATTCGAACAATAATGGGCGAATCAGGGTCGTAAACTTTTTATTTAATTGTTATTGCCCTTAGCCTATGCCTAACTCTTACATGTTCAGCCGGCAGTTCTAAATCAGCAATACCATCCAGGATAAAGGCAATGTTCTCTAGACCTTTACTGTCGATAGTTATACCTTCATTTATAACTTGTGTTAAGTTAGCCACAACATCTACCACGTTATTATCAGTGACTGGTATCTAAAGAAAAACACAAATCTTAAAATTAGGTGGGTGTAATTTTAGTAACATTGTACTCGGTTTAAATGGACCTCATAGAAAAATACTAGATGTTTATCGGACGGTGACAGACGCACCCATCAACTAGAAATAACGTAATGTTTGAAATAGTTTGGTGTGTTATACTCCATTTATCGGTGGAAGACGAAGGAATGACCTTTTCGTGGCTGATCACTAAAAACATCAACTACCCAAGGTAAAATAGAGAATTGATTCTAACATCAGGGGATGGGTCTACCGATCCGATAATCATGTAAGCAACATAAACGATGTACCCTTTACAAATACTACACCTTACCCACTAGGTACCTCTCAAGGTGCTGTGTTGTAAAGAGGCTGATCCCCCCGGGGGGGGGGGGGGGGGGGGGTTCTCACATTGATATGGTATACGTATATGTGCCTATCTTTTGGGGTGCCTTTTCGCAAAAATTGGTATAGCGATGGGGTGGTTTTCATCACAGACCAAAGCGCCCAATTGGCATAAATTGGGTGTATTTTGAGGCATTGTTGGAAAAAGAAAATAGGTACATTTCGGTACTGTACCTAAAATGTACTTAGTGTATCTAAAATTGTACCTATGCAGTGTACCAAAAATGTCCAGTTTTGGAACGAAAACGGGTCATTTTAGGTACACTTGAAAAAACTAAGTACAAATTAGGTACTCTACATATCTGGAAAGAAAATAGGTACAAATTAGGTACTCTATAGGTACTCTATCTAGGTACAAATTGGTTAGTGTACCTATTTGAAAGCAGAATAGGTACACATTAGGTAGTGTACATATTTGAAAGCAGAATAGGTAGACTTTAGGTACAACTTAGGTAGTGTACCTAATTTGTCCTGTTTTGAAGACGAAACACGTATTCATCGCCCGCCTTTACAGAAAGGAATCAAACATCATCATTCACTGGAATCATGGCGTAGTGCCGCAGTCCATTTCGTTTATTCTCTGAATTGACGCCGGATTTTTGAAAGTGATGTAAACTTTCATCTTTGTAGTTCTTTGTAGTCCGTCATGATTCCAGTAAACTACGTCTTATGCAGGGCCTGTACTAATATTTAGATTATGATGTTTTCAGAGATGAATAATGCATGTTAAACAGTTAATGCCCCTTTAAACAGTTGTTACAAGGTTCTGATACAATAATTGTTAATTCATACTAGTTTTTGTGTAAAATGAGTTACCTTGGCAATCGAATCCAAATCCTTGTTGACTTCATGCACACGTCATGATGTAAGACAAAACAATAAAGGTATAAAGACATGAAAGAACGTGAAAAGAGACAGAAACATAGTCATAATTAACAGCAACCTGTAGTCACCGGTCTATCAGATGATAATCTTACTACTATTGTACAGGGTGTCACGAAATTGCAACGTGACTTCGTAAATTCATAAATAAGTGTCAGGATTGGATATTTCCTGGTTGGTATAATGGTATGATCGATTACACAGTACTCTTATAACATGAAGAAATGCATTTATAAAAATTCAACAATACTGGCTAATTGAAATGTGAATGAATAAGTAACCACCCGCGCAAGTGAAAATCTGTGTAATATGTAAACTTAGATAGAAGCGTTCCTTGACTACTGTCACGTAAAAATCCGTAATTACTGAACCGAATTAAATGCGGTTTTCTTCAAATTATAGTTGAGCCTAATTAATCCGACTATTATGCTTGCATCTGACGTTTATTTTGGAAGTTACAATCCTCTTGTCACGTTGTATTTTAGGACACCCTGACTATAATATAGTTTCTAAGTGACAATATGAAAAAAGTCAATTACTATCTTCTCCGGTATTACAAACATCAATAGGGTCATGTGTTATAAGCTCGCCTTCTTTCGCGTTACACACGGATTTTGGCTTTCGCGACATGATTTTAACTTTACACATTTATATTTGCTTGTATATCCCACCTGAGGTAGTAAAAGTATACAATTTCTGAAGGGAAATTGCACGAGAAAACCAAATATGCCATTGAAATTATAGTACGACCCAGGACTAAAATGGTATGATTCAAAATGTTCGGGAAAATATCAGAATTTTTAAATTTTAATTTGAGATCCATATAATTTTCATACCTATCCCTATCATTATTTACTTTACATATTTGAATTCCTCATGAAATTACCCATCAGATAATATATAATTGTCAAAGGTTAGGCTACATGGTTGGTAAGGTAATTATACCGGCTAGTGAATATCTTCAATTTTTATTTTATATAATTGTTATACCTATCCCTATCATTATTTACTTTACATATTTGAATTCCTTATGAAATTACCCATCAGATATTATATAATTGTCAAAGGTTACATGGTCGGTAAGGTAATTATACCGGCTAGTGAATATCTTCAATTTTTATTTTATATATTTTTAGAATTGTCAGAAATATTTTTTAAGGATGTACCCTTCCCTGATATAAACTGCATTTCTAAATTCCTCTAGTCCCAAACTTTCCAAAAATGTATACTTTTGCTATCATACAGCGTGTTTTTATTAAGCAAACCGGCTTTTACCCGTCTTATAAAAAGCAGGATAAAAGCCGGTTGCTCGTGTGAGAGACGTGTTTTTATTGCAGTTCGATAAACAAACTTGCCGGCTGCCGCTGACCTCATTATAATAAATGCCAGCGAAAGGTCATACACATCTGTTTGCATTTAATTGTCAGGTGATCGTGCATCGTGTGCCCACTTCCGCTTTTCCACCGGCAAACGCGCTGAGCAGGAACCGTGCGTGTTTATACTGACGAAAGACTGCTTTTCCTAACCGGTTTCAACCGCTATTATCCTTGGTTTCGAAGGATAAAAGGCATCTAAAATCCAGGAGAAATAAACCGGTATGAGCGGGCAAATGCCGGTGGTGGTGTGTTTTTACTGGGGGATTTTAATCCGTTAGGGGAGACGTCAAAACTCGACCGCCCGTTGACCGCCGGTTACGGGCGGTTCCGCCCGGTTCTTTCAGGTCAAATGTTTTACTGGTATATGAATATTCGCGCATGCAACACTGAACAACCGCCGGTTGACTTAATGCTGTAATCTGACCAATTTACACTATCAATCTGTTACTTTGCGGTCATAATAGCTCTCTCTATAATCGTTCTATAAAAAAAAACATCCATAGACTTTCGGTATTGATTTAAAAAAGTTAATTGAGCTATAAACAGATTGAAAAAGCCAACCCCAGCGAAAATCAATAGCTGTATTGTACTGGTTGTCAACTGAGACTTTTAAGTCTTAAAAGAGCCCATTACTTCAAGATGTTATTGCTCACATGTGTGACGAGGCACTTTCAACCGGTCGTGTTCACCAGAGTGTTACTATTTGACCTCATTATGTGTGTATATTATAAAAGACGACACGTTTTGTGAGAACCGAACGGAACCGGCCGTAACCGGCGGTTGCCGGGCGGTCGAGTTTTGACGTGATCCCTTAGCAGTCATATGCCTGCTTTTTTTCTTCGGTAAAAACACGCTGATAGGTTGAACACTTTTTCTGTTATATTCATTTTTATAAATCCGGTTAATTAAGGCTGATATTTTTTATGTTGACTGTGTAGCGAATAGGAAGAAAGTCGATGATCATTGTCTTATCCATAACTAATTAGTTGTTACAAATAGTTGACAAGTCTGTTGAACCACATACTTAAAGACTTCTAAATATCCTTTAAAATGGGACCAGAATGGTGTTTGTAACATTAGGGGATGACTAGTTATGGTAAAAAGAACAAAGCATGGGATATTCCCCATTGAGTTTGTACCGGCGGCACCCCTTCCAGCGGCACCCCTTCCAGCACCACCCTGGTCCCTAAACTTCAAACAGCTGTAGCTCCCCTTCTGTATTAGCTATACCAATGCCATCTTGCAGGTCGATAGCTTGTTATTAGGGCTTTAAAATGATACCAAATTTGTTGAGATAGCTTTTGTGGTTTAAAAAAATATTTAAGGAATATGACAGCATGAAACTAAAAAGTGCAACGGCACCACCCTATTGGGAGGCGAGTTCATGACGCGTGACCATAGTCATTACTACAAAGTTGCAAGTATAACAATGGATCTTTCTAACCAGCTTGTGTGGACTCAATTGATAGACTCATTCCATCAGTTGCTCATTCTCATCCCATTGTAATTACTACAGTCAATACCTGATCAAAATGTAACTGCATTCCACCTATAAGATAATAATCTCTAATAGTATCTTGTAACTAATAAGCCTACCTGCACAAGTACTGCCCATTCTTTCATAACCGGCTTTGCATTCACACATATAATTCCCTACTGTATTTGTGCATGTTGCATCAGCGTGGCAAGCATCAACATTTGTTTCACATTCATCAATATCTAATAATGGAACGAAAATTCAGAATACGATGATGACAACGTAGATAATAATCGTCATCGTCATCGTCGTCGTCATCGTCATCGTCGTCGTCATCGTCATCGTCATCATTTCTATATCGCCGTTTAGATAATAGTCATGTTCAAAAATAATGAGAAAGATTACAAAATACTAGTCAAGAAAATATCAAAATGAATGCAAAAAGTTGAAAATTCGTCGGTTTTTTCTCTTAGCTCGACCTCCGTTGTCTAATATGAATAACCTTTCCACTGCGGAACGTAATATTATCGATAGAGTGACTTGAAGTACATTTATAAATAACAAGCATCATGTACTAATGATGACACACACATTTTAGCCATCATCTCACCTGAACATGTCCTGCCATTCCCGTCATAACCACCTTTACACTGACAAGTATAACTGCCAACAGTGTTTATACATGACGCATCGGCATGGCAATCGTCATCTCTCTTAGCACATTCGTCAATATCTGTTATGGGAGTGAACATCAGCAAGAAAATGGATTTAACTCATATTTTTGCCGATAAAATTGATAAAATACCCTATTTATACCCATTTATATCACATTTTGTCAATGCCTGTTAAGTTTGGCAAAACTTGTTGTGTTGCTAATGTTTCTTCTTCTTGACTAGGATCGGCAAATATACAATAAAATAACTGTATTGCTGCTGTTTCCTTCTTCTTTCTTCTGGCAACAGGCCTATTATAGCGCAGTACCCTTTGGGCCGATTTTGACCAAATGTTTGGAATCATTGTGAATAATGTGATAGTCATCGATCTTCATCAACAAATCGTTGTCAAGTAATAGTTTAAATCAATTCGATGTACAGGGTGAGTCAAAAAGAAGTTGTACGGGAATGAATATTTGATTAAAAATAGACCAAACAAATTTGGCAAACCAATGAGGCACGTATTCAAAGAGCAACTTATTCCGCTCATATGACAAAAGGAATCATTGCAATCGATCAATTATATCAGGAGTTATGCCTGTTTTAATCAAATAACCAAAAAAAATTAGCTGTCCACGGAACGCTTAATTCTCTTGAAATCTTTCCACTGTAAGTGGGCAGTAAAATGATTGCTGATGTTTGTCCTCTAAGGTGTCTTAATTGTTTCAAGTGGGCCTTCAATGTTTAATCATTTTCTTATTGTTGTCACTGATTTTTTATTTCATGCACACCATTCCCATCTGTGTTTGAAACTCCCGGGCTTCAATCTCATTTGAATATGAATGCCCCCCGTGTACATTTTGCTGCCTACTTAGAGTGGATACATTTCAAGTAGATTAAGCGTTCCGTGGACAGCTAAAAAAGGGTCTCTTTTATTAAAACAGGCATAACTCCTGATATAATCGATCGAGTTCAATGATTCTTTTTGTCATATAAGCGGAATAAGTTGCTCTTTGAAAGCGTGCCTCATTGGTTTGTCAAATTTATTTGGTTTATTTTTAAACAAATATTCATTCTCGTACAACTTCTTTTTGACTCATCCTGTATGCATGCAATCCGTGACCCACCTGAACATGTCCTGCCATTCCCGTCATAGCCATCATTACACTGACAAGTATAATTGCCTACTGTGTTTATACAGGTCGCGTTGGTATGGCAATCATCAGTATTCGTAGCACATTCGTCAATGTCTGTCAAGAGAGTCAACGATACAAAGACATGAAAATATTTCAGCAGATTTTTATACTAGTTTTGGAATCATTACAGTATTTTAATATTGTGATATTTTAAATCAAAGCAACAACATTTCAGCTATCGATCTTCATAAGCAAATCGTTGTCTAGTAGATAGAAGTTTAAATCAAATTAAGATGTATCCAATCCGTAACTCACCTGTACATGTCCTGCCATTCCCGTCATAGCCATCATTACACTGGCAAGTATAATTGCCTACTGTGTTTATACATGTCGCATTGGCATGGCAGTCGTCAGTTTTCGTAGTACATTCGTCAATGTCTAATATGGAAATCAACGACAGCAGGAAAATGGATATGATTATAAATCGAACATAATAATATTGATCATAGCCTAAAATTTGTCATAGCTTTCAAATCAGTTTATTCACATCATATCGAAATCATTAGTTATCAGAAACAATTTGACTCATTTAGACGTTTGCAATCATAGACTCACAAAAACATGTCCCGCCATCCCCGCTATAACCATTATTGCAATGACCAGTGATGACAAGTATATGTCGCATTAGTATAGCAGTCGTCAACATTTGTATCACATTTTGTCAACGTCTGTTTAAAGTTTGGTAAGTTTTGCAAAACCTCTTATATTGCTACTGTTTCTTCCTCTTGACTAGAATCGGCCAATATACAGCAAAATAAACTGTATTGATGCTGTTTCCTTCTTATGGCAACATGCCTATAATAGCACAGTAGCATTTGGGACGATTTTGACCAAATTTAGTCGGAAGTACCCTTTGATGCCAGCCAAACTAGCTGTGGCACATTGGGTGTTGTGTGTGACAGAATGGCATTTCATCAGAACTCGACTGCTGAGGAAACAGATAACATCTCCACTTGGAGAGAACTTAAAGGGTATCTAAGATCTGTGTTCAACATCAACTGGAGTCAGCATGTGACAAATAAAGACCTGTATGGGGACATGCCATAAGTCTCGAACAAGATCAGAGAACGCAGAGCAAGATTTGCTGGACACTGCTTCAGAGGGTCCAAGGAGCTTGTACACAAACTTATACATTGGATCCCAAAGCACGGAGCAAGAAAGCGTGGTAGACCAGCCCTGACCTACATTGACATACTCAAACGTGATACAGGACTGCAGGTGGAAGAAATCAAGACAGCTATGTTGGATAGGAAGATCTGGAGAGGCATTGTGGTTCGGAAAAATCATCCGCCCTAAGTAAGTAAGTAAGTAAGTAAAGGGTATCCCTGACTGTTCGTGCGTTTGCGCCAAGTTTGTCTGGTAAGAAAAGGCGCAGTGTCCATTGTTACGAAAGGTAGTACGGTTCAGGAATTGCATGATATTGGCCTGAAAATGTTTGAACTTTGCAAATCTCATAACATAGTGCTTCCTATGAATCCCAGGGATAAGGAGAAATGTTCAATCTAATATTTTTAGCAGAGAGGTTGATTCCGATGACTGGGTGTTTCTTCTCAATTTGTGTCAGTTCATGAATGGGCTTCGAAGACCACATTCAGAAGACAAGCCACGATGATGCTTTCTCTACATTTCGGGCTGGTCCTAAACATTGGCTGGTACCTCCCTCCCATCATGGAAGTAAGTGTCTGTTACTTCCATGCTCCCATTAACATGGTTTTCAAGGTATTAAAGCATGTCAACCATGTGTTCATTGGTTTTACCCGAATGGCACTCAGCTGTGTTCTGGCCATTTTATATTTTCACAAGATAGTCGATATCATAGATTTAATGACCCGAGGTTTATTTTCATTCAGGGTTGAAAACTAATTCCATTTTCGGAACCCCTAAAATGCAGAGTGCTATGTTATGTTTTGTGTGAGGCCTAGAATAGGTATATCCAAGACCGGGGGGTCAGTGAACGTACCAAGCGGGTACGCATCCGCGTCCAAAAAAACGTCGAAAAGGGTCCAGATTTCACCACACGACGTCGTCGACGTCTTTCTGAAAAAGGTATACTTTTTAGGGGGCATTGCACTTTAGGGTATCCATTACACCATCGAGGTATCGGGCTAATTGTTGTATGTGTGTCTTTTCAATAAACATGCAAAATGTTGAAAAAAATCTTCAATATTTCCCTACTTTTTGTATGCATTCTACATCATGCATATCACATGCATATCTGTATAAATGTCACATGATTATGAATTAAGATTATTTTGAGCATTACTATATTAGGGATCACGTCAAAACTCGACCGCCCGTTGACCGCCGGTTACGGCCGGTTCCGCCCGGTTCTCACAAAACGTGTCGTCTGTTATAATATACACACATAATGAGGTCAAATAGTTACACTCTAGTGAACACGACCGGTTGATAGTGCCTCGTCACACGCGTGAGCAATAAAGTCTTGAAGTAATGGGTTCTTTTAAGAACCCATTAAAAGTCGCAGTTGTCAACCAGTACAATACAGCTATTGATTTTCGCTGGGGTTGGCTTGTTCAATCTGTTTATAGCTCAATTAACTTTTTAAAATCAATACCAAAAGTCTATGAATGGTTTTTTTAATAGAACGATTATAGAGAGCGCTATATATGACCGCAAAGTAACAGATTGATAGTGTAAATTGGTCCGGTTACAGCATTAAAGTCAACCGGCGGTTGTTCAGTGTTGCATGCGTGAATATTCATATACCAGTAAAACATTTAACCTGAAAGAACCGGGCGGAACCGACCGTAACCGGCGGTCAACGGGCGGTCGAGTTTTGATGTCTTCCCTTACGCCATTTAGGGGTGCATTATTGAGTGTTGGTAACGCCGTTTAGGGTAGGGTTTGTATGTGTTACGCCATTTAGGGTCCATTTCAGAGGTACTTGGACGCGCATGTGTACCCGCTTGGTATGTTCACTGACCCCCGGGTATCCAAGGTGAGGCTGCATGGCCGCTAGATAGCCGATTGGCTGACACCGAGATAAGGTAAAACCGTTTAGCATTTTCTCAGGAATTATACATTTGTTACGTCATTGTTTAACGGGTTTTTTCTGACCCCACAGACGGTATAATTTAACACTGGACAAGGTTAAACGGGCATCCAGAGCAGATAATACAATGGAGAATTATACACGTTCTTTTGCCGCTTAGCAGATATAGAGTGAAAAACATGGTACTTTATCGAAATGAAAATATTGAAAACACCATTTTCCAGGATTGAGAGTGCTTTTTATAATTTAAAGTGGAACCTAGATTGCAAACCACATACAGAATTAAGCCCACGTGATTCAAAATACCTTCCCTTACTGATTAAAGGTCTGAGGTCGCTCAAAATTCGTAATATATGTATTGTATGGCCTAAAATTGTAAGACAGTGTCACAAAGATATATGTTGTAAAAATTGTAAAGGATATATCCATAAGAAATGTACAAAACTGAAACCTAAAGAACTAAAATGTCTAAATTCCAAGGAATGGGTTTGTCAAAAGTGTAATGATGGACAACCAGATTCACATAGTGATCTAGAAAATGACGTAAATGATCTCAATGAATCTCCTGAATTTAATATCACCGATGTAGATTTTCAAAAATACGATAATATGATTTTTAACCCATTAAGATGTGATTTCAATTCAACAGGTAAAGTCTACAACGATGTAACATGTAATGAATCTTTACATAAATGTTCTTACTTAACACCCGAACAATTCCGTTCAGATCCAAATGCAAGCTGTGGAAAAATTATTTTATTAAATGTTAATATTAGAAGTCTCTCATAAAACTTTGACTCGTTTAAAGAATGTATAACATCTTTAGACTGTAAATTTACCGTGATAGGAATTTCGGAAACCCATTTAACAGACAAACCAAATAACATTTATAATATCGATGGATTCAATGTTGAGTATATGAACCGAATTGGACGGGAAAAGGTGGCGTGTGCTTGTACATATCTGAACAGGTCAAATATAAACTAAGAACTGATCTCTGTAAAGCCAACTCAAGCTATGAATCATGTTTCATTGAAATTGAAGGTAACAATAAGAATGTTGTTGTTGGTGTCGTATACAGGTCTCACATACCCATTGACAATTTTACTACAGATATTGAGCCTATTTACAAGAAACTCAATGAAGAGAAGACACTATTATATGTAATGGGTGATTTTAATATTGATCTATTGAAAGTCGATACTGACAGGCCTACTCATGAATATCTTGAATTTATTTATTCTTATTCAATCATGCCCACAATTTATAAGCCGACAAGAATAACTGCGACTACAGCAACAATCATTGACAATATTCTGACAAACAATGAGGACATAATGCAATCCACTATATTATTAGTTACAGATATAAGCGATCATTTGCCAACTATTTTAACCATCAATCTAGATGTTGCTAAACAAAAGAACTACATAAAGAAATCTATACTTAAGAGAAAGGTATCATACAAGGTATGATTGTATCCATATCTTGAACAATAGGTGGCCACCTGTGGTAATTATTTTGACCATTTGGAGGTAATTTTATTGACCATTAGGGGGTAATTTTAATAAAATGGTCATTATAATGCCCATCTTAATATCATCACATTGTCAAAATGGAGTCTATACCATTTAAGTATACCTTGTCACATACAAATACGTTTACTGGATGGATTAAAAGCTGTAGATATAATCATTTGGTCATATCTAATGTAACACTAACAATAAGCGAATACTGTTTTCAGTTATTTTAACCTTGTGCAGCCATCTTGGATATTTTAAACTACTCAAAGCTGTATAGATCTACAGCCCCTAGGCTTTATCATAGATATAGCGAATACTGTCCCATTACATTTGGGGGTATAGGTATTACATAGTATGGTACAAAACCATTGTTTTAGATCATTTAACATCAACTTATCCATTCTGGCAGCCATTTTGGAAAGTGATACTGAATCAAAATTGTCAGAGGTGGGCCTTATTTCTAAAAGCAATAGCTTAGCAGTTTAGAATAATACTATGTGGTGAATTTGATGTAATTATACACTCTTACAATATCTATTTTGGATTATCATACACTCATGTAGACTATTTTTACATTTACAGCGGCCATTTTAGTGGCCATCTTGGTTTTAAATTATGTTATTACAATGCAAATATACTGGATATGAGTTACTAGTGGTCTAATACATACATCCCAATGTTAAAACTATACTTTCATCATACATTTTGGTTGATATTATCCCATTTTATGGAATTTCAACAACTTGTTCAGTCTTTTTGGGACCCATTTTGGGGGCCATTTTGGATTTCTATATAAGTATGTTAACAAAACACAAATACTAGATATGAGTTACTAGTGGTCTAATACATACCATACATCCCATCATTAAAACTATATTTTCAACATACATTGCGGTTGATATTATGCTATTTTATGGAATTTTGACCACTTTTTACCAGTTTTGGCCATTAATTTGATTTAATTTGGCGGCCATTTTGGTTTAAAAGTATGTTAACAAAGCAAAAATACTAGATATGAGTCTCTAATGGTCTAACTCATACATCCCATTGTTAAAACTACACTCTGATGCATACATGTTGGTTTAAATGCCAATATATAGAATTTTGGCGGCCATTTTGGTGGCCATCTTGGATATAGGTGTGTTAACAAAGCACTGTGTTAACAAGTTCTGGATATGAGTATCTAGTGGTCTAAAACATACATCCCCCTATTAAAACTACACTTTCACCATACAATTTGATAGCTATACATGTCATTTTTATGAGATTTGACCAGTTGTGGCGGCCATTTTGGACGCCATCTTGCATAACCCCTTAGCATTATAAAAAATATTGTTGGTAACATCCTGATTATGTCTTAGGATCATGATAGGAAGTAAAAAAAGTTGGTTTGGGGAGGCCTGGGGGTGGGGGGGGGGGGGGGGGGGGTGCACACTAACCCTTTGTAGATACCCGACTAATATCTAAGACTAACCCCTCAGATCATAATCATGGCACATGTATTCAAATTGGTAAAGACAGCCCGTAGCCAAGGTGTATGGCAAGTCAAACGTGTCATAATAATGTAATCATTTGTATTTAGTTGTATTTGTAGTCTTTACATGTTTTTTTTTAATACTACTGTGGTTTACTTTTTCCTAATGTTGCATGTAAAGTTGATTTTTCATTTCCGTAGTATTTAACTTACGGTATAATTTAGATTGATTTCTTTAGAAAATAGGTAAAAGACTGGCAACACTGTTTTTGCTTTCCACAAACACAAATAAACATTTTTGGGTAAACACCAATTGATTTACAATTAATATGTGATTACAATGAGTACACATGACAACATATTTGGGGTTATAAGGGTTTTTCACGTTGAAAACGTAATCTGTAATGATATTAATTGCCATGGCAACACCCGTTAAGTTAATGACTGGCAACACTGACCATTTAAAATGATCAAATTTATTATAATATCAAATGTTCTTCTAATTAACATCTCGCTGTGAATTGAAGGTTCCGGTTTCATATCATTAAACACAGCGAAACATGCGTTAGCTTTTGAAGGAATTGTGAAATGTTGTGAAAATATCAGGCAACACTGCATATCCAGGAAGTATTTTCCCCAAACTCAAATTAACATTTTTGATAAGACTAATGTCTCATCTCACCATGACATGGTCCACGTTGAAATCGGAGCGTTACCATGTGGGTTGTAAGCTATGCAGATTTGGTATATTTGTATACTTTGAAAAAGTTGAAAAACACCCCTATTTCAAATAAATGGTATGACCCATCATGATATCCCATATTTATGTCTATGCACTCACTGAAGCATCTACATATTCACCTATTCAGCTTATATAAAGAAAATATTTCATATACTTTTTGTCTATTAGAAATAGATGCTTACAAATTTGATAATTTGTGAGGTTAAAAAGCAGAAAATGGGGAAAATAGCCCTAAAATGGTATTTTGGCCGTTGCCATGGAAACGAGAATTATTTTTCAAAATTAATTCCACATTTGTTAGTTTTAACTAAAGGTTCATCAAATATGAAAATATAAAGAAATTCCATTCCGGGGCCGTGGCCAAAATTTTAAAAAAATCTTCCATTTTTACAGTCCATTGCACTTAAAACACATGACCAAAGCCATAACTTTCTTTGTTATACTTTTAACCACTTGAAATGAACCATTGTTGTCTAACAAGAGCGCTTTACTATACTAAACTCCTGGTTCGATTCATTCATATTCGTCCCAGTAGTGTTACCATTGATTAAACCAAAGTGGCCCAGGTGATTTCATGACTACTTTAGACAATTAATCATATCTCTGGTTACCGATTATCGATTGTCATGAAACAAAGCTTATTAGAAAGCTAAGAAGATACCACTTGCATGCCATTAAAGCTCGAAACAGAAATTGTACGGGAAATATTATTTTTGTTCAAAACTGTATAACTCTTTTTTTTGTTACAGCCTGTATATTACTTATATATACACCAATAAGTTGGGTATAAACAGAGGGGTATCGTGGTAAAAGTATAGTTTTAATAGTGGGATGTATGTATTAGACCACTAGACACTCATATCCAGAACTTTTGCTTTGTTAACACACCTAAATCCAAGATGGCCGCAAAAATGGCCGCAAAAATGGTAAAATTCCATAAATTGGCATATATATAAACCAAAATGCATGATCAGAGTATAGTTTAACAATGAGTATGTGTTAGACCACCAGAAACTCATATCTAGTATTTTTGCTTCGTTAACATACTTTAAACCAAAATAGCCGCCAAATGAATGGCCACAAATGGTCAAAAGTGGTAAAAAATCCATAAAATAGCATTATATCAACCGAAATGTACGATGACAATATAATTTTAACGATGGGATGTATGTGTTAGACCACTAGTAACTCATATCTAGTACTTTTACTTTGTTAACATAGAATTTAAAAAAATAAAAATTGTCCCAAAAGTGGCTACAAAAATTGTCAAATTCCATAAAATGGGATAATATCAACCTAAATGTATAGCTGGGGAGCGCATGGTTTTTCTGTCCCTGGCACAGGGAGTCATATACTAAAATGTTCATGATGACTGTAGTATACAACCTAGGTGGATTTCTTATATCAGCGATCTTCTCAATCACACATTCCATCACGTCGCCTCAGATCTTCGGATAAACAGTTTCTCTCAGTTCCTCGGACATATTCTTCATATGGCGACCGGGCTTTCTATGCTTGTGCACCTAAACTGTGGAACTCACTTCCTTCAGATCTTCGACTCTGGGGGGGGGGGGGGGGGGGGGGGGGGGGGGGGGCAGGGTGGCTGCCGCAATTCACTTAACACGCGGCTAGCTCACTGAAAGTGTTTAACATTGCCGTGGAATCTTAGCGCTCAGATATGTAGCATTATCATTATACAAACAACATCCGTATGTTTTTAAAGGTGACGCGTTAAT
Organism: Ophiura sarsii; assembly: GCA_035610835.1. Taxonomy (NCBI): domain Eukaryota; kingdom Metazoa; phylum Echinodermata; class Ophiuroidea; order Amphilepidida; family Ophiuridae; genus Ophiura; species Ophiura sarsii. The sequence continues at coordinate 48,077,582 of CM069446.1, forward strand.
ACAACATCGGTTTTAGAAAGGGAAAAGAATCACATGGACGTCGTCATATTAATCGAAGCTATGACGAAAGAGTTACGTGGTACTTTGGACGGTGATCTGGATCTTTGTCGATGTCCCACAGGTCGATACACATATGCATTTTGAGTAATTCGGTCGACATCTATTCTTAAATTATATATACTCCTTGTGGTTGTAACCCGTTTGGGCCAAATAAATTGTATAGCTATATACAGTGATCACATGACCACTCTGGGGACGAGCTTTGCGGAGTTTAAAATTGTTTTTTGTTAAACACGCCGTTTAAAAGATAAACTCGCGTTTAATTTAGACACGAGTTTAGTGAAGTTTCAGCTAAATCATGTTTAGTACGAGAATACGGGCCAGCGCAAAAATGACTGAAAAGGGCCTACTCCGGTTTTCACTTCATGATAAATGAAAACTAGCAAAAACCCGTGCTACGCACAGGTGAAGCTAGGTTAATGCATGGTTGACGCAACTGTGAGAGAAAAACCTTGGCATTCAATAACCAAATTTCCAACATTCCAATCTTAACCGACAAAATCACAACAAACGGTGCCAATCTCAACCGACAAAATCACAACAAACGCTGCCAATCTCAACCGACAGTGGCAAATGACATGACTCTAATTTTGAG